>BLFK01000308.1:116511-172132 GCA_014634185.1 Astreopora myriophthalma | reverse complement strand
TGTCTTGTTGGCTATCTTTATTAAGGAGTTATGCCAAAGTTGTTGGTCCAGAAAGTGATCTTTCGATGTTATTTCAGGTTCAAAGTTAACTTCTGCCCAAATTCCTAATAGTTCTTTTAAAAAGGCATCCGAAGTTGTTGTTGTTGATAAGGTGTCTCTAACGTTAAGGTTGTAGGAAAAAAAGTTTTGACAGCCATATTTTTTGAGAGTTATATCAAAAAAGATTTTCCATTTTCCCTTGTTGTTGTTATTTTTGCTTGTTGTTGTTATTTAATATTATTGTTGTTGTTGTTAAATATTTTTTAATCCATGTGGTTTTAAGGGATTTATTAAAGGAACTAATATCAATCATTTTTAGGCCACCAGCACCAAAATCGTTGATCATTACCTTCCATTTTATCTTGTCGCCTTTACCATTCCATAGAAAAGCATAGAGTAAATCATTTATTTCCTTTAAAACCCTGTAGTTTGAGCGAACAGGCGAAAGTAAATAAACTAATTGGGAGACCACTAGTGATTTGATAACAGTGATTTTCCCTAACAATGTGAGTCGGCGGTATTTCCAGCATCTTAGGAGTTCTTTAACTTTTTCAAGTTTCTCGTTGTAGTTTAAGGAGGCAGATAGATCGCGATCTGTTGAAATACATATACCTAGGGATTTAACTTTGTCTTTTGTCCATTTAAGTTCTTTTCCTGATAACAGAATTTTATCATTTCCAATACTCGTGCCGATCCATAGAGCTTCTGTTTTGCTATCATTGAGTCTGAAGCCAGAGGCTTTGCTGAAATCGTCAAGCATTGCAAGGGATGAAAGAAGAGATTCGCATGACCCGTCTAATATAAGTGTTGTGTCATCGGCATACTGACTTAACTTAATTTCCACATTATTTACAGAGATTCCCTTGAAATTAGTATTCTTCCTAATTGCTGTGGCAAGCACTTCTGCCGATAGGATAAATAGATAAGGTGAGAGCGGGCAGCCTTGCCTAACACCTCTTTGAATCTCAAAAAAATTACTTGTCCATCATTATTCAGAATACAGCTTTCAGTATGACTATACGGGGTTTTCACCCATTTAATTAACGACGCACCAAAACCGTAGGATCTTAATGTGTCATGTATGAAGGACCATTCAAGACAATCAAATGCCTTTTCAAAATAATAATAATAATAATAATAATTTTATTATTTCTATAGCGCGAAATTCATTAATATATGATCTAACACGCTTTACAAATTGGTAAAATGAAGGCTAACTAATGATACTGTTATTTACAATTAATATAAAACTTGTATAAGTGATTAAAAAACAAAAAACATAATGTTGCTAACTAACAATAAAAAGTGAACAAAAATTAATTATATAAGTATGTAATAATAATAGTCAAACAAATAAGGAAATAGGTAAAAAAGCTAAATCTAAAATGTCTAAAAATATGCTTTCCTAAAAAGATGTGTCTTTAATTGTTTCTTGAAGGAAGTAATGTTATCAATAGCCCTAAGACTGGGCGGTAATGCATTCCATAAGACTGGAGCAGCAACAGTGAAGGCTCTGTCTCCAGTCATCTTGGCCGATTTGATTTCGGGCCTTGTTAGAGTGTTGTTGCCAACAGACCTAAGATTATACCTAGATTGTTTAAAAGATAAAAGACTAGTAATATACGTAGGTGCAATGCCATGCACAGCCTTAAAAGTAAATAAAATAACTTTAAAAATTATTCTAAATTTTACAGGCAGCCAATGGAGGTCTACCATGACCGGAGTGATGTGTGAGTAGCGTGGCTTGTTTGTGAGAAGTCTCGCGGCTGCATTTTGTATGCACTGTAGTTTATTCGTGTGGATAGCTGGTATACCATATAGAAGTGAGTTGCAGTAATCAAGGCGGCTGATGACTAATGCTTGAACTAACGTCTTCAAATGATAAAAATTTACGTATACGTCTTATATTGTAGATATAGTAAAACGCTGACTGACATGTCTTGTTAATATGGGTTTGAAATTGAAACTTACAGACGACGCGACAGTTCCAGCAACTAAGAGACTATCGGTTCGTACTTTGGAGAGCTGTTGGTGAGTCCCGATTAGCATGAACTCCGTCTTTTCTTCATTAAGCTTAAGCTTATCAACAACCATCCACGCTCTCACAGCCCTGATGCACTGCTCCATGGCAAACCTGGCCTCCGTCTCACTGACCGCACTGTCTGGTTTGAACGAGAGGTATAATTGGGTGTCGTCAGCGTATGCATGGGCATGAGGCAGATGAGACTTTATCACTTCAAAGAGCTTACTAGCATAAACAGAAAAAAGAAGAGGACCAAGACACGATCCCTGTGGCACACCAAAAGACAGATGACATCTTTCTGACAGTTTCCCGTCGACAATGACGTGTTGGGTCCGACCACACAGATAAGACTGGAACGATTTGAGAGCATCGCCGGTAACACCAAATGAGGTCTCTAGACGGCGAAGAAGGATAGTATGGTCCACCGTGTCAAATGCGGCACTTAAGTCCAGGAGAACTAGCAAAGACACATGTTGGCTATTCATATTTAATAGAATGTCGTTAGCAATTTTCAACAGTGCCGTCTCTGTGCTATGTGCACTTCTGTACGCCGATTGTAATTCCGGAAAGAGTCCATTTTCTGTTACGTGGGCATAAATCTGGTTGAAAACCGCTCTCTCAGTAATCTTCGAAACAAATTGCAGATTGCTCACAGGTCTTAGGTTTTTGTGACCAGAGTCCTTCGCACCTTTTGTCAGGAAAGGGCTCACAACAGCTTCCTTCCATTCATCCGGGAAGTGCCCCGTAGACAGGGATGCGTTCACCATTCTAGTTATTACCGGCAGCAGCACGTCAAGAAAGTCATAGATCAGACAAGTGGGCATCGGATCCAGGACACAAGACTTCTTCGCAGACTTGTTAATCAAGTCACTAACATTACGCTCACTCAGGTTGTTGAAAGAGTTTAGCGATCTGTTCGTAACACCGTCTGGAGGTACAAGTGCCTGATCTTGTGGTTGAAGGTGGATAGAGTCTATGTCCGTGCGAATGCGCTCTATTTTGCGTACGAAATACCTCCCGATATCATCAGCACGGTCTTGTTTATGTGCTCAGGAAAGCGCAACTGTTTGCACCCACCAAGCAGCTTGTTTGCGGCATTAAACAGCTTTTTCTGGTTGGAGCTATTCTCTTCAACGAAGTGAGTATAGAATTCTTGTCTAGCTTTGTTCATTAGGTTCGTGGCATGGTTCCGTCTCTTTTTGTAATCTGCAAAGTCTGATGGAAGTCTCGTTCTCCTCCATTTGCGTTCAGCTTTCCTGCGGGCCGCTTAGCTTGATCAATATGTTCATTGTACCATGGAACTACTGGTCGAGTCACCTGAGTCCGAGTCCTTTGCGGCGCATGCCGATCTAGGAGTTCGGAGAGGGTGGTGTTGTACTCATTGGCATAGTCATTTAGGTCATCGGCATAAGTTGGTACTTCCCTCATGTAGAGGGAAGTCTGCTGTATATCTTCTTTCAGTTGGTCAATGTCGACAGACTTGATTTTCCGATAGCTGATTGTGTTAACCAGGAGACCAGGCCTGGGTGGTGCGAGCCGACATCGAACAGCAGCATGATCTGATATAAATTGGTCAACCACAGGTGTACTGGTGACCAGACTCTCGGACATGCGCGTGATGGTTAGGTCAAGTATGTGCCCATCCCGGTGTGTAGGTTGGTCGACATGTTGCTCCAGTCCCAAGACTTCCAATGTCTCCAAGAACTTCCGTGCGTCAGAATCCTGAAGGTCATCAACATGGATATTAAAGTTACCAAAAAATCAATAAAATAAATAAATAAAAAGTAATAGGCCCGGGATATTCTTTTCTGTGGTGTATTGGATAATACAGTCAGTAAGTCTGATCTTTTTGCCTATAAATCTGCCCTTCAAAAATCCTGTTTGATCATGGTTGATAAGGTTTGGAAGTACTAATTTAATTCGGTTTGCAATAGATTTTGCTGCAATTTTGTAATCTGTGTTCAAAAGGGTGATAGGTCTCCAATTTTGGATGAAGTATAATTCCGCATCTTTTTTTGGAATTAGTTTTATAATCCCTCGTCTTTGTGTCACTGAGAGGCAGCCAGAGTCAAAGGCATAGTTGAGTGCACAGATTAAATAAGAAGAAATGCCTTTCCAAAAAACCTTGTAGAATTTGGCCGGAAGTCCATCGATGCCTGGCGTTTTTTCGGACTCCATCTTCTTCAGGGCTTTGAAACATTCCGTTTGAGTTACGAGGCCTTTGCATAGAGTTTGTTCTTCATTGGTCAAGGAAGTGAAGTTCACTTCAGAGAGAAATGTTGACTGGAGGCTGTCGGGTTTTTTTGACGTATAAAGGTTTTTGTAAAAAGCCGTACATTCATTTTTAATTGACTAATTGTTCCTTGTTTACAGTGCCTTTTTTCGAGATTTAGAAAATGTGCGGAGTTTTTTCCCATCGTTGTACCATTGCGACTTTGACCTAATGATAGCGCCTTTGGTCCGATACTCAAAAACGTTTTCCAGTTCTTTATTTAAGGTAAAAATTCTTTCTGCAACAATATGGTATGAGGGATTACTATTGCTTGAATTGTCTAAATGTTTTTCTAACAAAGAGATTTCGTGTTCCAACATTTCTTAGCGTTTCCTTGTTGTCACGTTTTTGTATGCAGCATAGACCTTATTCATAAATGGCGGTCAATTTATAATTCTTTTGTCCAAGTGCAAATTAGCCTACCAAGTCTCGATACCATACAGTGAATTGAAAGGAATTCTTGCTCTAAAATGAGGCTTGGTAGGCTAATTTGCACATTATCAAAAGAATAATAAAACAGGTGCCATTTGTGAATAAGGTCTATAAGATATTGATTTCTCTCACCATCAAATACTGCTTGATCGCCGTTTTGAAATCAAAGGAAAGGCATTGGCATGGTTTACATCTTAGCTTTAAAACAGAAGTCAGTTTGTACGTATTGGGAGTGAATCTTCAACTTGTTCATATCTTCCTCACTATGGCGTTTTCCAAGGCTCTGTCCTTGGTCCTCTCCTATATTTACTATACACTGCACCTTTGAGCGATGTCCTTAAATGCCATGACATGTCATCATCTTTATGCCGATGACAGTCAGGTATAGGTGTCCTTTCAACCGTTCTGTCCTGGTGAACCTGAATACTCTAAATCTAAGGTGGGGGCGTGTATCCTTGAGCTCTTGGTCCTGAACGCCCATCATTGCCCCCCTCCGCAGCTTAGCTCTATTTACGCAGGCACTGAACTAATTGTAGCAGCTGACTCCGCTAAAAACATCATTGTTTGGTTTGATGATACCCTGTCTATGAACAAGCAAGTGAGTAGTAGGATGGGACCCTTCATTCTTATTTATATAGCACCAGTTCTACTAATTAACCAATAGCACTTAACAAACATACTAAAACGAAAAAATTACATCGTAAGTGTAATGGTCATAAAAACAATTAATGTAAGGTGAACTAAAAAGAACGACTAAATAGAAGAGTCTTAACACTGCTCTTAAACGAGCTTAGGCATGTTACAGTTCTAGTTCGGTCTGGTAAATTGTTCCAGAGGAAAGGAGCAGAGACAAAAAAAGTGCGCTTTCCATAGGAGTCAAGATTACACTTAAAGACTACTAATAGTTTTTTGTTAATGGAGCAGAGCGTTCTCCTAGGTGTATGTCTGTTAAGTATTTAGGTCCTATTTTGTGACTCACTTTAAAAGTTAAAATTAAAATCTTGAACTCAGTCCTTGACTTGACATTTTAACCAATGTAGTTTTTTCAAGATTGGGGAGATGTGGTCATATTTCTTAAGTGAGCAGACGGGCCATTTTGAACGTATTGAAGTTTTTGCAAGAGATGCTGAGGGAGACCAGATAAAAGAGAGTTAACAATGATCTGTTTGAGGAGTTACAAAAGCATGTATAAGAATTTCACAGTGCTAGTGCGATAGGAACCTTCTAATGGTGGCTAAGTTGTGTAGACAGTAGAAAGCTGTTTTACAAAGAAAGTTCACTTGAGTAGTAGTATGGGACCCTTCAGACCCATTTTGACAGTCATCAAATGACATCATCAATGAGCATGTCAAAAAAAAGGAGTGCATAAATTAAAAAACAATGGGGCATGTTTGAGCACGACCCTAGCCAATTCGTGAGCCAACATGTGCAAATTTTGGCAGGAAAAAGGTAAAGAGACAAGGTGCGCATAAATTAGAAAACAACGGGGCATGTTTGAGCACAACCCCAAGCAGACTCGTGCACCAACACGAGCAAAGTTAGGCGGAGAATACATTTTTTTCGCCAGGTTTTGAGCACGCACGTGTAGTGATTGCGTGGTGCATAAAACAGTGTGTGTGTGTGTGTATATATAATTTTGGCGGTGAATATGCTGGCTTGGAGAGAGCTCTATCCTGCTCTGGAGTTGAAGAGTAAATGAGAGATTACAGGGGAGTAAAGACGTAACTGAAGGCTAGAAACCAATCACAAACAAACAAGATGACTTCATCGCCATCCAGTCGAAAGGCAAATAGGTTATTCTGTGATTGGTTTCTTACAATGTCATCAGTCCATGATACCTTGAAGGACAAACGTTTTGTGGTTTTAAAGGTGCAGTTCTTGCTCATTGTGTTTATGTGACAACATCATGTCAGGAAGGAAGGAACAAGTAGTACCAATTCGAAAACCCACTAGGCCGCTCAAACCTCCTACCAAGACGATGACGACAGCAGTCAAACAATCATGTGGAGGAACAATGCTGTGGTCATCCTCAAAGAAATGGAGGAGATAAAGCAATTGCCAGCCCTGTCACCAATCGCACCCACACCCACTGTGCAAGTCTTGGAGCAGACCCGCCAAGAAGGCAAAGTGTAGCCACCCAATGAACCCACCACCATCAAGGAGCTCATGGGGCAGATTCCCGATTGCTCCTTGACGGACATAGAATGTAAAATGCCCGTTTTACGGTTGTTTATTGGAGCATCGTAGTCAGACAATGGGTTTAAATATGTGAAATGCCCTGAGTACCCGTGCACCTTCATTGCGAGTCACAGAGAAGTACACAATTACTCAGAAGCCGTGGACCAACAGCGGCATGAACACCTTGTGATTAACACCAACAAAAAGCACTCCAAATGGCCAAAGATGATTTGCTAGTGTGCTGAACCTTGCACATTGAAACAATGCAAAAGTGAAAAAAAAAACCTGGAGGGATGGTTTTCAGCTGTCGGAGCCGCAAGTGCCCCTACTTCCAGTGGCTGGACACTCCCTGGGCCCAAAAGATTTTAGACTTCACCCAACAGAAACTGAATCCACCAGCACCACAGCCCCAATACCCCCTCAATACCCCGGCTTCAAACCATTCCTGATGGCTTACCAACCAAAGCAGCAGAAGATAGGACCAGCTCAATATCACCCGTACAAGTGGAATGGAAGATCGCTTGAGAACACTCCCAAATCACCATCAGCCTTTCAGATGGGATGTCACATGGCCCAACGCCTATCTAACGTTAATTAGACAAAAACTGTGAACACGACTATGATTAGTCAACATTGTAATTTTTTTAAATTGATTCAAAGGTGTAATAAAAAAGGATGCAGCCATTTGATTGATGTTGATGTGATTGTTGTTGTGAGTGAGAGCGAGCAAATGTCCAAACCAAGCTAGATCACCGTGATGACAGGGAGTGCTGAAGGCACCGATGCCTGGGCCACGCGATGGGCATGGCAGCATGAGATGTGTGTCATGTGCATTCTTTCTTACATCCACCCTATAACCCGAGGGGCTGGGAAAGGATGGCGTCTCTGTGGTGGTGATCATCCAAAACGCTTAGACTCCTCAGCACTTTGTCATCCAGGGGATTTGTCTTTTGATCCATTGCACATAAACATAAAGTGTCAAAGACTGATTTTGTTGCATACATTTTTAATGATAAAGCGAAACTTATGAGAAGACACCAACACCATCTTTCAAGCATTTTCAAACACTATTAAAATTCTGAACAGCTTGTTACACAGGCATTGTTCAGTTTAATAAGGTTCCCACTGTGTATTGCTCCTTAATCGTGCTACCAAAGGTGTTCTCGCCTTGTAGGGCTTCTTAACACCCTGCTTTCTGGTGGAGTCAGGTGGTGTTCCCATCATCCATGCATATGCAACAGGTTCCTGACAAGACGGCATTGTTTCAATGCTTACAGGAATTTTGGATGGTATGGTAGCAACGGGTGTAGTGGGAAGTTTTCTCGGTGCTGCTTTTTTAGGCTTTACCTCTTATGTCGTAGGCGGATGGGTTACATTGGGAGTTGCCTCACTTCGAGTTGCTGACGTTGGTTGTACCCCTGTGGGTTTAACTGCTGCCTCACTCTTCATTTATTTTGACAACCCTTGATAACGTTGCAACAGTTGATCCAGCAAGGCCACTTTTTGGGCTTCTTGCGTGGTGGAATCCATGATATCTTTCATGTCTTGATCCAAGCACGTGAGAGTTGTGAGTTGCGGAGGGGACGTTCATTGGTGTTCTGTTTCAATGCTTTGCAATAAATGCTCTGGAACCAACATCATCTTTTGTACGTGTTTCATTTTAGCACTTTACCCAATAAATTCACGGCTAAAGGAGCAATCAAAGCAGCGATAGCGTGTAAAAATCCTCCTTGTTGATTGAGAACTTCTTTTTTCTTTGTAAGACTTGGCATCTTGCAAGTCAAATACTGGAGTTTTGACTTATGTGGCTTCAAATGCTTAAATGCTGAACTTGGCACGACAATGCTCTCTTTAAGTAGATTAAGAGCCACTTCACCGATGGCCTCTATTTGTCCCCTGCTAGCATGTGCTATCATCTCTTTCCGCTGTCTCCCATTGCTTGCAAAACAGGCTTAAATGATGAAAGACAAAGGGACAGAGAGCAGAGAAAGGGTAAATGTTGATTAACCTTGGAAGCTTTGGGAAGAGCTTGTTTCTTTCTCACAGTGCCTTTTGGATGAGTAGTCATTCCAGACTGCAACGTCATGTTACCCCCGCATTGAATGTTTACTCTTTTCTTGCAATGCAACGCTTGTGAACTCATGGCTTTATTTTAAATCTACCAGCAATGGTTCATCTGTTTTATAGGCGTTCTTATCCACGTAAATCACAGGATATGTATGCAGTGCCGGAAGGATTCTAGTTCTCAACTGTTGAATGTTTGGGGTACGAGGATGTAGATCCATCACAAAGTAACCAAATGGCTGGGATGAAGCGTCTTGGAAACAAACCTTCCCATACCAAAGGAACTTGTCCAGAAAACGCCTGTTGAGCCAATGTCCTAATCCCAAAAGTATCTTGAGGATTGTTAAATGCAATTCGCCCTTATCACGCAGCGGCCATCTTAGCATCAAATCGAGGCTGAGCGTGGTGCAGGTTTTTGGAAACATGCCAAACAAAGATCACTGTTGCGTGCCCTTTTGCACAAATAACAGGTCGAAAGGTGATAATGGAATCACTTTTCATCGCTTTCCATTAACATAAAGTTGAAGAAAACTTGGATCGTTAAAATTCGTCGAGATGTTCGGAAAAACTTCCAGGTTAGTGACGTTTTTTCCCTTCGAATCTGTGTTTTACTCTGCGTTCAAGGGTTTCAGCTAACAAAAACAAACCGCTATAAGCTTATAAAATTATTTGTGGTTTGAGTCAGCTATTAACCAGCAGTTTAAACAGTTTTTCCCTCGCTTTAACGGTTTTGTCAGATTTCAAGCGGCACAAAGGTGTGCTCTGAGCATTTTAAACCATCAGAATTTAAAACCACCTTGACTGTGAGACGTGTGTTGAGAAAAGGAAAAGTTCCTTCTATATTTCGCTGGACGAGGCCTTCTCTGAAAAAAAAAGAAACGGAAGAATCGACTGCAGATCAAAGGAAACTTCATCACCCACCGCTCGCGCCGAAGAATTGACAGTTGGAGGTACTTCGATCAATTTCAGTTTTGTCTACTCAACTAGACTTTCACCTCGGTATTTTGCTTAATTATGGGAGAGGTGTTGGGGGTAGTGCATGTAGCACCCGGGAATTTAGCCTTCAGGGTAGTCCGACAAGAAAATTTATAGAAAGCTCTTTATTTTTTTTTATTTAGTTCCCCAAGCTTCTGATGAGCTGGAAGAAACAACTGTATCAAATTTCCAACAGGAGTTTGTGTCTGGTTGCCATTACAAAACCTCTCCTGCTGAACCAACACCAACCATTAACGACCATGATTACAATTGCACTACAAATGTTCCAGTGGTCTCTGTTGAGGACATGCTTTTGGCAGCTCAAGAACGAATACATGAACTTGAAAATAAACTCTGCCAGCATAATGCACACCCAATGTATGTTCAGTTACACACAAGACCAGATGAAATTACGAAGTTTTACACAGGATTTCCTTCTTTTCAAATCCTCTGTGCAACATTTCAAGTCATTCAACCAACCGCTGAGAAGATGTTCTCTTGGTCACAACTGCAGCGTTTGAGAAACAAGGGAACAGAGGAAGTTGATCAATTAAGAGATAGCCTCAGGAGTTGCAAATTGAACTTGTTTCAGCAGTTTTATCTCTTTTTACATAAATTACGATTGGGTACATTTAACCAAGAACTTGCAGATAAATTTGGTATTTCCATTCCCACGGTAAGTCGTGTGTTTCTTTCTTGGTCAAATTTCATGTATTTTGTGCTTGGAACAATGCCCATTTGGCCCTCAAGGGAAAAAATCCAGAAGCATATGCCAGAATGTTTTAAGCATATCTACCCAAGGTGTCGAGGAATAATTGATGCTTCAGAAATCAAGACAGAGGCACCATCAAGTTTAGTTCTCAACAGTGAGTTATATTCCTCATACAAAAGTCACACTACCGTTAAAGGGAACATTGTTATCTCTCCCAGTGGTGAAGTTATTCATGTCAGTGGTCTTTTTTCAGGCTCCATTTTAGATAAGGAACTTGTAAAAAGGTCTGGTTTATTAGATTTGCTGGAACCTGGGGATCAAATTCTAGCTGATAAGGGGTTTACCATTCAGGACCTCTTGACCCCTATTGGGTGCGAGTTAGCTATACCTGCATTCCTAAGCAGTAAGGGTCAGTTTACCAAGAAGGATCTTGCACTGAGTAAGCAGATACATAACCTGAGAGTTCACGTTGAAAGGGCCATACGAAGGGTTAAAGAATTTCATTTTTTTGACAGTCATTCCACTTTCAATGGCTGGGAGTATCAATCAATTGTGGACAGTGGCATGTCTCATCACGAATTTTTATGGACCTCTGTTTTATGAAAAATCTTGAGCACACATTTGCTACAAAGTCTTTGTATTTAGTGATCTTAATACAAGATAACATTCCATCTTGAGATACCTGAAGCAACATGACACCTTTATACAGGAAGAAAGTTATTGCATGTCAAGAATGCTGCAAGGTTCACTATTGCAAACTAAGCTACTGATGCAGGCAGGTAATGACCGAAATAAAATAAATTGAGTTTTTCAAGCATATCGGCAAAAAACTTGGCATCATAGTATATCCCTTCATAATGGAGCTTTCTTACACTGCACAAAAAACTCGGACCACCCCTCACCACTAAGCCCTAAACAGCCCATGACCTGAAAAAGATACTGATGGCTCTTTTTAAGGGCGTAAACCCCTGTAACAGGGCTTTTCTTTAAGTATTCTACCTCTTTAAGCTCTTCTGCCATGGAACATTTAATTTCAAAGAGGTCCCAAGACGAACTCTCGGAAGGGTCATATACTCTTCGATCAGGACTGCAACCCAAGTGAGGTACACTAGGATTAATTACAAAACCAACTTTAAAAACATTTCGACCAAAATGTTGAGCATAAAACTCTGCAACTTCATCCTTGTGTTGTAAGCCATACTTCATGGCAGCTGTCTGTATTTTTGTTCCTTTTAATAGTCTAGCTGCAAGAGCTTCAAAATCTTTTTGTCTGGAGCAAATACTTTGAAAATTTGAAGCAGTGAGGCGACATTTCCTCAACCGATACCAGTCTTTACTGAATGACTGTTCCCTTGTTTGAAGCTCAAATTCCTTTGACTGTTCCTCTGTTATTTTAAGACTTTCAAACATAAGTTGTTGTTTTTCTTCTAGCACAGTGGGTGGAAAAGAAAGGCAAGTGAAATTGAAATAAGGAACAGATATTTCACTTTTATCATGCAGAGATTTACTAGGAGAAGGTGGTTGCTGATATGACAAGACAGATCCTTTTGGGACTAGCCCAAATTTACATTGGACTAAAGGAGTGTCCTGTTCCTCTTCAAAGCCAGGTTCAGGACAAGTATTCTTAATGAGGGGCGCAAGAACTGCTAGTATGTTGAGTTCTGCTAGTGACTCGTTAAATGGCTTATATAGCTTCTGTGAGACACCAGAGACCTTTTTTCTTTTCTTGGGTGGGTTGTTTGTGGGACATCTCAGCTTTTCTATGATAACTTCAGAGAGAGGCCGTGGCAGAATTCCATCCAACCTCTTTGGAATATGCCATGTCTAGACATAAAAAAGCTTGGTGTGAAAATATATGCAAATTTGACAAAATTTTTAAACAAATTTCTGCAGAAAAGACAGCAATTTCTATACCACTACAAAAAATCATTTCACAAAAACCTGAGGAAGTGATGTCTTCGAGATAATGGGCGGAATGCTCTTTAATCCCAGGAGTTGATAGTGTGACAGTGAATAAAGTAACCCTCTAGTGTGTTGGCACAATCCTTTGCCAGCAGCACAGGTACAAGTAAAGGATTCTATCTTGGGGTCCTCCTTCTGCGGTCCAAAAGTGATGTTTATCGTGTGAGGTTCCTCGTTTTTCTTCATACTACGGAAACAGCGGGAACGCACGGTACATCCAATATGCTTGAGGATTTCCTCACTGAAACAACAGAATCTCGAAATTTACTAAAAGCATCAATGCTAGTGTAGACCCTTTAATTCATGTGATTCACTATGCATAAGTTAACTTATGCTTTACAAAACTTTTATAATTATGGCATCTTTTCAGGATAACAGAAATGACAATAACAAAAGCACAAACCTTCAGTACTGTGAATGTAGCTTTCGTGGAAAAACTTGTATCCCCGTGACAAAGTGGCCTTTATCGGAAGGTTCTCTCGAGAAAATTTTTCGATAAACGAGCCAGTGATTGTTGGGACATCGGCTAGCTTGGTGTGCCAAAAATCCTTGCCCACATCTTCAGCCAAAGACGCCATGTTCTAACTTTTTTTGGGACCACGCATCACCTCGATTTGATGTTTAAGTTTGCTACCTCATATCAAATATGGCCGCTGTGTGACAAGGGCGAATATTGTAATGAGCGTTTAAAGAGATGCTGCGGGAAAACTTTCCAGGTGGAAAGAGGTTTTGTGTTAGGTAGATGCAAGTGACATCACAATGATGGTACACTTTTGTGAACAAATCCAGGATGCGCTTGTCGTCGCTACAGTTTCTCATAAGGTCATCTAACACAAGGATTCCAGGGCGAGAGTGGGGTGGAAATAGAATGGGAATATCATTGGGAATCCCCTCCACTTTCCATGTTCTTAAAACAATCTTGCCATTGTCCGTAGCAATACACAATCCTACAAATGGGTCGCTCAAATAAACAACCTGGGTGTCGAAGTAGCTGACGTGTGAACATGGTTTTTCCACATTGGCTTGGGCCTTCTATAATGATACTGCTCGGGCACTTGAATTGAGACAAGACTCAACAGGTCCTCCACCCTTTAAATACAACTACACTAAAAAAGCAACAATGACAAATCTTTGATTTTACTTGAACATTACTTTATTGATTGCTTGCGACAACACTGAAATGACTTACAACCTTGCTGTTCACTATGAATGAAAGATTTACGATTACTATCATTCAAGAAATGAAAATAAGCGTGTACTCTGTGCAACGTGTGCATCGTCTCACTTTGAATTGCATCACTTAAATTTTGCTTGAATGTCCACATTTCGCACTTGATGAAGTAAATAAAACGTCTGAAGTTAATATGTAGCTCCCGTAGAATACAGGTATCCATTTCATATGTCTCAGGAGGAAATCCATAACTGTTGAAGAATTCACTTTCACAAGGCAATTCGAAAACCATGGCCACCCAGTGTGCTCCAGGCTGGGTATGAGGGTCCATATTTGCAATGAGACAGGCTGGGTAGGTCGTGATGACCGGCAGTTTGTCACTCGGGATGCCAATACAGCATCATGAAGACAGGCTTGCCATAGTTCTTGAGTAGTATGTATCACGATCGACTTAAGATCCTTGTGACAAATCGTAGATCACCTGTCGATTACGATCAATTTCCAACTGATTCTGAAATTCTGCATAAACAATTAAATTGAGAACTGCGCCGGTTGGAGTGCCAAATTTCAGGTACAGATTGACATTGCCCATTTGATGGGGTATCGAATGATCGGGGTCCTCGCTTCCCGCTGGTTTAAATCAAATTGGAACAAACCATAGCCGTTTTATCCATCCATTCTGTCACTGTGAAGACCGTGACCACAATTCATGTCTCTGCTTCCTGAAGACAGCGTGTTGTAGCCATCGATCCTTTTGCCACCCAACAGGTCTAGTGCAGAATAGGGCATTTCTTCTCCATTAACGGTTAGCCCAATGCCTTGCAGATCAAACAACACAACGCAATGGATTTCTGGCGAGGCTCCCGTTGAAGGCATCGTTTCACACTAACCCAAAAATGACGCATTGGGGAATAAGCCCCTAAAAAAGGTCTGTCTCTGTGTGATTCAATACACCTTGAGGGATGATTCTGGCATGTGTGGGGGGTCTAGTTGAGGTGTAGATGGCTGGAAGGGTAGTGCTCCCCTTGTGACTTTGCATGATCTGTATATGTTCTAGTTTTATACTGTCTGCTACACACACTGTGCGCGCTCGGAGAGTACTTGACACGATGCCCAGTTTGCAGTTGTCTGGAGTCTCACCACCCATGAGAACAAAGGTGTCACTGTTCAGATCCACCTTGACTTTGATTTCCACACGTCACAGAGGGGTTCTCTACCAACCCCAAGTCTGCGCCAACGTTTGTAAAGGTTGCTCTTTTCTTAAGACCCTCATTATTGTATGTCGTATTGTCCACTCCCTCCATGTGTCCGGCAGTGTCTTTGTAGTAGAGAGCTTTGGTAAAGTAAGATTTCTTGGCCTGTTCCGTAAAGTTCAGTAATGTCTTGATGTAAGCATTGTAAGCTTGAGTGTCTGACTATTCTGTCACCAGTATTTTGTTGACCTTGGTGGTAAACTGTTTGATGATGGAATGAAGGGTGTCGTTGATCAGAGTGTACTTTATTCATTCACCCGTTGGTGACCCATCTTGCTTCGTGATCTTTAACACCAGTCGTAACTCTGTCTTGTTGATGTCAATGTAATCTGCTAAGGGCTTGATCACAAACTCAATGGGATTGGTTCTTGTTTGGACCGGTTTGTAATCCACTCATTTGCGATAGACACATCTGTAACAATTGTGTCCTTAACTGTGCCGCCTTGTTTTTGGGATACTGTTCCAGGCTTGCGTCACTGGTCAGTACCATGTAAAAACTGTTTGTCATGACGTTCGATGGCGGAAGTGTAATACCACGTTCACGATACCATCTAGGAATGAAAGTGCCTAACCACAGCCACCTGTTAAATAGATTTCAATGGTCTGAAATATCTTTGTGCGTAGTGGTAGGTAGACAACGTGCTCTCTCTCCTCAAGAAGTGTTTCGTGAAATGTGCCATTGGGTACCATTTCATGCAGAAGTGGTAAACGCTTGTGGCCCACTTGCCAGGGTTCCTCAAGGTTGGTTTGTACTTGCAACAGTGTCCGCAACAGTGTCCGCAGTGGGCACAGAGACAATGACAAGGGAATGACAAAAATGCTGGGAAATGAGATGGAGGTTTGAGCTGGTATGGCACACCACTCATAACCAAATTGTTGCTTAGGGGTGAGGAAGACATCCATGTTTAGATGAACCCCTGGCCTGATTGTCTTTTGGTCAGTAATCCAAGCGAGTGCACAAGCAGTTGACACCGTGATCATAATCCGTTCATCCAGAGTTGTCAGTTACATTCCATTCACCATCCACTGTTATTTCCGTTTTAGATGGTGGGTCAGCCTTGCTCAGACACTGTAGGATTCCCTCTGTCACATCCAGGGCTGTTCCAGTTCCAGTTCCTCAGGTAAAGTGAAAAAAGTCACCAGGGCGCTGGAGCATGACGTGAGAATGCTTACAGACGGCAGGAATATCAAACAGTGATAGCAGATACACAGTATGATGTAGTCCGACTTCCCAATCTTCATCTTTCAAATGAATTTGTTGAGGGAGCGCTACATGGAAAGAGGACTTGGAGTTGTTCAGAAATAAACTGCTGCTGCCAGTACTGGGAAGTGTCACGTAAAAGTTGCTGTCTTGAATCATGTTTGTTGCAAAGCCACCAACTGGCTATACGGGATCCAACTTTTGTATTTATTTGGCAACCTTTACCTCTGTGCTTTAAAATTGTCTGAATGCGAAACAAGTGATCTGACGTTTCTATCACTTTCTGTAACTCGAACTCGTAAAAGGTGCCTTGAATCCAATCACCATCGGCTTCCTTTAGACGGCACACAGGTGGGTCCCGTGGAAGTCTTTGAGCAACGGTGAAGGTCTCCTCCATTCAGGATGGTAAGTAACCTTTCTCAAAGATTCGTTTATGCTTACTGACCTTGACTTGATCCCCCACTTTGAATTTATACTTTGTTGGTTTTTTGGACAGATCTCCATACAACGTGTTCCAAACATCAATTGCATTGACCTCGTTTACATCCACCGGTTTCATTTTGATGCTACAGTGTACACTCTGATTGTAATTCTTATTGACCAAGCCGTCCAGTTGGTCCAAGTAATGGTATGAACTCCTGGTGGTAAACATGCGACATCTCCACCACCTGAGCCTTGGTTTCATTGTATGTGACGAAGTGATCAACATTCTCATTTTTGAGGAAGGTTTGAAACGTCTTGTTCTTAAATTCGGTACCGGCATCTGTTTGCAACTTTTGCGGTTTACGGTCTTGCTCGAAAATGGTTTTAAAGGCTGCCACCAACAAGGAACTCGTCTTTGATTTCAGGGCAACCACCCACGCTTACTTGGAAAGAATACTGATACAGGTTAGTAAGTACTTGTAGCCTTGATTCCACCGCGTTAAATGTTGCAAGTCCACTAAATCCGCTTGCCATTGTGAATCTATACACCAGAACTCTGTTACGACGAAAGTGTTTTTGTGCGGGTTTGTGTAAGGTATAGCCCGGTTGTTGTGGGAGCCAGTTGAGTACTTGAGAGCGTTTTACGCCATACCGACGTGCAGTGTGATACAATTTATCCACTCCTCCTAAAGCGGATGGGCGGCCTACTTCATAATACAGTTTATTTAAAAGTTGGGTCATCTGATGCTGGGTCTTCTTGGTTTGCAATTTCTTCTTCACAGCTGTCTGTAACATCTTTTAATTTGATGTGGACTTCACTACCACAACTTGCAACTAAACATCACATTCGTTGACAGATGTCACTTAAAGAAACAGTAGGCGTAGTACTTCCACACAGAGGACTTGCTGCACTGCCCATAGTTGCAAACAACTGACTAGAAAGCCTTTGTCGATAGGCTTTTTATTATCAACCACCACATCCACCAAACAGAAGGAAAATGTGTAGGATAGGTAACACATAAGGCTTGATGGAATTCATATTGTTGAAAAAACGTGGCGTTGTACTGATCCATGTAAAAACAAACACCCAACAAACGACCAAAATTCATTGGCTCAAGCTCCTTCAGAAGAACTGACCAGTGTTCGAGAGGTATGGTATGGGGAAACATGTATCGTAAAAAGCAACATCAAGCGCAACCGCGAACCAAAAGGAAGTACAGTTTATCCATGTTAACACGAGGACTGAACATAAGAGTTTGGCTTTTTTCACTTTATAGCCTTCGAACCCAATGAGGTAAACCTCGACATTTTGTTAAGAATCTATGCAAATAAAATCATCGCCTCCATGCGCAAGATAGTTTTGAAGGACGGCAAGCGGTAAATCACAATTTAACGATACAAGTCACTCTGGTAAAGCAACCTTTACGGGTTTACTTCTAATTATAAATTTGGCATACTTACCCTTAATCATATGTAGTACCAGGGACAGTCTTATAAGCAAATTGAAAGGTGTTCAATGTGGCGGTAAGAGGCAAATAGTAATTCTGATCGAAAGCATTCCAGTAAGTCAAGTAAGTGTTTAATTGGAATTGGTTTTGCAAAGGTGTACTTGTGCGAGAACACTTTTTCAGACTTCCTTGATTTTATTATTGATTTATTTTTTTGCTATGATTTAACTGAGAGACTCTTCCAAGCATATTTGGTGGTTTTCAAATTAGAAAACTGCAACAATGGATACTCTTATTTTGCCACGAGAACTTTCCTCAAATAATCCAAACTTGTCCAGACTTGTATAAAAAGGATTAACACTTTGAGTATACATAGCTGTCTGTAACAATAGACGTTCTTAATTTTCCCACGGAAAAAACGTGCCGTGAAATTGAACAAAAGCATTGGAATGTTCAACCATGACTAAAAACCGTGACTGAAACAAGATTAAACATTCCAGCATTAGTAACTTTGTGAAAAGCCTTCCCAGTTATTTTTTAGAAACTGTTTGAAATGTTTGTTAGCATGTGCCTCCACACTTTTTTTGCCTCATTTTGATAATGTAGAACCAGCAAACGTTGGGCACACATCCCGTAAGCAAATTAAATATTCCAGTTGCATCCCGCTTGAAAACAATAGCTATTAAACCGGCAGTGAACTGTGACAACTTCACATGAACAGAAATATTACCAAAAAGGTGAAAACACAGCGCTTAGCTCAAGCAAGCATGTTCCCGACATTTTTTCTTGACCTCTATTTTTATTTTTTGTTTTTTCATTGGTTTTTGGTGAGGCCATGGTTGTTTCTGATTGGTTTTCGATGGGGTCATCTTGTGTGTCTGTCTTTGCTACGTTTGTCTTGAAATCTCACAATATTTATTTGGGGAAACAACAAAAACCTACAAAAATCCGCCATTAGGCTGGAAGCACATGTTTTCTTTTTTTATGCGCCACTGCGCATGAACCGAGCGTTACCAAGCAACATGAAATATAAATGATACCGCTGAATATCATGACATCTCCCCCTTTTAAGGAATGAAAAAAAAAGAAGGAAAAACTTATTTGGACATCATGTACTCAATCTGAACTAAAGCTAATTAAGAGAACTTGGAAGCTTGGCCTGTTCCTTGTAAACTAGAGGATTACAGACAAGTGTCCATTCAGTTCATTTCTAACAATGTTAACACTATCCCAGTCACTCTCTATAATGAACAGGTTTCCTGATAAGTCGCCCACTGGAGGTCCTCTGTTCTGGGATAAGATCCACGTTGCTTGGGGGGCTGGTGTTGCTAACTTCCGGAGCAGAGTTCTCCTGAACAAGTTTGGTGGTTGTGTCACTATTGGTTTCTGGAATCGGCGATTCCTCTTCTTGTGAATCGTCACAAGTGGGTGGAGGGATTCTCCTAAGGTGCCTCCGATTTCTTTGCAACATTCGACCACCAGAGTCAATAGTGTATGACCTTGGGCATTGATCTTTATCAACGACTTTAGCTTCTGTAGTCCACTGCTTCTCAGTATCTAGCTTGGTTCTCACCCAGTCTCCTGGTTGGAACTGAGGTAGTTCTCACGTGCCATTCCGCCTGTCAAAAGACTCCTTGTAGTTCTTCTTTGTTTCCGCATCTGTTTTCTTAACAGCTGCATGGCATGGAAGCTTAGGCTCGAGGGCTTTGGTCATTGACGGGAGAGTCGTATCTGTCTTCCCATAATCAGCTCAGATGGGGTCTTCCCGGTGGCTGGGATGGGAGTTGCATGATACGCCATAAGCGCAAGGAATGGATCTTCCTGTTTCAGGATCCGCTTGGAGATTCTCCCCAACTTTCTGCAGCACCATTTGCCTGGTGGTGATGTGGGCTTGACGTGGTATGCCTGAATCCATACTTCACTGTGAAATCCTCGAAGCAAGCTGACTTGAACTGGGTGCCATTGTCACTCACTAGTTCCTCTGGAATACCCCATTGTGCAAACACAGACTTCAGCTTTTGGATGACAGCCAGGCTTGTCATCCCCACTGGGCTAAGAATCTCGATGAACCTTGAATAGTAATCTATTACCACAAGGTATTTCCATCCGGCTAGCTCAAACAAGTCAGTAGACACCTTCTGCCAGGGTCTGTCAGGTAGAACAGTGGGCATAAGCGGTTCTTTTCTCTGAGCAGCTTGGTTTTCTTGGCAGAAGTGGCAAGACTCAACCTTTTCCTTAATCTCTTTAGAAATACCAGGCCACCAAACTGACAAATTTGCACATGCTCAACACTTTGTGATGCCTTGGTGCCCTGTGTGAATGCGCTCCAATATTTCTTCTCTCATGTCAGTAGGTATCACTATGCGATCATCGTATGTTAGAAGGCCATCGCTTATCGACAGGTGTCCTCTAGAATCGAAGAACTCTCGTACCTGGAGTGGGACCTCTTCCACGTGCTCTGGCCACCCTTGTAACATTAGTTCCATCGCCTTTTGGAGCTGTACATCTCTGGCGGTTGCTTCTCTAATCCTCCTCATCTGAGTATCGGTGGCTGGCCTGGTAGACTCAATCAAGCCTACAAAAGCTTGAAGGTCTTCCACGGTGTCTGGCTCCTGCTCTTGCTGAAGAGGGCTTCTAGAAAAGGTATCTGCCACCACCAATTGCTTGCCTGGTACATGCTCCCCTTGAGGGTGGAACCTCATGAGACACATTAACAGCCTCTGGCATCGTAGTGGTGTTTTGTCAAGATCTCTGTGGTTGATCAGTGGAACTAAAGGTTTGTGATCTGTCAAAAGCTTGAAAGTTGGAAGTCCCACCAGATAACATGATGACCTCTCACACGTCCACACCGTAGCCAGACACTCTTTCTCAATTTGAGCATATTTGACTTCAGCTTCTGTCAGTGTTCTTGAACAAAATGCGGATGGACGGAGTAGGCCATCATGCTCTTGCATCAGAACCCCACCAATTCCGTAGCTACTAGCATCCGCACACACAACAGTTGGCTTCTTTGGATCATAGAACGCTAACACAGTGGAACTTGAAATTATCCCCTTGACCTTGTCAAATGCCTTTTGCTGGTGAGGTCCCCAAGTCCAAACACTGTCAGACTCCAACAGATCAGACATTGGATGCATTTCTGTAGCAAGGTTGGGTATGAGCCTTCCGAGGTAGTTAATCATGCCCATTACTCTGCGTAGCTCTGGCACATTGTTTGGCACTTCTAGCTCTCTGATGGCTTTCACCTTTTCAGGGTCTGGACTTACTCCATCAGCACTGAGGACATGTCCAAAGTAGGTTAACCTGTCTTTCTTGAACTCACATTTTTCCCTGTTCATTTTCAGACCTGACTCCTTGATGATTCCAAGTGTTTTCCTTAAGTTCTCATCATGCTCCTCAGCAGACTTTCCATACACAATAATGTCATCCATGATCGCTTCACAGCCTTCCTCATTCTTTAGCAAGTCAGTCATTTGACATTGAAAGATCTCTGGGGCACAAGTAATTCCAAACGGCAGTCTTTTAAAACAGAACCACCTCATTGGAGTGATGAATGTGGTCAATTTGGCACTGTCTGGATGGAGGGGAATCTGCCAGAATCTGCTTGATGCATCCAGCTTTGAAAAGTACTGAGCACCAGCTAGCTTTGGAGCTTTGTCTTCCAAAGTAGGCAAAACAAATCTTGCACGCTTGACCGCGCTATTCAACTTTCTCAGATCAATGCAGATCCTCAGCTTCCCATTACTTTTCTGCACGGGTACCATGGGCGCGCACCATTCTGTCCGCCCTGTGACTCTTTCAATGATATCGGCTTCTTCCATCCGCTTTAGCTTTTCTTCTACTTTTGGCATCAGGGGGAAAGCAATTCTCCTGGCCGTGTTGATGCAATAAGGTTCAACATTCTCATCCAACTGGATCCTTATTGGCTCACACTTAAACAGACCTATGGCCCCAAACAACTCTTCATCGACCTCTTCCAATCTCGCAACTAGACCCATTTCGCAGGCTGCTTGTCTACCTAGCAAATTACTTGCATGTTCTCCCCTTATTACGAAGATGTCCGCTTCATAGTTCTTATTACAACTTGTCACCGTTGTTGTAAACTGTCCCGCACACTGTAATTTGCCTCCCGGACTAAAAAGGGCTATCCTGGATGGATATAACTCAGGCTGGTTTGGCAGACTGTCAAAAGTAGACTTGGACAGTTATATCTGCACCCGTGTCAATCTTGAACCGCTGACCTTGAGCTGAACTCTCCACTTATTGTCCTCAAGTGAGTCAGCCGACAATGCACCCAAGAACCAATGGTCAATGCCGCTGCCTTTCGCAACAACACCATCATCTCTTTGCGCCTCATTTACAAACTTAGACCAACACACAGATGCAAAGTGAGCCACCTTCTGGCATTTTAAACACTTCTTGTCCTTTGCTAGACAATGTTCTGTCTTTGTGTGGTTGAGACCCCATCTGCCACATTTCTTCTGACTTTGCTTTTGGGAGGACTGCTTTCTTCACTTTTCCTCTCCTCGGACGAGAGGGAACTGGCTTCTTCTGGCCTTGCACCTCTTCCAGATTCTTCTCTGCCAGGGAGCTCTGATCTGTAATCTGAGACTTCACCATTTCTGACTGGCGAGCTATTTGAATCGCTGCTTCTAACATTAAATCTGCCTTTAACCGCAACTTCTGAGACACGTTCTTGTCCAAAATTCCGAGAACTATCCTATCTCGTATTTGCTGATTGCGACTGGTTGTAAAATGTCAGTGTTCTGCTAACTCATAAAGGCTTCGA
The DNA here is from genome assembly GCA_014634185.1 of Astreopora myriophthalma. NCBI lineage: Eukaryota > Metazoa > Cnidaria > Anthozoa > Scleractinia > Acroporidae > Astreopora > Astreopora myriophthalma. The sequence goes on along the minus strand of BLFK01000308.1, from coordinate 149,190 downwards.
ACATAGGATTTGACCGTCTCTCCTTGTCTTTGGTTCCTTTGGTGAAAACGTGCTCGCTCGTGAATGACGTTCCGTTTTGGAACGAAATGGTCATCAAACTTTGCCAGTATCACGTCAAATTTCTTCTCGTCTCCCTCTGCTAAGGTAAAGGACTTGTACACGTGTTCGGCTTCTCTCCCCATTGTGTAAACGAGAGCACTGACCTGGACATCGCCGTCCTCTTTGTGAAGCTTCATTGCGAGTCAAAATCGCAAGAAATTCTGCTTCCAATCTGGCCAGTCGAGCAGTTTGGAGAAATCAAATCTCTCTGGAGGGCTTGATTTCAGCATTTTCCACGTTTTTCAGCTGCCACCATGTCTTGAAATCTCACAATATTTATTTGGGGAAACACAACCAAAACGTACAAAAATCCGCCATTAGGCTGGAAGCACATGTTTTCTTTTTTTATGTGCCACTGCGCATGAACCGAGCGTTACCAAGCAACATGAAATATAAATGATATCGCTGAATATCATGACACCGTTGTAGTCTCTAATTTACTTTTCACCTCCAGAACAGGACAGAGCTCTCTCCAAGCCAGGTTTACTTTACCGCCAAAACTATATACACACACTGTTTTATGTGTCACACAGTCGTTACACGCGCGTGCTCAAAACCTTACGAAAAAATATTTTTCCCCGCCAAACTTTGCACGTGTTTGTTTCATGTTGAGCTAGGGTTGTGCTCCAACATGCTTCATTGTTTTCTACCTTATGCATGCCTTGTCTCTTGACTTTTTTCCTGCCAAAATTTGCACGTGTATGTTCACGAGTCGGCTAGGGTTGTGCTCAAACGTGCCCCATTGTTTAGTAATTTATGCACACCCCCTTTTTGATATCCTCATTGATGACGTCATTTGATGACTACCTGTCAAAATGGGTCTGAAGGGTCCCATACTACTAATCAAGTGAACTTTCTTTGTAAAACAGCTTTCTACCGTCTAGGCAACTTAGCCATCATACATACATACGTACGTACATACATACATACATACATACATACATACATACCTGCTTTATTTATACACGGTAAAACCTTCAGTAAGAATACAATAGCTATAGTACAATAATATTTAGTACGTAGTTATAGTAATCAGAATACTGTTTTACGAGGTTGCCATGTGCGGGCCTAACCCTCATTTTCATAAAATCTATTCATTTCTTTTTTAAAAGATCCAACTGATTTGATGGTACATAGTTGTTGGGCAAGCTGTTCCATTGTTAGGCTGCACTGTAGCTAAAACATTTTTTGAGATAGTTGGTATTTGGTTTGGGCAAATTAAGCTTCATTTCAAAGTTCGTGACATTATATTTTGTGGTGCGAATTGAAAACAGGTTCTGTAGATAATCTGGTGCAAGACCATTTAATATTTTAGACATTGGAGTAGCTTTAAGTTTTTTCGGATGTTTAGCGAGATTGTCTTGGTGGAGTAAGTTAAGAAGACAGTTAGCACTCAAGTCGTAACTATTCTTAGTGATAACCCTAGCTGCCCTGTTCTGCAGGTTTTGCAGTTTATCGCACAGAGTAGCATTGCATTTGTCCCAAACAGAACTGCAGTAATCAAAGTGCAGCTGAATAAGCGCGTGGTAGATTTGGAGAGCAGTCTGTACTGATACAAGTGGTCTTACTCGTTTAACAGCTCCAATAGCCTTTGATATTTTCTTACCTACTTCATCTACGCCGTCTTTCCAGGTCAAGTGCTCGTCAATTAGTGAACCTAGGGATTTAACTTTGTGTACTCTCGTAATAGATTTTCCGTTGATTTCTACATTAATTTGTTCATTTCCAGAGGTGCGAATCCATTGATGAGAGCCAATGACCATGAATTCAATCTTTGCGACACCTGAGCTTAATCTGTTTGCTACAAGCCAGTGACTGAGATTTTCAAGATCTTGGTTAATTTTGTTTTCAAGTTCAGTCAATGAGTCTGCTGCCAAAGTAATATTTGTGTCGTCCGCGAACATTTTCAGGGAAGCAACTGAGAGACAATTAGGAAAATGGTTAATATCAATTAAAAATAATGGTGGTCCTAAGTTAATTCCTTGAGGGACTCCACAAGGAACTGAAGCAGCATTAGACAAGTGGCCATGCACACTGCATTTCTGAATGCGATCGAAAAGATAAGGTCTAAACCAGCTTAAAGTAGTTTGATCAATTCCATAATTGCAGAGTTTACGTACCAAAATGCTGTGGTCAATGGTGTCAAAGGCCTTTTGAAGGTCAATAAACACAACACTGTTCAGTAAACCACGGTCAATATTAACAGACCAATTGTTCGTGGTCTCAATCAAGGCAGTGAGTGTGCTGTGAAGTGACCGAAAACCCGACTGACAGCGTGTGAGTAGATTGTTTTCGTTAAAGTAATTGTAAAGCTGATCGTAAACAATTTTTTGGGGGCGACCCTAAAAGCCGGAATGATGGAATGGCCGAACGGCAGAATGGCGGAATCACGGAACAGGGGGACAGCGAAACGGTGGAAAATGACTCCAAATCCTAAAAGACAGAATGATGAAAATCACCCAATATCCCAAGAGAGTGAACTGTAAATACTGTAAAACAAAGCCGCTCTAAAAGGCAAATGCTAAGAGCCACAGATCTGTGAAAAATTGCTTCCCTCCTCACCCCCTGTTTCGCCCGTTTGTTTTCCGATCTTTTCTTACTATCTCAAACCTTTGCAGGTGTACTTCGTTATTGTCAACTAAAGAGTTTAGCTTGGTTTCGTTTATTACAAGGATGTCTATTTCAGAGGAGGACATAAACACCCGAAGTTCATCAATGTGTGCTACCAAGCTGTTTAGCACACATTGACACACACGTTTGTTTTCCGATCTTTTCTTACTATCTCAAACCTCTACAGGTGTACTTTGTTATTGTCAACTAAAGAGTTTAGCTTGGTTTTGTTTATTACAAGGATGTCTATTTCAGAGGAGGACATCAACACCTGAAGTTCATCAATGTGTGCTACCAAGCTGTTTACGTTAAGGGTGGCCATCACCAAACCTCATCCAAAGGGTTTATATTTGATATCTTTAACAAACTTACCCCTTGTATGCCGGTCAGGCTGCCAGGCGGCAACGTGCTAATCCCATTTACCAATAATGTCCATAAAATTACGAGCTACTTGTAATGTTCCTCTGCTGTTCAGATGTAGTCCACTTCAATTTACCGGTAGATGACTGTCAGCATTTATGTTTGAGTGATCTATCAACTTCCACTGACCTTTTTCACACAGTTTTTGCAAAGTCGAGTTCACCACCACTGAAACTTGAAGTGATGGTTCTGAATCATCAGATTGAGCTATTAGGTTGGATATGATATCAGTATCCGGGGCTGAGTCCTTGGCTGATCTTGCAAGTTCAAGAATCTCTTGAACGCAGGCAGTTGGATTTGTACTTTCTTGCAGGCTGTTTGTGCCGACGTGAAGAATTAGTCTATCAGGCTTCTTCCTTAGGATGGGCTTAACGTGGTCAAACATATCTTTTGTGGTGCATCCAGAAAAGGTAGATACTTTGACTTGGCTGACCTTGGACATTTTGTGACCTCTTAGATTTTTTAATGTGGAATCTCTGGCGATGTGCCATGTTTTGTTGGTAATGTGGCCTCATTGGATTTCTGTTTCTATCGTGTTCTCAAGGGACTGGAATCTGTTTTGAATGAACACTGGTGAGCCTTCAATTTCGTTTGTGTTGAGCTGACCCTTTCGATACGGCTGGTTCTTGTGGCTTTTAGCCTTTACACGAAAGCAGCTCTCTTGGCAGTCATCATTTTTTCCTTTTGTGTTGATTTCTGTTTCATTATTTTCCTGCATTATTGCATGGAGTTTCTCACACCTTAGCTTGTATTCTATAAGCTCATCATTCAAAGCTTTTTCTTGATTTTGTGAATTATTTGATAGTGATCTTGTGTTTGCTTCAACTTGCTTTTGCAGAGTCAGCAAGTCTAGCCTTATCCCTTCTAGATCAGCAACAATTTCACTATTGGGTCGATGATCGCTGTTTCGCTGAACACCAGCTCCCTTGGTATGCCCTGAGGAATGTTGCTGTTATTAGTTTCAAACAAAGATGGCGGGCTTTTCGGTGCAACTGGCAATCTGAGACTTTCGCTCAATGCATTTTCCTTGTCCTCGTCCATGAAAAAGTCAGATGGTAAATATTTTTTAACTCCAATCTCCTTTGTTGGATTCTCGGGTTCAAGCTCAACCGACAGTGCTTTAGTTGACTCTGACAATGAGATTGAGACGGATTGAGCCCTCAATGGATCTTTCCTACAAGGCAGATTGATTAACTTTATCTTCAGTGCAGGACCGTATTTTCCTTGTAGACTTAGGGTTTGATTTTTACCAAGATACCATGTAAGTGTCAAGTTGGCATCACGCCTTTTGAATGCCTTCAACATGCCGCCGGGTGATGACCATTTTCGCTGTTGCTGTAATCCTTCTTCGGCAAATTTCTTCAAATAATCAACCAGATTAAGCGCTCGCCTTCAAGTTGTAGGTGTTTCACACCCGGAACGCAGTCATTAATTAAACAACTGTCACTATTAAAGCTTTCTGACATTATATCGGAAGAGCTTCCAGAAACGTGACCGTCCACCATATGTGTTCGTTTTTCCGGAGACGTGCTCGGACGTTAACCTCAAACAGCGATGAACATGCGATCAGAAGGTTCCTTTTGCACAAGCACTGTGAAATTCTTATACGTGCTTTTGTAACTCCTCAAACAGATTATTGTAACTCTCTTTTATCTGGTCTCCCTCACCATCTCTTGCAAAAGTTTCAATATGTTCAAAATGCCGTGGCCCGTCTGCTCACCTACTCAAAGAAATACGACCACATCTCCCCGATCTTGAAAAAAACTACATTGGTTGCCTGTCGAGTCAGGGACTGAGTTCAAGATTTTAATTTTAACTTTTAAAGTATGTCACGAAATAGGACCCAAGTACTTAACAGACATTTTTAATGAAATATACGCCTAGGAGAACGCTCTGCTCCATTAACAAAAAACTATGAGTAGTCCTTAAGTGTAATCTTGACTCCTTTGGAAAGTGCACTTTTTCTGTCTCTGCTCCTTTACTCTGGAACAATTTACCAGACCAAATTAGAACTATAACATGCCTAAGCTCGTTTAAGAGCAGTGTTAAGACTTTTCTATTTAAAAGAAATGATTATGAAGTGCGGGTTACACATGACCTGAAGAAGTGATCCTCACACTTTCTGGACAATTTAAGCAATTGTCTCATATGCACTTGAAAAATTCAAGTGACTCCAACGGGATTCGAACCCACGACCTCTGCGACGCCGGTGCAGTGCTCTTACCAACTGAGCTATGAAGCCACGCAGTTGAGAGCAGGTCAATTTGCTGGGCCCATGCGTGTTTTCCCGTGAAAGGAATGGTGAATGAAAGAAATGATTATGAAGTGCGGGTTACACATGAACTGAAGAAGTGATCCTCACACTGTGAGGAGCACTGTGCAGAGCACTGCACCGGCGTCGCAGAGGTCGTGGGTTCGAATCCCTTTGGAGTCACTTGAAGTTTTCAAGTGCATACGAGACAATTGCTTAAATTGTCCAGAAAGTGTGAGGATCACTTCTTCAGTTCTTTTCTATTTAGTCGTTCTTTTTAACTCACCTCACATTTGTTTTTATGACCATTACACTTATGATGATGGTGTACTTTTTATATGTTTTATTAAGTTTGTTAAGTGGTATTGGTTAATTAGTAGAAATGGCGCTGTATAAATAAGAATTAGTGGTGGTGGTGGTAGTAGTGCAAAGTACAGATGGCAAATACATGGTATACAGAAAGCGCGCATGAGGACAGAATTACTGAAATTCTAGTTCTCATCTATGGACTGAGTGACCATTATCCTATCTGCTTTACACACAAATTTGGCAGAGGCAAATACCGCAAATATCATCACGAAAAGTTGGTGTACAGAAGCTTCAAGAATTTCTCTAGTCATGAATTTATAAATGATCTTTATACTGTTCCTTGGTCTGTACTCGATGCTTTTACTGATGTTGATGACGAGCTTGCAATTTGGAATACCTTGTTTACGAATGTTATGAACGTGCACGTACGACTATAATTGTATGGCCATAATTGTTAGAGGTCAACACAAGTGGCATGGCCATGTGTTCAGAATGGATGAGAGCAGAATGCCCGAGCAGATTTGCGCTCGGAGCTTAAAGTTGGTATGAGAACGAGGGCGGAAAGAAGAAGAGGTATAAGGACCTGCTGAAAGCTAACCTGAAGTAATGTGAAATGAACATCAACTTGGAAGGAGGACGCCAAAGACAGGAAACGACGGAGACCAGTGATCAAGAGAGGGGAGGAGACCTTCAAGGAGAATAGATGCCAAGATCAAGAGGAAAGGAGGAGACACAAAAGGGCAGCGACAAAGGAGGTCACTATTGTCGCCCGGGGGGTATGTTCTATGCGCACTGGCAATCGACTTTTAAAGCCAGAATTGGCTTCATAATCCACTGTAAAGCTAAGCATCGGAATAAGTGACAGATCAAGCATGAACCATAATTCCTGACAGGAAAATTTTGTATCAGATATATAGCCATCGATTAATAAAACATTTCTTTTGTTTTGTATTCATGAATTATTAATGAGTTAAATAATGATATATACTGATGTTGAAAGTCATTAAAATGACCAGGTTCTTGATGACTCAAAAGCGTTTGTTTTCTTATTATTGCGAACACTAAAATAAAGACTCGCTTAACTCACGAAATCTAACAAAGTAACAGCTTGAAAATCTTGTCGGCATGCTTTACTAGCTTTACTAGCCCAGATGCAGTCTGCTGCTGGGGTGACAAACTACAGTCACCTTGTTTGTAGCACTTTTCTGTGGGCACTTTAGTGCTTTTACTCCTGTGATGTCCTGGACTGCATTCACATGCTTGTTGCTCTTTTGGTGTGCACCCATGGCAGATCTTCGGTAACATTTGCAGCCTGATGTAAACATGTTATCCCTTTTGTTTTGTGCTGACACACAATCGGCATTTCATCAACAGGTCTCTGTTATCCCTAGGATCTGCAAAAAGCCTATCAAACACATGAGCCATTTTGTTTATTTTGTGGTTTCTTCTGAATGTAATTGTCCTCCATTTTGTGTCCAGAAACCAAAAGGGAAAATGTACCCAAAATTCACTTCAATAACGTTATTTCTTCTCAGCGTCTGCAACCTGTTTGTGTATGGCAACCAAAAGACCATGCGACAATTGATCGAAGCCAAGTGACAGCAGGGAAAGTTTGTCAAACAATTTTTGTTTCGAGAAACAAAACTATTTACTTGTCAACTTTTTGCTAATAATTTATTAGAAATACTTGCAATACAGGCTGCTTACTCAAACAAGCAATAACAATACAATTCCAGCAATACAGTACTTTAACTTCATGTCAATGATTAAATGACTGTACTTGTAAACTTTGCTTTCATTTGATCTCACTATTTTTCGTTTCCGTGGACTCAAGTCGGTTGTTTATTTTGTGCCCCACGCGATAAACTCTGTCCATAAACTGCAGGATGAACTTGGATTCTGGTGGCTCAGACAAGATATTGTTCTTACTGCGACAGACATCGAGGTCTCACTTCCTTTTTCTAGTTTTCCAGCCAGGCTCTCTTGCCCTGCGAGAGTTAGGACTGGAACTTGCTTGAGTTCACATTTTGCTGTTATGGTTATCTAACTGTGATGTGTTTTTTGACCCCTGTTTTCCACAGATCTTCAAATGAAGAACCAAGCTGTGAAGAAGGATTTCATGAAATTGTTAAAGTGAACTTTATTCCAAAATTTAAGGACGAGAAGATTAAGGAATTATACATGCAGTTCCTCTATTAACCAATGGTCCAATGGAAGCTGCTAAGCTTTGCCATAGTTACTGGTTTCGCGGCACAAAGCCAAATGAAAACGAATAATAGGAAATTTATAATGTGAGCATAGTTAAGCCTTTAAAAACACAATTACAACCTGAGCAAACATAAATCTGTACTACCTTTGCATTATTTGTCTTAACTTGCATTGGATAAAAACAGAGAAATGAAAGCACCCGTTTGATTTTGTGGAGAACCTGTCCATGGTACTTATTGGGAAGGTCCGAAAGTTTCCACGATGTGATATGTCGCACATTGCAAACGTTTTGCTGTGTAAAATTAAAGCTTGTCCCACAGAATTGCTCTTGTCGTCATTGTTTTAGTACAAGTTGGATCCTTGGGAGTTTTTACTGATACAACCTTAATTCACATAGGAAACATATCAGGTGACGGTAAAAGTAGTTAAGCACGTCGGTATAGGGCCTAACCAATCAGAGAGCCGCATATCGCCCACGTGACCCCCCTCTAGCCAATCAGCGCGCGATGCATCTCATTAACTGTCCGCCATTTTGAATGGAGGGTTATGTGGAGTCCATATATGGGCATCATGTCCCCAAGAACAAGGGAGTAGTGCAAGGACACTACTGGGCACTACTTGGCATGGCGAGGCAGGCTAGAAACCGGACATGACGTCACGAAAACCGAAAGTCACCGATTAATAAACGAATTTTAATCAAAAACAAAACCTATTTGACAAGCGGGAACGTGGGAGGGCTCCGAGTGAACCCTCGTCCCTAAACGAACTTTAATAAAACAACGACTATTTACAAGCGGGAACGTGGGAGGGCTCCGAGTGAACCCTCGTCCCTCAAGACTTCGTGTCTTGACTTCCATGTCTCGTAGGAAAAAAACACAACGGAAGGGACTGGTGGTCGTCTACGACGTCGAGCCGACAGTGCTCACCCGAGCAGGGGACCGTCCCACGCGACGCCGAAGATGCCGACCCAGTCCCCTTAATCTATTTACAGAGTTCGCGGCCGTTTCGCTGCGGCCGCTTCCTCCTCCGCCTGGGCCTTCTGCCGATGCCACCGCGCCCGCTCCTGGGCCCGCCGTCGTTCCAGGGCCTCGCTCTTGCGTTGCCGCCTTAGACGCTCCGCCTCCTGCTGCCGTCGGGTTTCCTCCTGCTCAGTCGCCTGACGTTGCGCTTGCAGGTCCACCCACCGCGTCTGGGTCGCCTCGTGGGTTGCCAGGTAACCGTACGGGTACGAGATGGCGGTGTTGGGGTCCACAGCCCGCTTGTCGAAGACCAACTGGTACCGTTTGATTTGGGTCACGGTTTCCAGCTGGCGGTCGGCATCTCGCGTGATGAAATGCGGGTTGAAGACCAGGATCTGGCGTGGCCGGTCCAAGGGGTCTCGCAACTCCTGCAACACGTTGGCTTTCAGGACCCGGTAGTTGAGTTGCTGGCTGCCGCGGAAATTGAGGGTGAACCCCTTGGACTTGCAGCAGTGCTTGTCCTTGTGCGTCTCGTACCCGTAGTTCTTAGGGCCTGCCGACACGAACTCGCAGATGTGATCGTCGGGGTCCTCCAGCTCGTCGGTCATTTCGCCGAGGAACTCGCCGAGCTCGATCTCCGGCTGGCCGGGCCACCATTTGTAAATGACCGAGTCCGTGTCAAAGTACAAGGCGTTGGCTCCCACGTGCTCCAGGTAACTGTAGAGCTTGAGGCGGGCGTGACAGGTGGTGAAGGCAGCGACGAAGACGTTGGTGCGGTTGCTCTTGGCGGCCGCTTCGTCGACGTAGTTGTATGTGACGTCCAACATCTCCTCGTTGACGACCCGCACGGCGTGGATGACGCGTGACTCGTCACGCAACAGGTCGTAGAACCGGGCCGGGGAGGTGACTTGCTCCACTTGGCACTTGTTGAGCCGTTCGCCAAACTTACCCCAGAAGGAATTGAGCATGAGTTTGGCGGTGGCTTTACGGCCCGGGTTCTTGACGATCTGGGCGGGATCCAGCTGGACGCCTTCGTGCGCCGAGTAGTTGGCCACGAACCGGTCGCGGGCGGCTTGGCACTCGGGATGCTGGGGGTCTCGAGCCGGGCCTGGGGGCCATCCGCTGGCTTCCGTCTTGTGTTTGAGCCAGGTGTTGACGTACCCAGCAAAGAGCCCCGTCTGGCGGCGAGGGAAATGCCAGACCTCATGGATCCGGACGATCTCGTACCCCAGCTCCACGACTTTGGCCAGCTCCGGGGTGCACCACGTACCGGTCAGTCTCCGCTGCTCGGGGGTGTGCGGGCAACGCCACGTCCGGTCCAGCAGGTGGGGCTTGGCTTGCTCGGCAGCCACGCAGGTACGGCACAGAGGGAACGTGAGTTTGCCGCCACTCCGTAAGGGCAGCACGGGATGGTGCAGCAACAGCGGCGGGATCACGTCCACTTTGGCCAGCCCGAAGTACGGGGACAGGTCGGTGCCTTCCACGTGGGTCTTGATCTCCGGGTGCCAGACGGGGTACTCGCAGTACTTGTTGACCCACGGGTAGAGGGAAGTGACGTCCACGTACCGGATCTGCTCGCCTTTCTCGGGGTCGACGGTGGCGTACAACACGGCGGCATTGGTACGGCCGCCGAAGAAAGCGTCTCGGGGATCCAGGGGCAGCACGATGGGATGCTGGGCCAGACAGGTCCGGATGTCCTCGCGCTGGGCCTTGAGACGGGTCCAATCGCACCCCCACATGGTCACCAGACGGACCCCTCCGTTGCGCAGGGCCGTCTCCTTGGCAATGGTGGCCTCGTAGAGTTCGCGGAGGGTGCGATCGGGATGGACGCGGCTCTTGTGGCTCATGTTGCCCCGGTGGCACCGCGGGCAGCCGTGGAAGTAGCACCCGTGGTACTCGTAGGCCGTGTGCATGACGGGATCGTAGCCATCGACGTCGAAGACGCGACCGTCGAGCCGAAGGCGTTGCTCGCCGCGGTTGCCGACGTGGGCGATGCGGTCGGCCACGGGCAGGCCGGGGATCTCGTAGTCGGGATCCTCCAACTGCAGGAGGTCGTGGGCCTGCCACTCCTTGTCCGTCATGCTCTCGCGGGTGACGCGACGCGCCTCTTGCTCGCACCAGTGGAGCCACTGCAAGGCTTCGACGCTCTGCCGGTTACGGGCCCCGTGCCAGCCCAGCGGGGGTTCGACAGCGATGGTGTCGGGGGGCAGCCACTTCTTCTGGAAGTACCGCATGCAGGAGGAGGCGATGGTGATGCATTGGAGGAAGGGGTTGAACCCCGCCTCGGCCTCGAACTCCTGCTGGAACCGACGGCACCCTTCCTTCAGGAGACGCACGTCCGACTTGCAGTATGCCTCGAGTTCCTGCCGGAAGTTGAAATGGTACCGCTCGGCCACGCGGTCCGCATACCAGGCCAGAAATTCCCGACGCTTGCCTTCCATCATGCCGTCCGGATCGTAATAGTCCCGGGCCGGCATTTCGTCCTCGTTGTACGCTTGGTTCTCGGCGGTGTTGAAAAAATGGGGAAAGAACCCCTTTTTCAGTTCGGCGAGGCCAAACGTGGCCGGAAACTTGTGCAGAGGTTGCGGGATGAAGCAGCAACTGTCCACGAACTTGAGGTCCCCGGTCCGGAGGCTCAAGACCTTGGAGCCGATGCAGATCTGGTGGGTGACCTTGTGCCCGTCGTCGTACAGCTGGCGAAGCACGAACATGCCATCGTAGCCTTTGAAATTGTGAAAGACCGTGATGACTTGTCGGTTCTCGTGCTCGGCGACGTGCGTGGCCCAGTCCAAGTACGCTTCGCAGCAGTCGGCTCCATACTCGACGTACTGATGGTCGCTGTCCTCCCACTCCCAGCAGATCAAGTTCGGCGTGTGCAAACCCCCCTCTTGCATGGCCTCAAAGTCCGCATAGACCAGCAGAGGAATTGGGCGTCGGTCTCTGGCGGTCTCGTCGTCGTCGCTGCTCTCCTCGTCATCCGAGGCGTTGGCCCGCAAGGTCTGCTGCCCGGCGGCCGCCCCTCGGCGGCGTCGACGGCGTTTGGGTTTGTCCTCCACCACCTTCTGCATGTAGCAGCGGTGGGTCCGCAAGTCGACGCGTTTCTCGCAGGTGGGGCAGGATCCGTGGCCGCAACGATGTTTGTGTCGGTCGGGTCCGGGGATCTGTTTGCAGCAGACCAGGCAACGCGCCAAGAGGTCGCAGACGTGGTTACCTTCCTCGCGACGAGCCGGGCGTCCACTCCGGGTCTGGAACCGCACGTGCTGGTCAGCGCACGTTGGGCCGTAGAAACGCCGGTGGCATTCGCGGCAGGTGACGGTGGGTGGAGCACCGGTCTGGCGAGCCGCCAGGTACTCGGCACAGTTTTCGTGGTGGCAAGCGGAGCATTTCTTCCCCTCGCACGGGTGGTTGGCATAATCCTCGTGGTCGAAGGCCCGGTCGCACGCGTCGCAGTAATAGGCCTTGTTAAAGAAGGCCGCGTAGCTGGTGCAACCGTGGTAGTGGGTGCCGATCTTGACCAGACGCAGGATGGGGCGCCCCGTGCAGGCCAGTCCCGCAAAGACGACGGCACACCCGCGGGACGCGTCGACGACCTTGATCTGGTAGTCGGCCAGCACAATCTGGAACAGGTCCAACTCCCCCAAACCGCAAGGACCTTCGGGCACCCGGGCCTCGGCGTGCAAGGCTCGCGCCAATCGGGTCTGGCAGGGACGGCCGCGACGCAGCGAATCGTAGCTGTCCTCAGGTTGCTGGCCCGCTTGTTCGTCGGCGTGGGCGCGCATGGTGACCAGGGCTCGAGCGCAACAGAGTTCGTCCATGTTGTCGACGGGCACCATGCAACGTTTCAGGCGTAGAAACTGTTTGGCCGACACGCTCCCCAAACTCAAACCTTTTTTCCTCCCTCCACGGCTGGGATCCCGGGCCAGGGTGACCTGCAACTGGAACGAGTCGTTCATGCGGAAATTCTCGTTGGAGTTCAGACGCCGAGCCAGATCCTGCATGAGACCCCGTGCACGCAAATCCCCGCGTCGCCACTCGCCGACGGTCAGTCGGGCAGATTGGTAGGCTTGATCGAACCGATCCGACTGAAAATTGATCAGCAAGTAGGCCTCATCGTCGAGGGTCTCGGCGTCGGAGGCCAGCTGCCGGTCGATGGCTCGGGTCAAGGCTCCCTCGATGGCCCCACCCACGTCGTCCCCTTCCTCGAGGGGGGCCTGTTGTCGGAGTCGGGCCCGGAAGACGCGGCGATGGAGCCCAAAACGTCGCACGCGTCGATCTTCTCCGGGCACGAGGTCGAACTCGAGGGGTTGGTTGGCGCCGCCCCCACGCTGCTGCTGTGGCTGTTCCCAGGCGTCCAGGGCCGCATTGCAAAAGGCATCGCCTTCCGGGTCGTTCTCTGGGAAGAACGAGGTCGAAGCGTGGTCGCGCGCGAAGGTCTCGCGCTGCTCTCGTAAGAGAGCCCGTTGCTCTTGGAGAGAGAGTCCACTGGGTCCGGGCTCAGACATGCTGGAGGCTCACCAGGTGGACGAGTGAGCAGAGAATGACTCGGACTCGCGAGGAGCTCTGGCTTTATAGAGGTTGGACCGGCACGTGACCCGACCCGCGTCGACCAATCAGACCCGCTTTTTAAAAAAAACCCTCTGGAGGGGGGATAGGGGGGTATCCCCCCAACAGACCCCTCTAGGTCACGTGGGATGTCAGACGGCTTTTGATTGGTCGAAGAGGGGTGTGTTAAAGGGGGACCGCGCGGGCGGACGCCATTGCGAGTCGTCATGCCGATCACGGACCCTGCTAAAAAACGCGCGCAGGTCCGAGCCTGGAGAGCCACCCATCCCGAGCAAGTCCGGGCCCAGAAAGCCCGGTACCGACGACGCCTCCAGTCCACCGAGGAGGGACGAGCTCGACGGTGCCGTGAGATGCAGAGGTACCGTCAGCGGGTGCGAGAACACGAACCCCAGCGTTACGCCACGTGGCAGGCCCGGGTTCGAGTACGTCAACGCGAGGCCCGGGTCCGTCGACGCTTGATGCGCCAAAGCCAGACGAGACCCTGCCGGGTGGTCCTGGAAGTCTGTCCCCTCGCCCAGCAGAAGAAAGCCCAACTGTTGGCCCGTCGTTTCCCACCCTTGGTCGATCCCGTCGAGCGTCGTGCCTTGCTCCTGGCCCGGAAACGCGAGCACGATCGAGCCTATCGCCACCGCCTCCGAGCCGACCCCGAACGGTACGCCGCTCACTTGGTGCGAGCACGAGAACAGCGCCGGGTCTACTGTCGTCGTCGCAAGACCGACCCCGAGAGGTACGCGGCTCATCTTGCCACCCGACGAACCTGGTACCGCGCCCACCGGACCCAGGACCGTCCGGACCCCCCACCCGTAGACTGCGAGGCCTGCGGCCTGTGCCTCCATTGCGGGGGGTTCGTCAACCCGTGGACCTCGGCCTGCACCACTCGTTTACGGGCATGGGAGCGGTCCCTGCCCACCCTGCGCGCTCGGGCGTTGGTGGGAGACCCACCCGTCGTCGAGGAGGAGGACTCGGAGGACGACCCGGACCTGGATGCCATGGCCGCCGCACTGGACGCCGCTTGCCGGACGCCGGAGCGTCGTACGTCCCCCCGCAAGACCCCGAGGACCCCTCTGGCGTACGCCGAGTCGTCCGACTCCTAGGAGGACGACATCCACGACCCTCACTACGTGGTCTCGTCCTCGTCGTCCGACTCGGAGTCCAAGGACATGGATCCCGCCCAGCGCATCCTGGCGCGCATCCGGCGGCACAAGGCCCGCGCCGACGCCCGAACCCGAGCCACGCGGAGGCGCACCGAACGCGTGGAGCGTGTCCTGCAAGCGATGCAGTCCCCGGACAAGACCCGACAGTTGGACCGTTTTAACGCCCAATTAACACGACAAGACCGGGTGAGACTTTCACCGACTTTATTACAACAACTCTAACGTTTAGGTTCCATTTTTTTAAAAAAAGTTACAGTTTCAAACGGGTGTTGGCTTGCATGATTTTCTTGACGATGGCTTCGGTCCACGTCTTTTTCCCCAAGAGGGCGGAGATGGCCCGGATCATCTTGCGATCGGCCGCGTGCTTGTCTTGCAACGTCTTGGCGTTCGCGTAATCGATGTCGTGCACTTTGGCGATCTTGTCCAACCAGTTGATGCCCGGATCCCCGCGTTTCAAACGTTTGGCGAGATGCGTGCCGGGGCCCATGTACTGGTACCCCGGCCAATGAAATTCCAGGCCGGTCTTGCCCAACCATTTCTGCACATCCAACCCCCACCCGCGCTGGGGCCTCTTTTTCTTGGGAGGGGCTTTCGCCCGTCACCGTCGGGCTTGCGCTCTAGTAGTCGGTGCCATCGAGTTTCCGACGCGTCTTTTTGCCTTCGGCCCACGCTTCCCACCCCGGCAGAGGTCGCAATCGTCGGACTTCGGCCGGCGTCTTCTGGGTTTTTATAGCCTCCTCGATCCGCTCGCGCGTGTCCCGAGCCTCTTGGAGCAGTTCGTCGGCGCTCAGGCGGCTCCGTCGCTTGGGTTTGAACCTGGTGGGTTGCATTTCTTCCAGGATCCCCTCTTTCATGTGCCAAGGACGTCCGTCTTGGCGCCTTCCTTCTTGACCACCGCCACGCCGCGCGTCGGGCCAGGGGTCCCGACGACCGCCCCTTGCGCCTCGGCCGCCACCGCACGCCCTCGAGGGGTTTCGGCGGCCCGGACCATACGTTGCATCCATTTCTCCAATGCTGAGGTGGTCAGATCGGCATCTGCATCCCCCGCATCCCCTTCGGCACCGGCAGGCGGCAACGGCGCCGTGAATTGCCGCAACCGTTTGGTGGTGCGTCGCAAGGCACTGGAGACGGGTTTGACGCGTTGCACGGCTTCGGACGCCGACAAGGACGTGTCGGCCAGCAACCGTTGTTTCTTGGCCCCCAACCGCCCGGCGCGCGTCAAGGACGGATTCTCGCCCACCGCGCCCTTGTAATACTGCACCAACTCGGGCACTTCCTGCTTGGGAATGACGATCATCTCTTCCATGCTGCTCACGGCACGCGACGCGTGCACGTCTCGCACAATTCCACTTGCCCGTCGACTTCCAACAGACTGCGGCACGGACCGCAGTAGAGGCGCTTCTCCAGCTGCATCTTGTCGCGCAGCACCTTATCATATTGTTCCAGCACCGCTGCGTAATCCCGTTGCCACTGCCGCATCTCGTGCCACAACCGGGTGTTCTCAGCGTTGGCGTCTTGCAAGAGTTGCATCAGGGCCCGAAGGGTAGCACGCATCGGCACGTGTCGCGGAGACTCGTCCATAGTCCAGCCCCTTTCTGCGACAGGAGCCAAGCCCGTCGACGTTTCAAGGAATTCTTCGTCGACCCACTTCGCGCAACACCTTTTTATGCTTGCGGAGCCGGGCCATCAACGGCGGTGCCACGGGGATGCGTTTCTTCAACAGGTTCAACACCAATTCGCTGACGGCGTTGATCTGGTCGGCATTGGCGTGCTGCAACAGATCGCGCCGGGCGCCCGGCCCCCGCGCTTCTTGCAACAGGGCTTGCAAAAACGGCCGTTGACGTCGCAACCGTTGCCAATCCTTTCTTGACCCCGTAGCCCGCCGCGGCACTCACCTTACCCAAGGCGGCCGCTTTGCCCGCCGCGATGGCCGCCGGCAGCAAAGTCAGCAAGGAGAAGAGGCCTCCGGTCTGACGGCGTCGGCGGGTCGTCGTCGTCTTGCGTCGACGGGTCCGTGTCGCTTCGCGGGCCATCCGTTTCAGGGCATTGACCGTGTGACGGCGTCGTCGCATCGCATCTGCATGTCACGGGGTCGCCTCTTCCCTTTTTATGGAATCAACGGCGTCGGTGCGTGGCCACTTCCAAGCCTTTCTTGACCCCGTACCCGGCCGCCCCGGCCACCCCGCCCAAGGCCGCCGCTTTGCCGGCCGCGATGGCCGCCGGCAACAAGGCCAGCAAGGGGAAGAGGCCTCCGGTCTGACGACGGCGACGTCGTCGGGGTGTCGTCGTCTTGCGTCGGCGTCGGCGTGTCTTGGGCATGGTTCACGGTGCGCTGGCGGGGGTGGTGGCTTTTATACGTTCGATGGGCACCAGAGGTCGGGCGCATCCGTCCACGTAACAGTCCCCGTGCATCGGCACGTACTCGAAGCGGGCCGCGTAGGTGGCGAGGCACCGATCCGTCAACGGCGGGGCCACGTCCGTCACCACGTCGTCCAACGTCTGCATCTTGATCAGAAAAGGGGTCACGGCGTCCGACGGCACGCCGCACACGGTCGTGTGCAATTCGATCAACGTCTTGGCGTAGGTGGTGTACGCCCAACGGGCCATGTCCTCTTTGAAAGCGAATTTCTTGAACTCCGTCCACCCTTTGACCGCCGTGCCCAAAGCCGCAAAACACGCCACCAACAGACCGTCGTCCAACACGGGTCCGACGATCAACCCGGCCGCCACGATCAAGAGGGCCAATCCGTTCCACGCAGCGTGCACCCGTCGCACGCGCGTGAAGGTGCGACGATGACACCACCATTGCCGGTGGTAGAAGGCGAATAAGGAATCCAACCGTTGCAAGGTGTCGGGCGTCCACCCTTCCAAGGGGGCCGGCGTCGACGTCAACAGCGACACGGGCGTCTTGCTCATGTTTTACGAGTTGGGCGTTGAGAGGCGCAGGGGAGGTCCGTCGCACCACCGGCGGTCCACCGTCTTTATAGACGGTGGTGATGGTGTTGGTGTGCGTCACCCCGGCGATGGTCCGGCCTCGTGGCCGTTGCCGTTGATCTTCGGCCAACAGATCCAATTGCCGTCGCAATTCTTCTTGGTTCAAACGCCGTCCCGGGCGATCGTCGTCGTCGTCGTCGTCGCCCCCGTCGCCACCGCCCCCGCCGCCGTCGCCGTCACCCCCGCCGCCACCGCCTCCGCCTCCGGCCCCACCGCATCGTCGGGGACGTCCTCTCGGGGTGCTGCTGCTGCTGCTCCCGCCGGACGAGGGCGAAGGGGCGGGCAAGGGGCGGGCTCGAGGTCGTTTGTGCCCCACGGACGACCGAGCATTGATGCGCGCGATCCGGGCGGCTTGCGTGTCCGAGGCACCGGATCCCACACCCACCATGGCGGCGGCCGTCTGACGAGGCGGTGAGGGCGTGCCCCCGGCCACGATCCGCGGGGGGCTCATCGTCAGAGGGGATGACACGGACGCGAACAATTCGTCCAACGTGGTGGGTTGACGGAGCGAGGCGTAGGCCAGATCCACGTCGGGTCGAGGGGTGGCCAGGCGTCGTCGTTCGCTGGCCGCTCGATCGCGTTCGGTGGCATGGACTGCGTGCCCGGTGGCCGCGCCCACGCCCACAGGATACCGCGTGGCCATGTCTCTAAGGCGTCTTGCGAGTGAACGTCCGCGTCCACCCTTCGTCCTTTAATACGTTCGCAAAGACGCGGTACCGATCGTCGGACGCCGGATGCAAATCCAAGAGGAGGTAGCCGTAAGGGCGTTGCGTCTCGCGTTCGTAGACGGCCATCACGTCCCGCCAATGCGTGGGAAACGCTTGCATCAACAGATTCCGCACACCCAAGCGATCCCGCGGGTGTTTGAACGCCACCACGTAATGCGCGTTGCGCGAAATGGTCTTGGCGTACTTGCCGGGTGGAAACATGTCTTGGCACAGGTACACCACCGTGATGCCGCGATGGTGCGAGTCTTTGGTGAAGAGATCCAACACGCGCTTGTCGTTGCCGCCTTCGGCCATCAGGTCGTCCAACACCAACACGCCGTGTTGTCCCGAGGGAAACCAGGCCGTCAAGTCGGACGGATCCGGCACCCCTTCGTGCAGCTGCACGCCCGACAAGGCGCGGAACCCGTCTTGCCAGGCGCCGTAACAATAATGCACGGCCCGAGGGGGGACGGCGAAATGGTCGGCCGCGTGGGCCAACAGACGCGTCACGAACACCGTCTTGCCACACCCCGACGGACCCACCACCAAGACGCTGCTGGGCGACCGCAACATCTAGCACTGGCACCTGCTGGCGTCGCGGAGACAATCCCCGTAATGATGCGGGGGCGCATGCCCCAACGCTTTATACGCACGGTTCTCCAAGGTCAGGACGCGTTCTTCCACGGCGGTTTCCCCGAGCCCCTGCACGAAGGCCTCGTAAGGGCGTCCCGCACACAACAACGTCAACATCTCCTCCAGGGCGTCCCAATCCATGTCGTCGGGCTCCATGTCGCGGAGCGTGTCCAAGACCCCGTGGGTCATTTCCCGTCGAAACTGTCGACGCGTCAGGCGAGGCATGGTTGGGTTCCCCCTTCGACCCTTCTCTCTCTTTTTATAAGAAAAAACTCTCCACCCAGCCGGAGTCGAACCGGCCACCTCGATTTTTGGGAGGTTGAGCCATGGGTGGGGGTTCTGGGAAAAGAAGGGGAAAAAACACACGCACACCCTTTTTTCATCGTTCCAACGGTTTTATTGACAACGCATTATTCTGGGACCAGTCTTTGAAATCTAAACGTGTCCAGTCGGCGCCTTGACGTCGGATCTGACGTTTCAACCATTGCCCCACCCGATGGTCGTTCTGGACCAGATCCTGACGATCGAACGCGTCCAGAAAATCGTCCATCGTGTCGCCCCGGCTCTTAGTGGCCAAATACATCAAGGCGTAATGCCCGCAACTCTGGCTGGTGATGGTCTGCAGACTCTGTCGATTCGTGTCCACCCAGCGCCAATGGCACACGATCCACTGCATCAAGGCGCGGCTCTCGTACGTCACCAACGGCAAGCCGTAACTGTCCATCACTTCGCATCGGTCGTCTTCGGTCCACAGGGCGATCCAATGCGTGCCCGGTCGGTCGTGCGGGTCCGTGTTGACAATGTACGCGCGGGGCATGGGTTTGTCCCGAGGCACGGGGAGCGTGTCGCTGGCAAACACGCCGGCAAAATAGCGCGCCAAGGCGGGATCGCTGCGAGCCAAAAAGTCCAACTGCCGGTCGGTGGTGGCCACGAATTCCATCTTTGTGTTGGGCTCTCTCGGTGTGCATGACTTTATACCCGGTACACGTTGTACAGCACGGCCCCTTCGGGGTTGATCTCCAACACGTTCTCGAATTCGGCGTACAACACCACGTTGATGACGTGGTTTTTGGCCGCTCCCAGACGGAAGAGGACGCGCACGTCGCCGTCTTGACGCGGGTTCAGCATGCCCCGGTCCGCCGACCCGCTGGGCACGTTGTTCCACATGAACAAGGTGCACCCTGCCGTGCCGCCCCACTGCTCGGGGGCGATCATGCTGGGGCGGCTCTTCATCAAGGCTTCGCTGGCTTGCAAGAAACGATGGTACCCGTCCAGGTCTTTGTACGTGTCGCCCGTGTTCAATTCCAAGGTCTGGTAAGGGTACTCTTCGCCCCGCACGATCTGTTTGATGCTGGTCAACCCGAATTTCTGGAAGGCGAAGGGATGGTAGGCCACGTTCCCGTTGTAGGCGTTGGTGTGCAACAACCCCACGATCAACCGGTCGGGGATCCGGCCTTGGAACAGGTTACCCTCGTCGAAATCGAATTGGTTCTGCGGATGCGAAAACACCCGGATCTCGCTGCCTACCACCATGTACTTGGCCACCTGCCGTTTCCGCGGATCGTGGCGGGCCGCTTCCAATTCCCGGTACAACGGGTCCGACAGCCGCAACTGGCAGACGTGGAAGGTCAGTTTGACGTCGTCTTCTTGCAAACGGCCGTTCAAGGCCACCCCGTTCAAGAAGAAGGCGGGGGCATTGAAGTAAAACCGGATCTTGGTACCGCTTCTGCGCTTCTTTGGATTCCAACACCGCCGCTTTCTGGCTCTTGCTCAAGGCCGTGTAGTCGGCGTGCAGTCCTGCACTGTCCAACTTGTTGGCCGTCAAGGGGGTGGGAAAATCCAAGGCATTGAAGGCTTTCAGGCCGTGACGGTAGCTCTTGAACCAGCCTTGCGGTTGCAAGATGGTGTCCCCTTCGTCGTTGGTGTAATTGAGCAAGGTTTCCAAGTACGCCTTGTAGGCGTACGTGTCCGTCTGAGGACTGATCAAGGTGCCGTTGGCGTGCACCGTCACTTGCTTGAGCAACGTGTGAGCCAAATTGGGGGTCGGAAACAAATTGTTCGCGGCGAGCAGGTTGGTGTCGTCGCTCTTCTTCAAACGGAGTTGCATCCGAAAGTAACTGCGGCTCAGGTCCACGTACTCGGGCAAGGCCGCCATCACAAATTCCACCGGATTGATGCCCGTGGTCACCGGCGACAGTTCCACCATGCGGTACGCCACTGCCGACGTGTCCGTGCTCAGCACCTCAAACAATTGAAAGTCGTCGGCGTAGGCGGACTTGGACGCCCCGTGCAGAGTGACGGCCGTCATCGTCGTCGTCGTCGTCGGCGTCTCACTCCGCCACCTCGTTGAGGAATGGTGCGACGTTTGCGGCGCACGCTTCTTTTATGCAGTCGGGCCGCCAGCTCGAAGCCCGGCAGGACGGGGGCCCCGCTCCAAAGACGTCCTCCCCGCTGTCGGGTGAGTTTCCGGTGAAGTTTGAGGGCCGGCAAGAGGAGTCCTCCCCGTTGCCTCGACAGACCGCGTTCGCCCACCCGCGTTCTCGGTCGAGATCGCACGGGTCGCATCGTTTCAACCGAACAGATCCGCCACGCGTCGTCGTTTCACGGCTTTCTTCGCTCGACTCGCCAGTCCCTGCGCTTTGCGTTTCACAGCTTTCTTGGTTTGACCCACCACGCTCTGCGCTTTCCGTTTCACGGCCTGTTGGGCTTGTCTTTTAAGCGTTCGGGTGGCCAAGCGGACCACGCCGCGGGGGCCGCCCAAGGCGTCCAACCCCGATTTCAACAACGTCTTGACCCCCGACAACAAGATGCCCCCCAGACCGCGTCCGGTGTGATTGGGCGTGTACCGCGTCAGACTGCCTCCTCGCATGGTCTTCGTGCTCGGCTTTGTCTCTCTCCCTTTTTTATAGGTCGCTCCGTTGGAAGTGCGAGGTGACGACCGTCACGCCCCGTCCCACGGCCACCGGCCGCCCGTCGCCGTCGGTCAGGCGCACGTCCAACGTGTCGAAGAAGAATTGACGCACCGGCACGTACTGCACGTGGCGAGGTTCGAAGAGCGTCCGGCCGTGCCCCGTGCTCTGCCCGTCCACGTCACACAAGACGTCGGTCGATCGCGTGCCCACGCGACGACTCTGCCCCACGTTGCTGTGCACGTACCACGTGCGTCGGGACGTCCAACGGGGTTGTCGGCGACGTTCGAAGAGCGTCTCGAACCACCCGTCGTTCAATCCGCTCAGTTCCCACGAGTATTGTTGATACAAGATCACGTGGTTGCCGACGAGTTCCCAAGCCGATAGGGTTTGCCCGGCCCAATCTTTCTCCAGGGTCACGGGATTGACAGTCGGCCCCATGGTCAAGCGAGGTCCGGGCACGTTTCCCTGGGCGTCCGTGCCGCCCATCCGCCGCATGAGATCTTGATGCACGCCCAACCCAATGTCCCCGTCGCGCACCACCCGGGCATTGTTGATCACCAACGTGTCCGGGTCGGGACATAAACACGTGCGGTATAAACACGTGCGGGAGCTTCCCTAGGGAAGCACGATGTTGCGGTCGCCGTCACTTTCTGCAACTCCTGCTCGTAAAACGTGCCTTCCAACGGCGTGCCGTCCATCTCTTCCACCTTGTACGTGGGCACGGGTCCCGGGCGCACGGCGCGCACCACGAACACTTCTTCGGTCCACCCGGGCAAGTACCCTTTCTTGAACGGGCGATGGTGTTTGCCCAACCGCACGCGATCGCCCACCTTCCAGCGGGGTCGCTTGGCTTTCTTCTGCAGTCTCCGACCGTACAACGCGTGCCACACCTCCCTCTCGTTGTGCGGGGTCACGTCGCAAGGCGCTCGGCCGATGCTCCGATGCCGGCTGGCGTTGTACCCTTTCACCAACGCGGGCAGCACGTCGTCGAACCGTAACGTGTTGGCGGCCGTGAAATAGCGGTACATGCGCCCTTTCAACGTGCGATTGAACCGTTCCACCACCGCCGCTTTGGCATCCCCGTGCGTGGAAAAATGATGGATGCCCTTCTGTTTCAACAACGTCTGAAACGCACGGTTGTAAAATTCTTTGCCCTTGTCCATCTGCAACTTTTGGGGCCGTCGGCCGTCTTCTTTCAAGATGGACCCGAAGGCGCGGACCAACGCGGCCCCCGTCTTGGTCTTGAGCGGTCGGACCCACGCGTACTTGGACAAGACGTCCACCACCGTCAACAAGTAACGGATGCCGCGGTTGTGCCGGGCCAAGCGTTGCACTTCCACCAGATCCGCCACCCACTGTTCGTCCACGTTGAACACCAGCACCGGCGCGGTGGGAAATCGACGGCGTTGGGGTTTGTGCAACGTGTAGGCCAGATCGCCTTCCAAGGCCGCTCAGGCCTCGCGGAGCGACAGCCCTTGGGCGTCGGCGAACCGTCGGACTCCCCCCAAGGCACCCGGCGTCGACGGATCCGCATACCGAGCCCTCACGTGCTGGGCAGAGGGTCTTTTTCGTGAGGTGGGGGCACGTCGCTTCTGAGACGTCTTCTTCTTCGGGACGGACAGAGCCACCATCGTATGCGCATCCAGAGCAAGCGGCCCACGCTCGGCACGCGGTCGGGGTACGTTTTATGGACGAGGTGGAACCAAGGTTCGGGGTCCGCGTTCCGACGTGCCAACCACGTCACGAAGGCGGCATAGTGCCCCCAATGAAACAGGGGGTGCTCGAGCAAGACCTCGAAGACGGTCATGGGGGACTCGAGGTCCGACTCGTCGTCCTCCAGGTCGAGCCATGGACACGGTACCCCCGCCGAGTCAATCAGACGGGTGCACAGCCAACGCGTCAAGTGCCAGTGCACCCAGCGTCGTCCCGTCTCACCCCACATCTCCCTCACAAATGAACCCACACGTTGGACAACCCTTTCTTTTATTGATTCAGATTTTACACAAACTTTCAAATCGCGCGGGCAGGGTCCGAACCACCTCGGGATAGGGTGAGGCCCGCCACAATAGGGTCTTCAACTGTTGCACGGCGCGAGGGAATTGTTCCAGGAGACGCGTCCCCACCACGGCGATGCAGCCCGACAGCGTCGGGATCCCGTCCTCGTCGCCGTTCACGCTCCGAGTCGGCACGAAATGAGAACGCCCGTAAGGCAAGTACGCGAACACGAACCACGCGTCGAGCGTCACCTCGTACAGAAAGACGGGTTTTTCTTGCTGCCGCGCCAAGGCCACGCTCCAACCGGTCCCACCACGCACCTTCACCCCACTCTGCTCCAGGACCCCGAACGCCACCACCGTGTCGGCATCCTTGACGATGTGGTGATTCCGGCTCAAGAGTTCCCACACGGGTCGCTGCAGCCGTTCGTTGGCGCGCGGGGGGCGTACTTGGCACAAGGCTCGCCACCCTTCTTCCAGGGCGTCGTCCGTCAAGGCCGTCACGTCTTTCTGGGCGCGGGCGTGCGATGGACCCACCACCACGCGGCAAGGGATGCGCAGCTGGGTCGCCACCTGTTCGGCCAGGGTATCGGTCCCTCGAGCGCCTCCCGTCACGAGTTCTGTCATGATGTCTCAACAAGAAGAAAAATGCATGCACACCGAGTTGAACACAACATGTTTTTATTGACAAAAAGTTCACGCGTGGGTTCCCGTGTGGTCGGGTTCCACGGGTTCCACGTACCACTCGTCGATGACCTTGGGACGATAGAAACACCCTTTGTAGGTTTTACATTCCAGACAGTCCGCGGGCGTCCACGCGCGGGCTTGCGCGTACGTGGAATGCAAGGTGTCGAAATACTCTCCGTCCTTCTCTTCTTTACAGTCGTCGCACAAGACGCGATCCAACAAACGATCGCACCGCGTCATCCACATCCGGCGTTCCTGGGCTTCCTGGTCGGCGCGTCGTCGCAGCTGGGTCTGCAGTTGCTGGGTGACGTCTCGCCATTCTTCCATGGTCTGACGAAGACTCTGGAGGTGATCGCGCAACTGGACCCGGACCCGTTCGTGGTCGTGGCACGCCTCTTGCGTCTCACTCAGTTGGCGCTCCAACTGGTGGATCCAGTCGTGGAAGATTCGGGACTGGGTCGAGAGGTTTCGGTTTGCTTCGTTTGCGTCGGCGACGTCGATGCAGCCGGAGGGGCTCGGGGGGTGAATGCATGACACGTGGTCGGTTGGTACCGGGGACCCGTGTCCGAGCATCCGAGGGCGTCGGCAAAATCTTGCAGAAAATGAAGGTAGGTCTCTTGGAAGGAGTACCCTGCGGCCAGACCTCGCCGGATTCGTTCCAACCAGTAGGCGTCTTCCGTCGGGTAGCTAGACTTCATGAGGTCTTTGTAGTACGTCTGATACCTCACGTCTGGCGGTGAGGGCACCGAGGGTCGACTCTTATACCCACCCCGTTCGCCCAGCCTGTCGGGATCGTGTGCGAGGGAGTCGCGCGCGTCGTCTCCCACGCCATGGGTTGGCTCGGGCACCACGGTCGGTCCGGTGGGCTCGTCTCCCACGCCATCGGGATCCACGGTTGCACACGCACCAACGGGCTCTGACCTCTTCGACATGGCCACATGCTTTGTCGAAGGGGCGGTGACCTCTCCCTCTTATAGGGGGCGCGCACCACACCCGCTCGGCCTGACGGGAACCCACGTGCGCATGTTTCGGGCACGTGCTCCGACCTTTTACGGACGCTGCGCGTGGCAGGGCACGTGCTCCGTAGTTTTCCGGACGTCCCACGCGTGGCAGGGTACGTGCTCCGTAGTTTTCCGGACGTCCCACGCGTGGGCACGTGCTCTGGGATTTCCCGGGGCCCTGCCATTGGACGACGATGAGGTCATCCCGTCGTGCTGGTCGGGCGTGGATCGCAGGTATAAGAGGGCGGCCCCCGCTCACTCAGTATCATTCGAAAGTCTCGAGCTCTAGTGACAACATGATCTCGTGGGAGTATGGCACTCTGTCTCCGGCAAAATACCCGTGCCCTGAGAAGACCCAGAAAAAGAAGACCCCACCCAAAAAGATGGACCACCTGTCGGGGGCGCGGACAGATTCGTTGACGCGCCGTCAGAAACCTGCGCGTCAGAATGCCCACCAAAAAGCGGCCGCCGAACGCCGTGCCCAAGGCGGCCAACACCTGGACTTGAGTGCCCGCTTGGAGAAGGACACCACGCCCCGGGATGCAGTCGGTGGCCCACCCCCATGCAAGAGGACGCGCCCGGCGCCCGTGCCGACCACCACCACCACCTCTACCCTGAACACGCCCGAACCAAAGACCTTGGAGGAACTGTTCGCCAGCCTGCCTCCGCCCGAGCTCGACCCGGACCCGTTGCCGCCGCCCTTGCCAACGCTGCCACCCGTGATCCCGGAGACGGTTCCGTCGCCACCCGACACACCGACGGAGTGGGTCCTGTGCTGACCGCCTCCCGGGTGTCCGGAACCGCCCAACCAGGAACAATTGCCGTGGGCTCCGATCAGAATGCCAACCCAAGACAAGGTGGAAGTGTTGGGGGAAGGGGAAGGGTCGGCGGGCACGACGCTCGATGAAGCCTACTGCGGCGACTTTCCCGCCCCTCAGGAGAAGAAGGAAGCACCGCCCTTGCTGACGTGCCCTTTCCACACCTTGCCCCTCCACCACGACGTCTCCCGTAAAGGTTGGCGGTACATGCAGTGCATCCACCAGCACTGTCCCGTGTGGGCGGGGCTGGACAAGGCTCCCGCGTTACTCCAGGCTTTGGAAGGGACCGTGCATCCCGACATCCAAGCCGGCCCCTTCTTCTGCTACTGTGGCGTCGCCACCCGCGTGGCCGTGGTGCAATGGGATACGCCCAACCGAGGACGCGGTTTTCTGACGTGCCGTCGCTCGGGCGACGGAGGGTGCGACTTCTTCCAGTGGGTGGACCGTCCGTGGACCCCTCAAGTCATGTGGCGACGCGTGGCGATGTTCAACCCACTGACGCATGATCCGTCGGAGTGGCGGTGGCGTCGCCCCCTGCAACCTCCTCCCGAGCTCCCGATCATCCACACCATCTTTCCGGCACCTGAGGACCAATGGAAGAAGAGGCCGTCGCCCGTGATGGTGCGAGCCCTGTCGCCTCCCGAGTGGCCTATGGGATCCGGGATACCCGGACGCAGTTCCCCCAAATTGCCCAAGAGCTTCGGAAACTACAAGGGCAAGTGAGTGCGTGCGTTGGGTGCGCGCGTGGACTGACCATGTACATAAGAAAGCGGTCGGACCCGGCCTAGTCAGTCATGGATCGAACGCTGTTGGACAATGTGTGTCTCGTCGTCGACCTCGACGGGTACAGTGTGCATGGTCAGAAACAAGACCGTGGGGCCACGTTCGTTCTGCGAGAACTCGGGTGGTGCGACTGGACCGGCGAGCATCACGGGTCCCACCATTACGCTCACGCGTACCTCTGGCATCGCCTGGACGTGGCCGATCGCAAGACGGCTCGGTATGTACGAGAACGCGTGCACGGCCTCCCGTTCTACGCCCACGAGAGCGAACACGCGGCCCCCTCGAGCGAGTTGCCCCAAGACCTCCAAAGCCTGTACGAACGTTTCAAGACACCCGACCGACCTCGCGTGGCTTTCAAGGGGGGCCATTACGAGAAGGATTTGCTGAGAAGTTTGAACATTCCTTACTTTGACCACGAGGTGTATGCGTGCCCCAAGTTCGACGACCTGACGCGTTTGGCCACCGTGGCGACCTGTGGCCACCACGACGATCCCGACCACCATCATTGTCCCAGGGTGGAGTGTTATCATTTTGTGCAGTGGATGCGCGGGGCCCTGGGACGAAAAAGAGACATGCGTTTTGTGAACGTCGCGCGGGCACAGCGTTTGGCCCAGCCTTGATTGACCATTGTAAAAACTTGCATTAAAGTCGTTCTTTTTTTTTCATAACTGTGTGGTCATGCCTTTCCTAGCATGTAAGGTGGGGGTCTCAAGAGACCCCCGAGGCTTGTCCGGGGATGGTCCAGGTCTAGTCAAAGAATCACAGGCGTGCCACGTGGCATCGGTCCGGCGTACAAGGCGCGGCACCCCATGGGGTGGAACCAGTGACATCGGCTGCAGTGGAACCATCCAGGGTTACCACGGCTGGGCGGGTTCATCTTGGGTAGCAACGCATACTTCTTATAAGGACACACGTCCAGGCTAGCGATCTCTCGGATCAAGGGTTGCATACGTTTTCGTTCCATCTCATCCTTCATCTGTAAAACCATCACTTCGATTTCGGGTGGGAGCAAGTCCCAGTAGCTCTCCATGTTGGAAAATGGAAGCGTTTCAGTAGGGTCCTCCCTTTTATCGAGGGTACCTCGACCAATGGGAGTCCAGAGCCATCCCGCGTGGCCTAGAGGGGTCTGTTGGGGGGATACCCCCCTATCCCCCCTCCGGGTGAGTTTTTTAAAAAAGAGACTCTGATTGGTCCACCCGGGTCGGGTCACGTGTCTGTCAAAGTCTCTATAACAGTGGGCACTGCGCGTGGAGTCTCACTTCCCTCTTCGTGTCGGTATCGTCGTGGCGGCGAAACCTACGACCGCACCTGCACCTCAGACCTGGGAGGTTCCTCCTCCCCTTCCTCCATACGAAACGGGACCCGCAGTGAAACTGCCCTGCACGCTCATCTGTCCCCCTTGCGGACGCCGTTTCGACAAGGCTCGTTTCCTTTTCGATCACATAAAGACCTCTGGATGCTACTACCCACCCAGACCCGGATGCTTTCCCTGCCATTTCGAATGCAGTGGGTGTCAACGTGTCTTCCTGGCTTACTCATCGTGCCAAGACCACATGAAGTACAGTTGCCCCCGTCTGCGGCGATACATTCGTCCTAAAAAACCCAAGATGAAGTGCCCCCACTGTCACAAGGTGCTTTCTTCAGGCACGGTCTACCGACATTTACGAAACGGACAACGCGCACCGTGCAGGGCTTGCCGACAGAGGGATTGCCCGGACTATCTCCGAGACGCCAAAACGATTGCCACTCATCTCTGCGGGGACTGTAAAAACTACTACAAGGGAAACCACTGTTTGGAACGTCATTGGACCCGCACCTTCGAGGGGGCAATCGTGACGCGCGAGGATCCCCGTAACGTCTGCAATGTGAAAAGGTCTGCACCCGAATGACCTTGTTTTGTTTGCTTGGG
The DNA here is from genome assembly GCA_014634185.1 of Astreopora myriophthalma. Classification (NCBI taxonomy): domain Eukaryota; kingdom Metazoa; phylum Cnidaria; class Anthozoa; order Scleractinia; family Acroporidae; genus Astreopora; species Astreopora myriophthalma. The sequence goes on along the minus strand of BLFK01000308.1, from coordinate 120,179 downwards.
GTGGGAGCGTGACTCGGAGCCCTCCCACATTCCCGCTTGTCAAATAGGTTTTGTTTTTGATTAAAATTCGTTTATTAATCGTTCAAAAATGCGTTTGTCTTTCTTTGGAGCGTGACTTTCGGTTTTCGTGACGTCATGTCCGGTTTCTAGCCTGCCTCACCGTGCCAAGTAGTGCCCAGTAGTGTCCTGGCACTACTCCCTTGTTCTTGGGGACCTGATGCCCATATATGGACTCCGCATAACCCTCCATTCAAAATGGCGGACAGTTAATGAGATGCATCGCGCGCTGATTGGCTAGAGGGGGGTCACGTGGGCGATATGCGGCTCTCTGATTGGTTAGGCCCTATACCGACGTGCTTAACTACTGGTAAAACCAGAGTATACCCGGAGATAAACCTCTCAGAGCAGAGTAGAGAACCAACAACAATCAACATATGGCATTGAGTCCAGGAATCGAACTCAACACAGGCCACATTGGTAGGGGGCGAGTGTTCTCACCACTGCGCCAATCCGGCTCCCCAAAATAAGTCATTTAAACCATTCAAAACTAAAAAGTTTGAAAGGTCAGGCAAATTTCATAATGAATTAGGGACTGGAGGATTATATCATCTCATCCTAAGGGTTATTGAGGTGCTTGCTTCATCATCACAGTTTAGGCAGTTTATTGTTGCGCTGTTACTATTTTTTTATTAATAGGAATGAGACCTACATTCCAGAGTTCAGTGGTTTCTTTAGCTCATGGATTACGTAGTCATGCATGAGATTTCAGGAGCAGCCTTATGATGATCACTCACTCACTGTATTCAATTAATGTATTCATTAAACGTAGATTAAACATTTCCTGTACTTTGCTGACACCTCCCGTTTTTCAGGGGGTAGCAGAAAGGCAGTTGTATTACCACATCCGAAATGCGTGCGATGCATCTCATTAAGCGTCCTCCATTTTGAATTTGGACCCTATGCAGAGTCCAAATATGGGCATGAAGTCCAAATAAGGACACTGCGAAGTAGTAGGTCTACTACACGTCGTAGCATGTCTACTCAGTACCTGCCCAGCCAGGGGACTGTCAAGCACGATGCCGAAGATGCCGACCCAGACCCTGCCTATGTACAGATATTTACGTGGTCCTGCTCCGTTTGGTTGCAGCCGCCTCTTCTTCTGCTTGGGCCTTCCGCCAATGCCACCATGCCCGTTCCTGAGCCCGCTATCATTCCAGGGCCACGATCTTGCACTACCATCACAGACAGTCGGCCCCATGCTGCTGTTGTGCCTCCTCCTGCTGGGCTTCCTGCTGGGCCACCAGGTGTCGAGCTTGCAGGCTTGCGAACCATGTCTCTGTCGCCTCATGGGTCGCCAGGTAACTACGGGTACGAGATGGTGCTTTTGGGGTCAACGGCTTGCTTGTTGAAGACCAGCTGGTAACGTTTGATCTGCTTCACGGTTTCCAGCTGGCAGTCTCCGATGTAATTATCGGGATCTTCCACCTCGTCGGTCATCTTGCCAAGAAAGTTGCCGAGCTCGATCTCCGGCTGGTCGGGCCACCACTTGTAGATGACCAAGTCCGTGTCAAAGTAGGGGGCATGGATGCCCATGTGCTCTAGGTAACTGTAGAGCTTGAGATGGGTGTGGCAGGTGGTGAACGCAGCGACGGAGACGTTGGTGCGGTTGCTCTTGGGGACGGCTTCGTCAACGTAGCTGTACGTCATGTCCAACGTCTCCTTGTTGATGACCTGCACGGCATGAATGACGAAGGACTCACCATGCAGCAGTTTGTAGAACCGGGCGGGTGAGGTGACCTGTGCCACCTGGCACTTGTTGAGCCAATCGCCAAACTGGCCCCAGAACGAATTGAGCATCAGTTTGGCGGTGAGTTTGTGGCCTGGGTTCTTAGCGATCAGGGTGGGATCCTGTCAGACACCTTCATGTGCGAGGTAGTGGGCTACATACCAGTCGTGGGCGGCTTGGCACTCGGGATGTTGAGGATCGCAGGCCAGGCCCAGGGGCCATCCACTGGCTTCCGTCTTGATCTTGAGCCAGGTATTGAGGTACCTGGCAAAGAGACCCGTCTGATGGCGTAGGAAATGCCAGACCTATGGAAAAAACAAGAGAGAGATAGAACAACGATGAGAGTGGTTGGCATGACAGGAAGAAGAAGAAGCGTGAGGGGTGGTTCTTAACTCGTGAATCTTGACGATCTCGTAGCCCAGCTCCACAGCTTTGGTCAGCTCCGGGGTACACCAAGTTCCGGTCAGCTTCTTCGGCTCGGGGGTGTGTGGGCACGTCCAGTCCAGCAGGTGTGGTTTGGCCTGCTCGGTGGCCACGCAGGTGCAGCAGAGGGGCAATGTGAGTTTCCCTTCACTCCGTAACGGCAACACGGGATGGTGCAGCAATGGCGGCGGGATCAGGTCCACCTTGGCCAGCCCAAACTCCACGTGGGGCTTGATCTCCGGGTGCCCAATGGGGTACTGGCAGTACTAGTTGACCCATGGGTGCAGGGACGTGATGTCCACGTACCGGATCTGCTCGCCTTTCTTGGGGTCGACTGTGGCATACAGCGTGACAGTGTTAGTGCAGCCTCCGAAGAACACGTCCCGAAGATCCAGTGGCAGCACGATGGGATGCTGGGCCAGGCAGGTCCAGATGTCCTTGCGGTCAGCCTTGAGACGTTTCCAATCGCACCCCCACATGGTCACCAGACGGACGCCCTCGTTTCAAAGGGCCGTCTCCTTGGCGACTTTGTCCTCGTAGTGTTCGCACAGGGTGCAATTGGGATGGGCTCGCCTCTTCTGGTGCATCTGGCCCTTGTGGCACCATGGGCAGCCGTGGAAGTAATACCTGCGGTACTCGTAGGTGGCTGATGGTCTCTTAGCCGTCCAAGTTGAACTCTTGGCTGCTGAACTGAAGCTGTTGCTCACCACGGTTGCCGGCGTGGGCAATCCAGTCAGCCACCCGCAGGCCAGAGATCTCGTAGTCGGGATCCTCCAGCTGCATCAGGTCGTGGGCTTGCCGCTGCTCCTCGGACAGGCTCTCCAGGGTCTCACGGTGCACTTCTTGCTTGCACCATTGGAGCCACTGCAAGGCTTCGATGCTCTGCCAGTTCTGGGCCCCATGCCAACCCAGCGGGTGGTTGACAGCGATGGTGTCAGGGAGCAGGAGGCAATGGTGATGCATTTGAGGAACGTGTTGAACCTGGCCTCCGCCTCAAACTCCTGTTGGAAACGATGGCACCCTTCCTTCAATAAACAGACGTCCAACTTGCAGTACACATCGATTTTTCGACGGAAGTGGAACCAGTACCCCTCGGCCATGCGAGCCGCATGCCAGTCGAGGAACTCCTGGCGTTTGCCCTCTCACATGCCATCCGGGTCGTGATAGTCCTTTGCTGAGATGACGTCGTCATACTCCTGGTGCTCGGCGGTGTTGAAAAAAATGGAGGAAGAACCCCTTTTTCAGTTCCGTGAGTCTGAACGTGGTGGGAAACGTCTCCAGATATTGCGGCAGAAAACAGCAACTGTCGACGAACATGAGGTTGCCGGTCCGCAGGCTCAAGATCTTGGAGCTGATGCAGATCTGATGGGTGACTTTGTACCCATCATCATACAGCTGGCAAAGCACAAACATGCCATCGTTGCCCTTGAAAGACCACTGTGGTGGAAAGACCAGTGTG
>BLFK01000308.1:96511-106511 GCA_014634185.1 Astreopora myriophthalma | reverse complement strand
GTATGCTTCTAACTTAATGTTGCAGCACTCAAGATGTTTTATTTTAGCATTAAGATCTTCCAGATTCTTTGTGTAGATTTCCAATGTTGCTCATGTGGCGGTTGAAGATGAATTTAGGTCGTCGATATCGGCTTGAGCGGTGTCCAGGCTTTCTAGTCAATTTTTATTTTCTTTTTCCAATTCTGCCACTCTACCTGGCATAGCCTCTAACTCGCCGAGTCTTGTTAGCACTTTGTCGAGCTTTCCACTGACTTCATGTAGTTTGGCAAAAGCCCCACAACAATGGCCATGGGTTTCGTCGAACACATCTTCCCCGTCAGTTTGTGAGGCACTTTCCCTAACTGTTTATGACTATCGGCTCGGGCGCTTCTTTTCCCATGTTATTTAAGCGAATGAAAGCCAAGCAGCCTTCATTAATTACATGATTTTACAAGTTTTGAATTTCATCTAAAGGAGCCAGCAAGAACGCATCCGCCTTTGGCAAAGGCCAGGTTACCTGGGGTTTGACGTGTTGGACGACAATGTCACGTCGGTCAACAACCATTGTTTCTTGGTGGCCAACTGTCCTGCCTGGGTCAACAACAGATTCTCGCCCACCACGCCCTTGTAATACTTCACCACTTCGAGCAGCTCCTGCTTGGGAATGACGATCATCTCTTCCATCTTGTTTTTCATGGGATGCGACGTGTGCATGTCGTGCACAATTCCACTTGCCGGTCAACGTCGAGCAACACACGATGGGGGTCTTGGCCATTGTGGTCTCTTAGGAGAGGGGTGTCGACAAGCGCGATGCACCACCGGCACGCCGCCGTCTTTATACATGGTGGTGATAGTACTGGTGTGCGTCACGCCGGCGATGGTCCGTCCCCGGGCCTGTTGGCGTTGATCGTCGGCCAAGAGATCCAATTGCCGTCGCAAATCTTCCTGGTTCAAATGCCATCCCGGTCGATCGCTGTCATCGTTGTCGTTGTCGTCCCCACCACTGTCCCCACTGCCATTGGTGTCACTGCCGCCGTCCCCGCCGGGATGGCCACCTTGTCGGGCTTGGGGACAGCTGTCTTGTCTTGGGGTGTTGCTGCTGGGGTGGTGGCTGCTGCTGCTGCTGCTGCCTCCGGATGACAGCGACAAGGGTATGGGCAGCGGACGTTGTCTAGGACGTTTGTGCCCCATGGACGATTGGGCATTGATGCAAGCGATCCGAGCCACTTGCATGTCTGAGGACGAGGTGGGTCACCCCATGCGGACCACTGCCACGGCCATCTGGAAATGCGGGGACAGCGTCAACGTCCTTGATCAGCAGGTGCAGGGACAGACCCAGGCAGACCAGATCCACATCAGGTTGCGGCGTGGTGAGTCGACGTCATTCGGCGGCTTGATCCCGCTCCAATACATTGACGGTGTGACTGCTGCCGGGGGTGCCCACGACCACGGCATACTGTGAGGCCATCCCTCTGTCAAGCATCTAGAGAGGTTTTGGTGTTTGAGTGAACGTCCGCTTCCACCCTTCATCCTTACGTTCGAGGTCGGACACCAGATGCAGATCCAACAGCACATAGGTGTAGGGCCGTTGCGTTTCACGTTTGTAGACGTCTGTCACGTCCCACCAAATCTTGCCAGACCCCACAACAATAATGCATGGTCTGAGGCGGGACGACAAACTCGTTGGCCGCTTGCAACGGCCCCACCACCAAGATGCTACTTGGTGACCGAAACTTTCTTTCTCTCAGCAAGTGCATGTGGCATCACGAGCACAAGACCCCATAGTGATGTGGTTGGGGGGGCAAGGCATGGTATGCGTGGTTCTCCAGATGCAAGAGGATTTCTTCTACAACCGTTTCTCTGTGCCCGCACACGAGCTGAGTACCAGTGTCGTGGGGTAAAGATCCAGGTCGTCGGGTTGCATGGCTCATACCATCTCCAGCACCCCAGTGATCATCTGCCGTCAAAATCGCACTCGCGTCAGGTGTGATGACATGCTCGTCTCTCCCCGACACACTCACCTCGACCTTTTTTATAGTGTGTGGCACCATGCTCCTTCCTGTAGAAAAAAAATTTGTGTCGTCCACCCAGCCAGAGTCGAACCAACAAGTTCGAGATCTACAGTCCCGCACTCTGCCGCTGAGCCATGGGGGGCCTTCGTCTTACAGAGGTCCGTGTTTTGGGGTTTCTTTCACTTTGAGTGGCCCTCGTGGTACAGTGGTCCATATGTTGGCCTCCTAAGCCCAAGGGCATAGGTTCGAATCCTACCGGTGCCACTAACCTCTTTTTTTAGACTGCAAAAGTGAGAAGGCCATGGCATCCTCTGGAATACTCTTGTTGTCGCCTGGTCATATCCGTTTACCAGTAGTACGCCACTCAGGCCACAGGCATCACGGCCAACCAGTGCCCAGAGTGGGCTCATTTCCTTCTTATATGGGTCTGCTTGGCCTGTGTCACTCCCTCGTAGGACGCAACTGGCAGATGTGGAATGTGAGTTTGAAGTCGTCTTCCTGCAATCGGCCATGCAACCCCACACCCTTCAAGAAGAAGTCCTGCGAATTGAAGTAAAACCGGATCTTTAGTTCCACGTTGGGCACCAACGGTTTTCCCAGGTGAAAGATCTCTAAATACGGCCGGAACTGCAACGTGACCCTGTTCCAACCTCGGTACAGTTTCTGGGCTTCTTTGGATTCCAACACCGCTGCTTTCTGGCTCACGCTGAATGCCATGTAGTCAGCGTGCAGGCCCCTGCTGTTGAACTTGTTGGCCGTCAAGGGCGTGGGAAAATCCAAGGCATTGTATGCTGCCAGGCTGTAGCAGTAGCTCAAAAACCTCCCTTGGGGTTGCAAGATCATGTCCCCTTCCTGGTCGGTGTAATTGACAAAGGTTTCCAAGTAGGCTTTGTATGTGTACGTGTCCATCTGAGGACTGATCAAGGTGACGTTGGCGTCCACCATCACCTGCTTGACCATGGTGTGCACCAGATTGGATGTTGAGAACAGCAAGTCAGCGGTGGCCAACGTTGTTGCCGTCCGTCTTCTTCAACCGCAATTGCATACGGAAGTAACTGCGCCCCAGATCCACGTACTCAGGCAGGGCTGCCATCACGAATTCCACCGGATTGATGCCCATGGTCACCGGCGACAGTTCCACCATGAGGTACGCCACCGACGTGTTTGTGCGGGGAACCTCGAACAATTGAAAGTCGTCGGCGTAAGCGGGATGAGACAAGCCGTGCAAAGGAATGGCAGTCATCGTCGTTGTTGTCATCAGGTTCTTCATCGCCTTATCCACTGCCTTGCTGAGGAATGGTGCAACATCGGGGGTGATGGCATCTTTTATGCCATTGAGCCACCAGTTTGATAGCTGGCAGGACGGAGGTGCCGGGCCAGAGCCGGCGGCCCTGCATCGACAACCCCCGTTCACCAAACCACATTCTCTAATGAATTAAGACTGTACGTTGTGATTAATATTTAATCTTCTAAGGCCTTCTAACCTTCATTTTCCATTGCCTGATTGCTCCTGTGCTTCCTATATCTGATTACATGTGATTTATTACCCACGATTAAGTCCTTATACGGAGTACTGTCAATCATTGCAATCACTACATCAGGCGCAAAGGCATGGGTCGCATCTTTCTATCTCTGTCTCTCTCAACCGAACAGGTCCGTGACACAACGTTTCTTGGCCACTCCACCCAGGTCTGCGCTTTGCGTTTCAGGGCTTTCTGGGCTTGCCTTTTAAGCTTTTTCGTGGCCAAACGGACCACACTGCGTTGACCGCCCAAGGCGTCCAACCCTGATTTCAACAATGACTTCACCCTGACAACAGGATGCCTCCCAGACCGCATCCAGTGTGAAGTGCAAGGTGACCATCACGCCGGGGCCCCTGTTCACAGCCGTCCATCTGAGTCAGTCACGCGGATGTCCCCCACATCGAAGATCTGGCGCGTATCGGCACATACTGCATGTGACAGGGTTCGAAGGTCGTCCATCCTTGTCCCGTGGTCTGGATCTTCACGTCATGCAAGAGATCGGTCAGACATGCCCCCACGCGATGACTCTGACCCACATTGCTTTGCACATACAACGTCTGGGTGTGGTGCAGACGGTATCGTCGGTGGCATTCGAAGGGGGTCTCAAACCAACTGCCGTTCAGATCGGCCAGTTCCCATGAGTATTGTTGCAACAGGACCACCAAGTCACAGACGGTCTCCCCGGCTGGGGCAGGTTGCCCGGCCCAATCTTGCACCAAGGCAACAGGATTGACAGTCCGACGTAATGTCAGGCTTGGCCCAGGCACGTGGCCGGCGGCGTCCGTGCCGCCCGTCCTCTGCATCAGATCCTGGCGAAGGCCTAGGTCAATGTCCTTGTTCCCTGTTGTCGATGAACAACGTGTTCGTCTATGGCCAACGGAACTCTGGCAGTAGCGTGTGCTCACCCTCAATCCAGGTCCACCCCACTTGCATTCCAGTACTTGCATCTCAGATCGTCCACCACCCGTCGTGGATGGTCCTGTGTCCCACCACGTCCTCGATGTACATCTCGGCCAGGATGTCCGGGCGATTCACACGTTGTGCATCTTCTTCGAACGAGAACAAGAAGGCAATCAACCCGCCTCGAGGATACACGTGCAACAACATCTCTTCCCAGGTCTCGTGCAGGGCGTCGTCGTCATCGTTGTTGGCGTCGGGAAAGGCCAGGCTGACCAACCCCACCACCCATCTGCCGCCTCGCAACAGGATCGGCCAGGTCACATGGGTCAATTGCCAACCCCGTTGGCACCGCTGGGCAATGTCGCATAAAACTAGTCCATGCCCCCCCAGCTTTCGTCGTCATCGTCGTTGGGGCCATGAGGCATTTCTTTATTCATTGCGTCGGAAAGCAAGGTCAACAGGGTGCACCCCTACCCAAAACGGACAGACATTTCCATGACGTCGTTGCACATGGGATGGTAATGCAGTGCAACGGTTCGAAATACACCGTACCTCGCCCTACCATCAGTACTGGACTTTGCGCAGGAGCTCCGTCACTTGACGGCTTACAATGTTGCTACCACCTGCATTGCAGTAGACGTGCAAGGTCCGGGTCAGGTGACCCACCACCGCCCAAAATGCATTGTTCAGATTCTGGAACTGCCAATTGCAATTCATACTCAGGGCCAAGTAGACTAAGCCCTTTGGGTTCATTCTCACTGTCCACCAGATGGGCTGGTTGGCTGAGTCGACCAAGTCTTTGTTTAGGCTGGCCAATGTCGTGACCAGGTCGTTCGGGAGAACTCCATGCACAGGTTCGGGTCCTGGGTGTCTTTCAACATCATCCAACCCATCTTGATCGCCAATTTGCGACTGACGTTCTCAAAGTTATTAATAATTCATAAAGTCAACTACAAATCACTGCATGTATACCACATCACGTGCATGTCTTTGGATACCCAATGAAAAACTGGATGAAAATCTTTAAAGATTTGGATATCCAAATCTTTAGAAATTTGGATACAATATCCAAATGTACACTGATTCTCGGAAGATCATGTGACATCAATAAATTAATTTGAAGTAAATGACATCTCAAGCAAACAAAAAAATTTTATTGTCTTCGAAGAATGTAACAGAATAGTTGCGTATTTCACATGTTATCGCAGTTCGTAGAATTTATGACGAGTTTAACAAAATTACATTTATCGAAAGTTAGTCCCTGAAATACTGAACTGACATGATCAGCATCTTCCCCTTTGTTTACATCATATGAAATTTCAACATCAGACGTAGTACACTTCTTACTTTCTGTTCCTAAAATTGAGGAAACCTTAACCATTTGTTCTCTGTTAGCTTTCTCATACTGAAAAAGAGCGTTTGAACGATGACCCGTAGTAGTGGTAGGTGGGACTTCGCATCGCTTTTGGCGGTTGGAAAGGGAGGCTTCTGATTGGTCCATTCAAATTTTCGCGCCAAAACGGAGCACGCTAATTGGTGGATTTCAAAACACGGCCATTTTGAATAATTAAGGTCGGGTGATGACATCAAACCGGAAATGACGTCATCAAAAACCGGAAGTCACGCTCAAAATCAATAAAAAACGATTTTTGAACGAATAAAACGAATTTTAACAAAAAACAAAACCTAGGTACAAGCGGGAATGTGGGAGGACTCAGACCGAGTCCTCGTCCCAAGAAAGAAAACGATGTACAAAGAAAGGTGGGGGCGAGAAACCTGGTGGTCGCAGAGAAGGGGTGCATCACGACAGTGCAGGCCACAATGCCGACCGTCTGACAAACCCGCCCCTCGGTGCTGACCCCAGGTCCTCTCCGACACCCCAAAACGATTTTACAAAAAGTCCTCCTCGTCGTCAGCGTGGTCGTCCGACAGCAGTCTGCGGAGGAGATGAACATTCTGAAGGTCAGCCTCCGCTAGGGTCGGGTCTCGTTAGCTGTACGGGTACGTCATGGCCTGGGTGACAGGATCAAGCATGCACTTGCTAAAGACCAAGCGGTAGTCTTTGTTCGCCGGTCGGCTGTGCAGCGTGTAGGTCTTGGGCTCCCACACGATTTTCTGCACTTCGTGGATGGGCGTTTTGCGTGGTGCATCCAAGGGGTGACGCAGTTTCGTCCAAAGTGTTTTGACGTAACACCTGGTAGTTCAGTTGCGCCAACCGTTCCGCATTGAGGGAGAAACCTTTGACCTTGCACTCTGTCTAGCCGTCGTTGCATTCGTACCAGTAATTTTTGGGCCCGCCAGAACAGAATTCCACGATGTGCTGCGTGGGTTCCAACTCGTCTGTGAACTCGCTGAGATGGGTGCCGAGGGTGACGTCGGGTTGGTCCGGACGATGCACGTAGAGGACAGAGTCTGTGTCGTAGTAGAGGACCCGGTCCCCCAACAGTTCCAGAGCCTCGTACAACCACAAGCAGGCCCAGCAGGTTGTGAAGGCCGCCATGAAGACATTGGTGTTGACGTTGAGGCTGGCACAGTGATCTTGGGCACGGAAGTGCACTTCCACCTGGTGCTCGTCCAGACAACTCATGTAATGGATGTCGTGTTGGTCACTGTCCATGAAAAGGCAGAAGGTCTGCGGGTCAGTGAATTCCTTGACTTGCATCAGTTCCAGTCTGCACGCGTCCAAGCAGCTAATTATGCAAGGCTTGTGATTGGCTAGCAACTCTCCTGTGGGACACCAAGGCTCTGGTGGGAAAGTGAATTCATGGGAAAATCAATCTAAAAATAGCCTAGTCTGTGAAAACGCCGTGACACAAGTATATTGAAGTTGTACGCTCCAGGTTATGGGCTCCTGACGGCAGTAGCCACGCCCCGGGTCGGGCCGGGGGTCCCCACCACCCCTTGATGCACGTCGGCCGGCACCGCGCATCCGCGGGGGGTTTCGGCCGCCCGGACCATGCGTTGCATCCATTTCTCCCAAGCCAAGGTGGTCAGATCAGCGTCGGCGTCGCCCACATCCCCTTCGGCCCCGGCGGGTGGCAACGGTGCAGTGAATTGCCGCAACGGTTTGGTGGTGCGTCCCAAAGCACTGGACACAGGTTTGACGTGTGTGGCTTCGGAGGCCGACAACGATGCGTCGGACAGCAACCGTTGTTTCTTGGCCCCCAACCGCCCCGCACGCGTCAACGACGGATTCTCACCCGCCGCGCCCTTGTAATACTGGACCAACTCGGGCACTTCCTGCTTGGGAATGACAATCATCTCTTCCATGCTTTCAAGGCCACCCCGTTCAAGAAGAAGGTGGGGGCCACCACGTCGAAGAAGAGTTGATGCACCGGCACGTACTGCACGTGTCGGGGTTCAAAGAGCGTCTGGCCTCGACCCGTGGTCTGCACGTCCACGTCGCGCAAGACGTCAGTCAACTGCATCCCCACGCGACGACTCTGACCCACGTTGCTGTGCACATACCACGTCCGGGTGCAGGGCATCTGACGGGGAGGTCGTTGACATTCGAAGAGCGTCTCGACCGTCTCGGCATAGGACGAAGCACGCCACAGCAGAGTTTTCAATTGTTGCACGGCTCGAGGGTATCAAGCCAGGTCGCGCATCCCCACCACGGCGATGCAACCCGATAGGCCGGGATCCCGTCGCCGTCACCGTCGTTCACGGTCCGGGTCAGCACGAATGAGGGCGGTTGTAGGCAAAGTAGCCACACATGAACCAGGCGTCGCAGTCCACCTCGTACAAGTCCCACCACGCACCGTCACGGCGTCCTCGTTCAGGGTCCCGAATGCCACCACCGTGCCAGCCTCTTTGACGATGTGGTTAATTACGGCTCAACAACTCCCACACAGGCAGGTGCAACCGTTCGTTGGGAAACGGGGGTCGTACTCGGCACAAGGCTTGCCACCCTTCTTCCAGGGCGTCGTACGTTAATGGCGTCACGTCTTTCTGAGCCCGAGGATGCGACGGGCCCACCACCACATGGCAAGGGATGCCCAGCTGAATCGCCACCTGTTCTGCGAGCGTATCGTTACCTCGCGCTCCTCCCGTCACTAGAGACACCTCCTTCATGATCCCTCACTCACAGAAAATGAATACACTGAGTTTGACACAACGTCTTTTATTCTCATGTTTTTACAAAAAGTTCATGCGTGGTCGAGTTCCACGGGACACGCGTGCCACGCGTCTTCCTCGAGACGTTCGGGTGCGTAGAAACAATACTTGTACGGTTTACATTCCGGACAGTCAGCGGGCGTCCACACGCGGGCCCTCTTGTACATATTGCCGAGTTCCTCAAAGTAGGCCAGATCTTTGTCCTCTTTACAGGTGTCACACAAGACGCGATCCAACGTGCGGTCGCAACGCATGTGCCACATCCATCGTTCCTTGGCTTCTCAGTCCGCTCTTTGACGGAGCCACGTTTGCACTTGGTCGTTGACCTGCTTCCATGCTTCCAGGGTCTCACATAAACTCCGGAACTGATCGTGCAGTTGAGCCCGGACCCATTCGTGGTGGCAATATGCCTCTTGCGCGTCACTCAATTGGCATTCCAACCAGGTGATCCAGTCTCGTGGGCGTCGGTGTCAGGTCGGGGACGGGGGGTGTTTGGCCAACCCTTGATTTTGTTTGTACATTGGAAAAATATTTCATTAAATACGTGATTCACTTTTCATAACTGTGTGGTCATGACTTTCCTAGCATGTAAGGTGGGGTCTCAAGAGACCCCGAGGGGAAAAATCCAGGGACGGTCTGGGTCTGAGGGTGGGGCTGGGTCGGTCTTTCACTGTGGGAAGCGGTCCAGGTCATCCACGATGTAGGGAACGTTCAACATTCGCGGCAGCAGCTCCATATACAACCAACAGTTCCCGACAATGTGAAAAAAATGACATCGGGAACAGCGAAACAATCTGGGGCGGGCACGACTGGGTGGGTTGGTGAACTGGATGAGAGCCAACTTCTTGAAGGGGCACAGCGCCAGGCTATTCAGCTCTTGGACCACGGCAGCCATCTTGTCGCGGTGCTCCATCCTGTATTTCTCGTCTAAAATCATCTGCTGAAGTTCCAGAGGGAGCACGTCCCAGTAACTCTCCATATTGGAACTGGACACGTCTCTCAGGCGTCCTGCCTTTTATCGAGTGTGCCTCGACCAATGGGAGCCCGGATGCGTCCCACATGGGTGGAGGGGTCTGTTGGGGGGATACCCCCTATCCCCCCTCCAGGGGGTTTTTTAAAATAGAGGCTCTGATTGGTCCACCCGGACCAGGTCACGTGCCTCTCGAAGGTTCTATAAGAGGGGAACCTCGTGCGTGGGGCCTCACTACACTCGAAACCATCATGGCCACTACTCATTTACATGGTGCCGTACGTCCCGACCCTGCAGCTGATGGCCCGACTGACTGACGTGAACCTGTGCACCGCCCGCCAAGCTTCCTGGGCCGTACTCTTATGGAAACCGGCCAACTCTCCCTGCTGCAAACAGTGGATGCACGTCTGCCTCATGAGGTTTTGTCTGGCCCAAATTGGTGAGCTGCACAAGCGTGACTGGTGTTGCCCCCACTGCCGTGCCCTCTTGATTCAACCAGA
>BLFK01000308.1:82746-96190 GCA_014634185.1 Astreopora myriophthalma | reverse complement strand
AACTCGTCTGTGAACTCGCTGAGATGGGTGCCGAGGGTGACGTCGGGTTGGTCCGGACGATGCACGTAGAGGACAGGGTCTGTGTCGTAGTAGAGGACCCGGTCCCCCAACAGTTCCAGAGCCTCGTACAACCACAAGCGGACCCAGCAGGTGGTGAAGGCCACCACGAAGACATTGGTGTTGACGTTGAGGCTGGCACAGTGATCTTGGGCACGGAAGTGCACTTCCACCTGGTGCTCGTCCAGACAACTCATGTAATGGATGTCGTGTTGGTCACTGTCCATGAAAAGGCAGAAGGTCTGCGGGTCAGTGAATTCCTTGACTTGCATCAGTTCCAGTCTGCACGCGTCCAAGCAGCTAATTATGCAAGGCTTGTGATTGGCTAGCAACTCTCCTGTGGGACACCAAGACTCCGGTGGGAAAGTGAATTCATGGGAAAATCATTCTAAAAATAGCCTAGTCTGTGAAAACGCCGTGACACAAGTATATTGAAGTTGTATGCTCCAGGTTATGGGCTCCTGACGGCAGTAGCCACACCCCGGGTCGGGCCGGGGGTCCCCACCACCCCTTGATGCACGTCGGCCGGCACCGCATGTCTGCGGGGGGTTTCGGCCGCCCGGACCATGCGTTGCATCCATTTCTCCCAAGCCAAGGTGGTCAGATCAGCGTCGGCGTCGCCCGCATCCCCTTCGGCCCCGGCGGGTGGCAACGGTGCAGTGAATTGTCGCAACGGTTTGGTGGTGCGTCCCAAAGCACTGGACACAGGTTTGACGTGTTGCACGGCTTTGGAGGCCGACAACGATGCGTCCGACAGCAACCGTTGTTTCTTGGCCCCCAACCGCCCCGCACGCGTCAACGACGGATTCTCACCCACCGCGCCCTTGTAATACTGGACCAACTCAGGCACTTCCTGCTTGGGAATGACGATCATCTCTTCCATGCTTTCAAGGCCACCCCGTTCAAGAAGAAGGTGGGGGCCACCACGTCGAAGAAGAGTTGACGCACCGGCACGTACTGCACGTGTCGGGGTTCAAAGAGCGTCTGGCCTCGACCCGTGGTCTGCACGTCCACGTCGCGCAAGACGTCAGTCAACTGCATCCCCACCCGACGACTCTGACCCACGTTGCTGTGCACATACCACGTCCGGGTGCAGGGCATCCGACGGGGAGGTCGTTGACGTTCGAAGAGCGTCTCGAACCACCCGCCGTTCAGGTTGGACAGTTCCCACGAATATTGTTGCGACAGGATCATGCTGTTGCCGACGATCTCCCAAGCCGGCACGGTTTGTCCGGCCCAATCTTGGGTCAGCGTCATGGGATTGACGGTCGGCCATCTGGTCAAGTGGGGGCCGGGCATGCAGCCGCCGGCATCCTTGCCGCCCATCTGTCGCATCAGATCTTGTCGTATGCCCAACCCTAAGTCCCCATCGTGCACCACCCGTGCGTTGTCGATCACCAACGTGTCCGTCTCGGGCCAACGAAACTCGGGCAAAAAGGGGCCTCCCCTTCTATCCTTGACCAACCCAATTGCACGGCATTCCAGTACTTGCGCCGCAAATTGCCCACCACCGCTTTCACAAACGACGCCCTGTCGTGGCTACGGTCGGCCACGTCCTCGATGTGCGTCTCGGCCCGGATGCCCGGACGATTCAGACGTTGCCGATCGTCGAACGAAAAGAAGTAGGCGATCAATGTGCTGCGCGGATACACACGCAACAACGTCTCTTTCCAACTCTCGTCGTCGTCATCGTCCGGCACACTCAAACTGACCAAACCCACTAGCCACTGCCTGCCTTGTAACCACAGGGGTGGGCTCACGCGGGTTCGGAAGGCCACGTTGGTGTTGTCGGGGAACCCGTCGTTGTCGCCGTCGCTTGGCAAGGTCAAGTAAAACGCGTCCATGGTCCTCGTTGTGCCTGTTCGTCCCTGGTGCGCTTTATACATCCCGTCGGAAGTGCAAGGTGAACAGGGTGCGGCCTTGCCCGAACCGGACCAACGTGCAATCCGTCTTGGCCACTTGCGTTTCCAGCACTTCCATGACGTCGTTGCGCACGGGATGGTACTGCACGTGCAACGGTTTGAAGTACACCTGCCTCGCCCTTGGCGCCGGTACTGGACTTCGCGCAACAGGTCTGTCACTTGCCGTCCCACGATGCTGCTGCCCCCGGCATTGCAGTAGACGTGCAAGGTCCACGTCAGGTCGCCCACCACCGCGCAAAATGCGTTGTTCAGATTCTGGAACTGCCATTGACAGTTCATGCCCAATGCCAGAGAGTGGAAGCTGTCTGGATTGGTCCGCACCGTCCACCAGTTGGCTTTGTTGCTCTTGAAATCGATCAAGTTGACTTTCGCCCCGGCCAATTTCGCCCATGCACAGGCTGGGTCCCAACCCGTAGTTCCCGCCGGTCTTCTCGAGCAATCAGCCCATCTTAACGGCCATTTTGACGCTGAGGATCAAGATTGGCATGTTGCTATAGCTCATCTTGGTCTGGGTATTGTCGATGATCAGATCGCGGCCGGCACCCTGCTGCTCCCATCGAAACGTCACGTACATGCGATGTCCCGTCTTCTCCACGACCCGACTGCCCGGGTAGACCGTCCTGGTCCTGACACATTCGAGGGTGTCGACGATGGCTTTCACGAATGATTCGCCATCCACCACCGACTCCAACGCTGCGATGGCGGCCATCTTGACGTGTTTCTCGACAACGGTTGACGGATGGAAAAAAAATTCTTTGCCCTTGTCCGTCTGCAACCGTTGGGGGGCGTCGACCACCTTGTTTCAAGATGGATCCGAAGGCTCGGATCAAGGCACCCCCCGTCTTAGTCTTGAGCGGCCGGACCCACGCAAACTTGGACAAGATGTCCACCACCGTCAACAAGTAGCGGATGCCGTGGTTGTGATGGGCCAACCATTGCACTTCCACCAGATCCACCACCCACTGTTCGTCCATGTTGAACACCAGCACTGGCGAGGTGGGAAACCGATGTCGTTGGGGTTTGTGCAACATGTAGGCCAGATCGCCTTCCAAGACCGCCCAGGCACGACGGAGGGGCAGGCCTTGTGCGTCTGCGAACCGTCGGACGGTCGCCCCCAGTGCTGACGGATCGTGGTACCGGGCGCTCACGTCTTTTTGGGGACGTCGTCCTTTCCGTGAGGTGGGAGCATGTTTCGTCTGAGACATTCTCTTCGGGGCAGCGGACAGAGCCACCATCATGCGTGGATCCAGAGCAGCCGGCCCATGCTCGGCAAGTGGTCGGGATACGTTTTATGGACGAGGTGGAACCAGGCCTCGGGGTCTAGGTTCCGACAGGCCAACCACGCCACGAAGGCGGCGAAGTGCCCCCAATGAAAGGGGGTGGTCGAGCAAAACGTTGAAGACGGTCATGGGGGACTCAACGTCTTGCTCGTCATCCTTGTCCAGGTCGAGCCATCGGGACGGCTGACCCGTCGCATTGATCAGACTCGTACACACCCAGCGCGTCAAGTGCCAATGCACCCAGCGTCGCCCCGTTTCGCCCCACATCCTACTCACAAATGAACCCACACGAGGGTCGACCCTTTCTTTTATTGACTCAGATTTTACACAACGTTTCAAATTGAACTGGCAGGGTCTGGACCGTCTCGGCATAGGACGAAGCACGCCACAGCAGAGTTTTCAATTGTTGCACGGCTCGAGGGTATCAAGCCAGGTCGCGCGTCCCCACCACGGCGATGCAACCCGACAGCGCCGGGATCCCGTTGCCGTCACCATCGTTCACGGTCCGGGTCAGCACGAATGAGGGCGGTTGTAGGCAAAGTAGCCACACATGAACCAGGCATCGCAGTCCACCTCGTACAAGTCCCACCACGCACCGTCACGGCATCCTCGTTCAGGGTCCCGAACGCCACCACCGTGCCAGCCTCTTTGACGATGTGGTAATTACGGCTCAACAACTCCCACACAGGCAGGTGCAACCGTTCGTGGGGAAACGGGGGTCGTACTCGGCACAAGGCTTGCCACCCTTCTTCCCGGGCGTCGTACGTTAATGGCGTCACGTCTTTCTGAGCCCGAGGATGCGACGGGCCCACCACCACATGGCAAGGGATGCCCACGTCTTTCTGAGCCCGAGGATGCGACGGGCCCACCACCACATGGCAAGGGATGCCCAGCTGAATCGCCACCTGTTCTGCGAGCGTATCGTTACCTCGCGCTCCTCCGGTCACTAGAGACACCTCCTTCATGATCCCTCACTCACAGAAAATGAATACACTGAGTTTGACACAACGTCTTTTATTCTCATGTTTTTACAAAAAGTTCATGCGTGGTCGAGTTCCACGGGACACGCGTGCCACGCATCTTCCTCGAGACGTTCAGGTGCGTAGAAACAATACTTGTACAGTTTACATTCCGGACAGTCGGCGGGCATCCACACACGGGCCCTCTTGTACATATTGCCGAGTTCCTCAAAGTAGGCCAGATCTTTGTCCTCTTTACAGGTGTCACACAAGACGCGATCCAACGTGCAGTCGCAACGCATGTGCCACATCCATCGTTCCTTGGCTTCTCAGTTCGCTCTTTGACGGAGCCACATTTGCACTTGGTCGTTGACCTGCTTCCATGCTTCCAGGGTCTCACATAAACTCCGGAACTGATCGCGCAGTTGAGCCCGGACCCATTCGTGGTGGCAATATGCCTCTTGCACGTCACTCAATTGGCATTCCAGCCAGGTGATCCGGTCTCGTGGGCGTCGGTGTCAGGTCGGGGACGGGGGGTGTTTGGCCAACCCTTGATTTTGTTTGTACATTGGAAAAATATTTCATTAAATACGTGATTCATTTTTCATAACTGTGTGGTCATGACTTTCCTAGCATGTAAGGTGGGGTCTCAAGAGACCCCGAGGGGAAAAATCCAGGGACGGTCCGGGTCTGAGGGTGGGGCTGGGTCGGTCTTTCACTGTGGGAAGCGGTCCGGGTCATCCACGATGTAGGGGACGTTCAACATTCGCGGCAGCAGCTCCATATACAACCAACGGTTCCCGACGATGTGAAAAAAATGACATCGGGAACAGCGAAACAATCTGGGGCGGGCACGACTGGGTGGGTTGGTGAACTGGATGAGAGCCAACTTCTTGAAGGGGCACAGCACCAGGCTATTCAGCTCTTGGACCACGGCAGCCATCTTGTCGCGGTGCTCCATCCTGTATTTCTCGTCTAAAATCATCTGCTGAAGTTCCAGAGGGAGCACGTCCCAGTAACTCTCCATATTGGAACTGGACACGTCTCTCAGGCGTCCTGCCTTTTATCGAGTGCGCCTCGACCAACGGGAGCCCGGATGCGTCCCACATGGGTGGAGGGGTCTGTTGGGGGGATACCCCCTATCCCCCCTCTAGGGGGTTTTTTAAAATAGAGGCTCTGATTGGTCCACCCGGACCAGGTCACGTGCCTCTCGAAGGTTCTATAAGAGGGGAACCTCGTGCGTGGGGCCTCACTACACTCGAAACCATCATGGCCACTACTCAGTTACACGGTGCCGTACGTCCCGACCCTGCAGCTGATGGCCCGACTGACTGATGTGAACCTGTGCGCCGCCCACCAAGCTTCCTGGGCCGTACTCTTATGGAAACCGGCCAACTCTCCCTGCTGCAAACAGTGGATGCACGTCTGCCTCATGAGGTTTTGTCTGGCCCAAATTGGTGAGCTGCACAAGCGTGACTGGTGTTGCCCCCACTGCCGTGCCCTCTTGATTCAACCAGACCCCTCGGACGCAGAGAGCGAAGGCGGCGACACGATGAGTGTCACAGACACGAAGGACACCGATGCCGACGACGAACTATCCTCGGACACAACTTCCACTGTCGCCTTCCGGGCACCTCGATGATGACGATGACGTCACCGACACCGAACTGTCGACGGACGAGGGTGACTACGGTTTCGTGATTACTGACACGCCCCCTACACAGAGGACGAGGAGGCACCCGACCCGTAAATATACATTGTAAATAGCCAAAAAATCCAGGGAAGGGAGTGTCACTCGGACCTCTCCCACGTTCCCAACTGTAAAAATAGGTTTTGTTTTTTATTAAAATTCGTTTTTTATTGATTTTGAGCGTGACTTCCGGTTTTGATGACGTCATTTCCGGTTTCGAGCGTGATGATGTCATCCCCCGACCTTAATTACTCAAAATGGCCGTGTTTTGAAATCCACCAATTAGCAAGCTCCGTTTTGGCGCGAAAATTTGAATGGACCAATCAGAAGCCTCCCTTTCCAACCACCAGAAGCGATGTGCAGTCCCACCTACCACTACTACCCCTGCATTCACCAATAAGTTTTTCGTCTACCCCAGCATTAAGGAGCGTTGTGGCACAAGTTACTCTAAGACAATGGGCGGTTTTCTTTCTTATTCCTGCAACTGAACACACGTTGGCAAAATTTGATTCAAAGTATTAATTCCAACTGGAACATTATCAAACCCTAAACGACTCTTCTTGGGCCTAAAGTAAAATGCCTTGTCCATTTTACCAGGAAAATCACAAAAACCCAAATACAGTCGATGAACTTCAACCAAACAGCAAGCATGAGTTTGACCCCTTTCATGATAAGTATGTGTAACAGCACGAGGAACGTACTTGAGGTCACAAATACCACCATGAAAACTCTTTGAGCTGTTTTCTTCAAATAATACTACTACTAATAATAATCACTTTATTTAAGTCTCAGGTTGTCTTGCTGAGCACGAGTGCTCTACTAATTGGGGAGACTACAAATCAACTGAAATCAGAACAAATTAAATCATCGCTAACCCTAATATTTCTTACAGTAATATTCCTATGTTCCCCTCTGCGTAAACCAAACAGCCTCCTATTATAGAAATATACTGTATTTAATAACGGATTAGAAGAATGAGTTCCCACAACATGATGCAACATGATCTCGTGGGAGTACGGAGACCTGTCACCTGCCAAGTATCCGTGCCGCAAGAAGAAAAAGACGAAGGCCCAGGATAAATCATCTGTTGGGGGCGTGCACCAATTCCTTGACACGCCACCTGAAGCCGGTGGCCTCACAAAAGAAAGCCCGCCAAAAACCTGCCACTCAATGCCATGCCCAAGACGGCCGGCACCTGGACTTGAGTAATCGGCTGACGGACAACATCACGCCACACGATGTGGTGGGTGGCCTGCCTCCCTGCTGCCTGTGAACCCAAGAAGAAGAAGGAAGAGGACACGCTGCAAATGCCGGAACCTCAGACCCTCAAGGAATTGCTGGCCAGCGTGTGCCCAGTCCCGGAGCCGGACCCATTGCCACCACCATTGCCAATGCCCCACATGGTGGTGGAAGAGGAACTGCCACCTTACTCGCCGCCCAAGGAGGCTTACGCATGCGGCTTTCTGGCCCTGACGTGGTGGAATCCCATCCGTGGTTTCCACCGTTCCCCAAGATGGAGTGTCCTTGGTACCATCTCCCCTGCAGAAAGTGATGGCATGCACGCGTGGACTTACTGCATCCATAAAAGCAGGGGTCGTTTTTCTTTGACGGGTCAGTCCATCCAAGTCATGCATCATGGACAGAATGCTCCTCAACAACAGCTGTCTGGTCATTGATCTTGATGGGTGCTTGCAGAAGAAGGAGAAATGGGCCACCTTCATCCCACACGAACTAGGGTGGTGCGATTGGACCGGAGACCATCAGGGCAAGACTGCCCACAATGTGCGATGCCACATCCATGGTTTGCTTTTGGTTTTACGCCCACGAGAGCAAAGGCGCCGTGCCGCTGGACCAGCTGGCTGAGGATGTCTAA
The DNA here is from genome assembly GCA_014634185.1 of Astreopora myriophthalma. Classification (NCBI taxonomy): domain Eukaryota; kingdom Metazoa; phylum Cnidaria; class Anthozoa; order Scleractinia; family Acroporidae; genus Astreopora; species Astreopora myriophthalma. Next base: position 88,409 of record BLFK01000308.1, on the reverse strand, counting down.
GCCTTGTACGAGCGCCACAAGATGCCCGAAGGCCCCAGGGTGGCTTTCAATGGAGGGTATTACGAGAAAGACCTGCTCCAACACTTGAACATTCCGTTGTTTGACCTGGAACAGTATGCCTGCCCCATGTTCGACAACTCGACACGTTTGACGACCATGGCGTCTTGCGGCCATCACGATGATCCCTCGTGCCATCATTGTCTGCACGTAGAATGTTATCATTTCGTGCAATGGATGCGTAGGACCTTGGGATGTTCAAGAGACATGCATTTTGCAAATGCGGTCCAGGCACAGCGTTTGGCATTCGCTTGATTTTTTGTGTATACAAAGGACGAGAATAAAGTTGCTGTACATTGTTTTTTCATAACTGTGGGTCATGATTTTCTTATCATGTGAGGTGGGGTCTCGAGAGACCCCGAGGGTGGCTTGTCCGGGGACGGTCCGGGTCGGTCAAGGGATCGTGGGTGTGTTGTGCGGCATCGGGTCCAGGTACAGTTGGCTATTCTCGATGCAAAGGAACCAGTGGCACCGAGAACACCTGAACAACCCGGGGTGGACTCGACTGGGCGGATTGGTGGCTGGAATCAACTTCTTGTACAGGCAGATCCACAGTGTTTTGATTTTGTCCAGCAGTGGCCGCATTCACTCTTCTTCCATCTTTGCTTTCATCGTCAGGATCATCTCGATTTCAGGTGGGAGCACGTCCCACCAACTCTCCATGCTGGGTTTAGGGTATCTCTCGGTGGGGATCCGCCGTTTATCGTATCCATGCAGACCAATCGGAGCGCAGCCAGGTCCCATGTGGTAAGGAGGAGCCTTCTGGGGGGATACCCCTAACCCCCTTGGGGTGGTTTTTTTTTTTGAGAGAAGCCAAGGCCCGTCATTGGCCCCAAGTTTTCCCATAACGGCTGGACCAGGGTGTGCGCTTCATTTCAGACGTGATCCTCGAGATGGCCACCACACCTGCGACTGTGACCTACGAACTTTCCTATTTCTCCATCGGTCCCCCTTCGCCATTTCGAACCGTTCCTCTCACTCGAACAGCACCAGACAGCTTCTGGTTGCCATGTACCTCCGAGAAACAGGTACCTTCCCTGTCACTACGCCTGCCATGCTTGTTTACATACCTTCACGGCTTGGCATTCATGCAAAGACCATCAAAAATATGCTTGTCCCCGTCTACCACGACAACCCTGTCCTAAGAGAGCGTGTCCCAAGTGCCGCAGGATGCTTTGTGTACCCTCGGTCTACAATCATTGGCATAAAGGATGTCCCAAGTGTGGGTCTTGCCAACAGAGGGATTGCCCTCTGTGACTCATCTCTGCCGCGATTGTCAAACTCGCTACAAGGGATTCCAGTGTTTGGAGCGGCATTGGACCCGCATCCCCAAGGGAGAGATCGTCATGCACGAGGATCACCGTAATGTTTGCCACGTCCGGAGACAAGCAAAGACTCGGAAGGGAGAAAAAGCCAAACAGAGCAGGACCGTCTATGGACAGGGTGATTGCTTGATCCCCCACACATTCCCGCTTGTTTCACCTTAAGGTTCTTTTTTTTTTCATTAAAAAATCGTTTTCCATTCATTCTGAGCGTGACTTCCGGTTTTGGTGCGTGACGCCTGACGTCACTTCCGGTGACGTCACATCTACTCTCCATACCCCTTGGGTCTCATGGCGACTCTCCTGCTACTACGCTTAGTAGACCTTGTACTTCGCATTGTCCTTATTTGGACTTCATGCCCATATTTGGACTCTGCATAGGGTCCAAATTCAAAATGGCGGACGCTTAATGAGATGCATCGCGTGCTGATTGGTCCATCTCGGTCAGGTGGTACCGAATCCGGCTTTCTGATTGGTTAGGTCCCATACGGACGTGATAATACTACTAAAGGTGTAGATTTTTCCTGGCTAGTTCATGGAATCATAGTAACTATGATGGAATGGATCATAATCATGGTGTCGGATCTTAGCGAAAGCCGATGGCTTTTGGTTCGATTCTTAAGCCAGCGACACACTAGGCGATTTTGATCGCCAGCGAATTCCGGTCGCTGCGTGGCACACCTGACGGGCACACCTGACGATTTTATACGCCGATCCCAGCGAATTTCCACTCTACTTTCGTACCCAGGCGTCTCTGAAAATAAAAATGACCACTGTCCGCCATTTTAATTAGTGACGTGATAAAATCGTAAGGTCTTATTGGTTGAGTCGTTCAGAGACTCGCTGCGATCGTCGTATAAAATCGCAGGAGCGGGCACACTAGGCGAATGGCGGTGAATTTAATCGCCGATATCTAACATGCTAGATACCGGCGATTTCTACGCCGATCGCAGCGATCGGCGAAAATCGCCTAGTGTGTCGGGGACTTTAGACGAAACATTCCTTGGTGGAGTCGAAAGAATGGAAAGTAAATATGGTAAGGGGAACCACCTGGGAAAAAGGACATCGAAATCTGCCAAATCTTAGAAGCGACATATATTGGACGTCAATTGAAGCATGTCGGCGGGACCGGGGAGATAATGTGAGGCGAATGGTTTCTGGTTCGATTCTTGTACAAAAATATTATACCTTCGTGGAGTCAGCAAATGGGACGTAAATGTGGTAGAGAATACTAGCAGGGAAATCTTAGGGCCGATTTACACAGTACGACTTTTGCATACAAATGTCGTATGCGATTTCTTCTGCGTGGGCTAAACACAGGGGTGCAGTAGTTTTCTGCACCCGTAAACCCCTGACTCTAACCCTAACCCTAACCGCTGGTCACTGAATCTACGTCACCCGTTGTTATTTAATGCTAACCATCTTGAATTTCCTCTATAAAGAGCGCCGCTCAGCGGGTGGTCAGCAACCTACTCCAGGAAACACTTTCGGCGCTGCCTCGCACCAGGTGTCTCTCTTTGACAGTGGCATGGGGCATGAAGCGATGTGGTCTTATTTCCCGACGAAATTCGAGGCAGCTTTTGGTGGTTAATTTCGGTGTCAAACCCTTACTATTGCATAGAGAGATTATGTTGCACAGATGACCTAACTGCATTTTGCCTTGTAGTTTCCTAACTTTTTTTTTGCGTTATTGCGTCGTTATTGTTATGGACCCTAACACTAATGTCACTAACACCAAGAAAGTTTACATTAAATGAAGGACAAAAAGTAGTGTCAAAAGTAATTGATTGACTTGATTAAGGGGAGCCCAATTTAGGTCGTATAACTGCGGGATTAATGCTCTCTGATAATTTTGCCATTGAACAAAGAAAGTACACAAATTTCTTAGATATTTTTTTCTAATGAAATAAAAGTTGACCATAAAGAACTAATATATATTTAGCCAATCCTAAAAACGGCGCTCCACAATTACTTTTTTTTTAAGTAGCATTTATTGAAACTACCATATTTGTTATGGAGTTGTCACCTCTGGTAAGTTAACCTGGCCTGAGTCTGTGATCCAATCAAAAACCAGTACCTGGTCAGCGGTCAACTTCCAAAAGAATAGGTGACCTCGATGAACTATAAACTTGAACCCGCGATATGGTCACGTGATACTGGTCAGTGGATACGTGCGTTAGCGTAGCCACAACTAGTAAGTTAGTTCTACTATATTATTCAGAGGAATCAAGGATTGTTTTGTCATCTCGAGGAATGTGAATGCTCTATCATCTGGACACTACTTGAGTCTCCAGTTGTGTGTATAATTTCTTTGCTTAAAAACTAAATACAGTGTGCATATACGTATTTAATGCACTCTCAAGGTCTATTCCGAAAATAGCTACCAAGTAATGCTGGAGCAAGTAATAATGGAAGGTGCCATATGATTGGTTACTTTCTGTCAGCTCATGATTCGTGCTTAATTCATCTTACCTTTGACAGACGCCTGATCCTTAATTTGTCAGTGTGTTTTTATAAAATGACATTGTAGATGCCTTGTACAATATGTTGTTTTTTAAGTTTCTGTGACAATTATTCAAAGTAACATTTTTTTCAAATGCTATTTGTACAGAAAGGGTTTAGTGATAACTACAATGTTCGGTTACCGTTACTTTTTCCTGGCGTGGTATACACAGAAAAATGGGTGGGAGCAAAAGTTTTAGCATTAATTACAAAACTATCTTGCATAAATGCTGGCATGTGAACAAATAAGTTATCAAATACTTCTTCAAACTACACTTGGCAACTCTGCCTGTCAATTTCTGTATACCATATGTAGATAGTCTCTTCACAATTATTATGTCTTACATGGGGTGCAACCTGCTCATCTATGAACATGTTTTCTAATACAGCAAAACAGAATTTATGTTAAGACACACACATTCCAGTGACTCACTTCTATAATCTCGCTAAACATTTCCAAGACACTCTTCATAGAGCTATTCTACTACCTCTTTGATGGCAATCAAATTCATCCATGAGCTGGCTCACACAGGAGCCTTTGATATTCATTGCTTAATAGCTATTTCAGGGCAACAAACCAGTTCTCCACATAAAACCAAATCTGTAGATCGTTTTCACTCATGTGACCAGCGGCCATATTTATTTACTGAAACAAAATGAACTATTGACATAAAAATGGCGTTCAATTCCCCAAAGATTGTTTAGGTACACCAAAATGGCTGCCGTTTCTCTGTTTAAGTTCACCAATATGGTCACCGTGACGTCATGTGAAAACGATCTATACCGTGGGCTGCGCCACAGCCACCCACGGAATAAGACTGGGATTCTTTTCATGTATTCCGAGTAATAAACTTACTTTGTTGTATCTTGTATCCTTAAGTCAGTTTGAGGCGTTCTGGGCTGGTTTTGCGATTCGCTCCTAACGTTCATCAAAAGAATCGAGAGCAAGGCTGGCCACTTCCCAAGCTCTGGAGCCGGTGATCGATCCCCGAATCACGATCGAAGAGGGTTTTACCCGAAAAATCGGCTGATCAAACTAAAGCGTTTACTCTCATGTGGAGATCGATAACAAATGATAGCAGAAAGGGTAGAGTCCGAAAACAATGATCTCCACATGCTTAGAGAAAAAGCCAGTGTTCACGGAGAACCCGCCGCTTTCTTAAGTTCAAAAAGCCGTTACAGCAGAGTTAACTCTGGTTACAGTTAGCTCACGACCGTTGGATACATGTTATAAAGCAATGAAATGCCCTTTTCCCGCCTTTGGTACTGAGTTACCACTAACATTTACGCCCCATCCACACTAATACGTTTCATTTGAAAACGCATACCTTTTTAAGCGTTTTGCCTGTCAACCACACTACAACGCTCGAAAACGCCGACGAAAATGGAGCCTTTGAAAACGGTGTCCAAAGTGGAGTGATTTGAAAACGCGTCGTTTTCAAAACGCTCCGTTTCTAGTGTGGTCAGGTGAAAACGGAGACTTTTGAAAAGGATGACGTAGAAAGCGAGGGAAACTTTAAAATGCATTAGTGTGGTCGGGTGAAAGCGGAGAGTTTTGAAAACGGTAACGTAAAAAGCGTGGGAGACTGCTGAACTCAACTTTTTAACACATGCGCAATCCAGTTCCCAGAGATAGCTGAAAACGATACTAAAACGCGAGTGTGGATGAAAATATTCTGCTTCGTTTTCGCCAGCATGAAAACGGACACTTTTGAAAACGTATTAGTGTGGATTAGGCCTTAGAAACCGTAAAAGATTGTGTAAACGTGCAGTCGACGTGTT
>BLFK01000308.1:70246-77746 GCA_014634185.1 Astreopora myriophthalma | reverse complement strand
CAGACTTTGCACTGGCCGCCTTGTAACAGTTTGCGCAATAACCAACCGAAACGCCTGCTTTCCAACCAGTAGTTTCTTCGCTTGCGGGGACAACAATTCTTTGACTTATTGCATGCAGGCGTCTTGCAGCTTAAACGAAGGTAATTCGTTGGACTCGAGCAACCTAAACAAAGAGACATTTCGTTTCGAGAGAAATCGAGGTGTACAAATCACCTTCGGTATAAAGGAAGAGTACACCTTGTGATGTCAGTCGTTTCCTGCGCTTACATCGACGTGATTGGTTAAGGGACTAGGTTGTAACCTTAGACCAATCATCATGTGCATTACTGTTCTCGTGGTGGCGATTTTACCACATTTTGACAGCTTTAACAAGACGCATACCTCGTAGTATTTTGATTTCTAACGAGTCTCAACATGGCTGACTGTGAAACTTCAAGCATTACTGTCGAATCGTTTATTCGTGGGTACCATGTATATAAAGATGTAGCAGATTGGGATCCACAGCTTCAAGGGGAGAGAGTTTTGAAACGTGAGCCAAACAATAAAAAGGATAATGCGGTGGCGGTGGTCAGACCTTTGATATCACTGGATATATCGGAAAGTCAAAGAACAAGCCGAAGAACAAGCCGAAGAGCCAGACAAACATTCCATTCCAACACCGTAGATGAACAGGAGGACGAAATACTTCGTCACATCCCTTTGCGAATGGCGCTATTTGTAAGCAAGTTTCTAAAGCAGCTCACAAACAAAGAAAAAAAAAGGTGGTCGTGACCGGAAAGCGAGTAAACCGCGGGGCTGGCTATGGCTAGGAAATACCGTGCACCTACATATTTTCTGGAGACAAAAATGTCACTACCTTGGCTGAAGTCGAAACTTGAAAGTCTCAACTATGAAGTTCTATAATCATTTTATTTTCTAAAACTGACCGCAGTTTATGAAACACTTAAATCACAAATGAACCACTCATCTGCTCCACTTAGCCGGATATCACCTTGAACTTTTAATTGAGATCTTTAAGAAAAAACCATTAGCGCAATACTGTATGTCGTGCATTAGGGTTACTGTTAATGTGATCAAGAAGTGTAATTTTATCAAAGTGTTGACTAATACGAATCAGACTCTTTTAGTGGTCGCTTACGAGAGCTTAAAAACAAAGGAAAAGACTAGTTGGTAATTCCCAAAAGTGGTCGCGGGCTCCTACGGGAGCGGTGGCTTACAAGAGCTTTTAATTACAGAGTTTGGGTGACTATTCAAACGGGATTTCACAACGGTGGTCGTAACTAGAGCTGGTCGCTTACGAGAGTGGTCGCAAGGAGAGCTTCGACTGTATATATCTATGACAAAATTCAATGATCAGTATTTGAAATAAAGTCGTCCAAATCATAAATGCATCAATCCAAAGCTGAATGGCAACAAGGCGATTCTGAAAATGGCCATCACGGAAAGAGGCATAACTCAGAGAGGCATAACGCAAATAGGTATAACGCGAAACGGCATCATGCTACTAGACATCACGCAGATAATCACAACGCGAAATAATCAGCGGTAGGAGCAACTGGGCATGCGCTAAAGTCGAACCAACAACCTTCGTTAAAAGAACGTATTATGTTTGAGAGATGGTGTTCGCGCGGGCGATACCTTCTTCTTCCACTCAGAATGTATTCGATCAATATTTGAGGAGAATTCTTGTTGGTTCGACTTTGGCGCATGCCCAGGTCCTCCTACCGCTGATTATTTCGCGTTGTGATTATCTGCGTGATGTCTATTAGCATGATGCTTTTTCGCGTTATGGCTATTTGCGTTATGCCTCTCTGCGTTATGCCTCTTTCCGTGATGGCCATTTTCAGAATCGCGTTGCCATTCAGCTTTAGATTGATGCATTTATGATTTGGACGATTTTAGCGGGGCTCCCACGCGCGCTTCACGCGCGTGGAACAGAGCCCCATACTCATGGAATATGGTCAACCTCTTTTCGTTTGGTTATCACGTGACTGACCGAGCGTACGTACGTACGTACGTACGTACGTACCTACGTACCTACGTACGCGCCTACAGATTGTACAGGTAGGGTAGGGGAGACTGTAAAAAGGAAGGGAGGGGTGTCAAAACGGGATAGCCACTAACCAATATCACATGACCATATTGTGGGCTCATGTGTGAACTCATCGAGGTGACGTGATTTATTTGGAAGCTGTCCGCTGACCAGTAATTGTTTTCCTAGATCGCGGGCTCAAATCTCGAGTTCTGGTAGCCCGCGTATTTTTGGCGGGAAATTGCGTTGACGAATGAAAAAGAAATTTTCAGTTCATTGTCCTTTTGAGACACAATATTATTACTCTACACTGTTAAAGTTTTACTAAAGGATAGACGAAACAATTTCTATTGCTATGTCAACAAACAATAGCAGAGAAAATATAATTTGCAGAACACAGGGTTCAGGTGAAGAGCAACGGGAAAGAGAGCGCCAGAGAGCAAGAATTAACTGGGGAAGAATAAGCGAAGAAGATCGTCAAAGAAGGCGCGCTCCGGAAAGAGAAAGGAGATGAAATTATAGCGAAGAACGCCGACAAGCAGAAAGAGTCCGGGCTCCAGAAAACAGACAAAATGTTAACGAAGAACGCCGAGAAGCGGAGACCCCGTGCTGTGGAAAACAGACAAAATCGACCTCGACACTAAACTATAGTCAAAAACGTTTGTGAATTCCTTCGCAATATTTTAGAATGCTTTTACAGTTTAAAGGGAAATGAAAACACTAAACGGGAGCCCCGCTTTTAGGCTTGGCTAAATCTATATATTATTTCAAATACTGATCATTGAATTTTGTCATAGATATACCTCCGCAGACATCTCCCCAAATAAAAACGGGTGGTTCGAATGAATAGCATTTGTAGCCAGGCCTCCAACGAAAAGGCCAAGGAAAGAGGTGCCCCATAATGCTATAGGCGTGTATATAAACTTTAAGGTGAATTATTTTCGAGTAAATTAATACCCGCGAGTTCACTGTAGCTGACGGTCCTGAAGAAGTATCACGGTGGCTGTTAAAGTAAGGATATGCTAAGATGTGAACTAATTGCTTTCGTGTCCCTTGTGTGATCCGGGACTGGTATTGCGTGTATTTGATCATAAGCCTTTACGAACTATTGTAGGCTCTTATGTCTTGTCGTAAAGTAAGTTAGTTTATTTTTTTCCCTTTCCTTTAAAGCGTCTGCTTAATCGTTTCGTGGATGAACTATCAAATGCTGCAAGGGTGATGGGAACACCCAGGTTTTGAATTGTTAGTCGTATGGATGAAGGTTCCTGTTTCATCTGTTTTCCGTGACACATAGCTGTACGTTAAGCTTTAATTTGGCTAACATTTTCGGGGATTTAAGGATAACAAGCTCTGTTTTATTTGTTGTTGAGTTAAATAAGTCAATGAAATATGAATTTCTTGTAAGGTGTGAACACAATTCCCTTTCATATTTCCTGTCACGGTAATATTTATAGATTTATGAAGAATTTAAGGATTATTATTGTTGGAGACTACTTCCGCTTTCACTTTCCGCTAGTACCTGGTATCGAGCGGGGTAAGCCCGGTTATCCAGTGAGACAAATGACATTGTTTATCTGTGTGTGCTATGAATATCGTTAGCTCTGTAATTTTGTGTTGTCAAGCAATGTTGACCACTGCCTATGTGGCCAATGATGTCACTGAAGCTTTTTACCAGTGTCTAAAATGTTGCAAGTTTAGTGTAAGTTCTATTAATCTATTTCTGGGCTAAGTAGCAGAATACTTCACAACATGCCACTGACTAAGGGCCTCTTCATATGAGCCCAGTCAACCGGGCTGACTCGGTTTCCGAGATCTCGCCTCGCCACTCTTTCCTTTGTAAAATTTACGATGTGTTCATATGAGAAGCTGGGCTGGCTCGGTTACCGAGATCTCGGTTTTTCCGGCCGAGATCTCGGCAACCGGGATGAGAATTTTGCCATATGAACACTCCACCCCGGGTGACCGGGACGAAACTTTTTTGACAAAATAGCTTCGCTTTCGGATCATAGCGACCAAAATGGCATAATTTTTGACGTGTATGTATTTCCACTTCAAAAGCATGCGAATTAGCTTCATTAGGAAAGTTGCAAGAGTCCACAAAGCTACGACAGTCGCGAACGATACAAGTTTATGTTTCACCATTTTGGTTTTGTTTCTTGAATTTCATCTCGGTAACCGGGATGAAAATTTCCCATATGAACGCGAGACAAAATCCGTCCCGCTTACCAGGCCAGCCTGGTAACCGGGCTCATATGAAGAGGCCCTAAGAATAACATTCTATTGGATTCTGACTCTTTCTTTAAAGAATGCAGATGCAAACAGTAGTGGTCAGAAGTTTTGGGGTATTCTGCAGTTGCTCAGATTTCTGTTTGATATTGAGCCTAGTTACCATGTATAAATAATATTGTACAGTTTAGTGTGCAAGTCTGTGACAATCCACTCTCACCTCACCCCTCTTATTCACTCTCTTTTGTGTCACTTAAAGCTGTAATGCAATTTTACCATTTTGCTCCCTTGTGTCATATTTTGTCATTTTGCTCTCTTGTGCCATACTGAAGCTCAAACTGAGATTACCAGAGAGCTGCTCTTCATTCTTTCTCTGATGGTAGCCACAGCAACAACAACTTTATTCAGCAGCAGGAAAAGTATAATACAACTTGAGACCTGCAGAAAAAGGATACAAAAGTATCTACATGGTACATTACATAACATACGAGAATGATATGGAGAGTTGTCTTGTTTCTAGAAACATAGATGTCACATGCTCTCCCGGTTTAGTAAAGAACATTCAGGCAATGGGCTTGTTTTTGCAACACCAAGAGCTTTTGGAGATGGGTTTCTGCAGATAAATTTTTATTTATGGTGATGCACTGTACATGTATGAGTGAGTTGTATTTAATGAGTAATACATACTGTGGGACAAAGTCCCAAGTCTTAGTGATGATTCCTAATGCTCTAATAATTTTCTGACAAAGATGGTCAATATGATATTTTCCATAAAAGATCAGCATTTAGAAATACACCAAGGTATTAATTTTAATATGGTGTTTTACGTGTAGTATTTTTGGGGGGTTGATATTACTGCCAGCTGTTGAAAATGACATTTTGAGGATACTTAATACAAACCATCAGTATATAGAAGAAAAAGTTGTGGGCCCAGCACCGATCCCTGTCAAACATGCAAAATTGTCTGCTGAGCATCAAGAATTGCTGTATTGTTTGCAGCCTGTTAAATACAGTGTATGATATAAACAGTCATGGTTGAAAAAGGAGGACTTTTTGGGCATGGGCGGAAGACTGTCATTCGATTTATCTGCATTAAGGGTTAACGTCTTATTTGTCAGTCACAGATTTACTGTGGACATTTCACTCTAAACTTCCACTTCAAGTTGGTTGAAGTTTTTATTAGCATAAAGAAAAAGATAAAAATGATATATTGAGGACACTTAATACAAGTCATCGATGCACAGAAGAAAAAGTAGTGGGCCCAGCACTGATCCCTGTTGAACTCCACAAACTGTCTGCTCAGCATTGGAAATTGGTGTATTGTTTGCAGCCAGTTAAATACAGCGTATGATCTAAACCAGTCATGCACAGTACACTGTACCTCTGATACCATAATTTTGCAGCTTTGGTAAAGGGGTATCGTAGCTTACAGTGTTGAAAGCCTTCTTCAGGTCAATAAATATACCACAAGTGCAAAATGTTGTGCTGTGCCTACTTCAGAAATCATACTGAGAAGAATAAAGTAAAACAGCTCAATGTAACATAAAAGCTTTGCTGGAGATCACACATGACATTGTACAAATCTAATCCCCTGTTGCCCACTGGAAGGTCAAACTTTTGACTCTTGTTGGAGCAAAAATTCATTCACTTCAATCTAAGAATAATTCTTAAGGAGTCATACACAGTAAGGGTCAAGTGACAATCATTAGCATGAGCCTCGCATTACATGCTGTAAACTGTGTAGGCCATCTGCAATAGGTGGCCACAAGACCAATAACTGGTAAACTCTCACCTGGATCTGTATGAATACCTCAAACGAAAAGATCCCATTTCACTGAGCCAAAGCCAAACACCAAGGTGGGATGACTGTTCGAAAACTTGAGAATTCCATACTTTTACATACAAGCAATACTTTACAGACAACAATTTGAAACCTGCAAGGATTTCTATAAAAATCATTGGAGAGTGACTGGAGGGCAAAGCGTTTATCCCATACAAATCCTAATTTCATCAATAACTCCTGCTTAAATGATATGAGCCTAAAAATTTACACCGTAGTACATTTTAAGGCCCCTTTTTTATTTATTTTGGGAAAAATACTGTGTTGAAACTGGCTGAATCATTGACTTAATAATAAGGTGGTCGCACTTTATGAACTGTTGCAGATGGCCTGCTTAATGGTAGCTTTGGGTTGGGTGATGTCCAACAATTATTATTTCATATTACTAGGAGGCCCAAAGAACTGAAAATGTTGCTTTTCTAATAGTCAATTTCATTCCTGTATTGTATTGCATTTCATATTCTAACTATAGGTGTGCGTGGCCCTGTAAGAGGAAGAGCATGACAGAGGAGAAAGAGAGCATACTGGAAAAGTACAAGGAATACCATTCAAGCAGTGGTGTTCAAATTACAAAGGAAGCTCTAGAGGAAGACTGTAGAACTTTTTTGCTTGCATCAGAACCAAGGGATAGATTCAACCACCTTGATTCCAATTTTTATAAACACATTTTGGCAAGAATTGGTGGCAAGCTTGAAAGAAATGAAAACAGCATCCATGAGATGAGAATTGGATTTAATGCCTTGGAGAAGTATGCAGCAAACTTGTGGAAATTTCCTTGGCGTAAAGAGTACCACAGCATCAAGGTGAGGTTTAATCTAAAATAATGAACTGAACACTTGGGTGGCTTCTCAAAGTTGGGATTAAAACTGCTGACTGTGGCAAGAGAGACTTATAACTATACCTTCTTTGAATGCCTCTTCACTTGTAGTTATTGCCTGACCCTGTTTGTTGGGGTTTAAAGAGAACAATAGTGCAAAGTTTGCTTGGTATAGAGAGGTACAGTACCGCTCAAAAGTAAGTTACCAGTCGCGTCGCGTTTCAGGCGCGACGCGATTCGCGTAGCGCGCTACGCGATTCACGTCGCGCGCTACGCGATTCGCGTAGCGCAGGACTCACCGAAGCGGAAATGTCTGGCATAAATTAAGCTTAATTCGCTTCGCGTTTGAAATGTCCGATTTAAGTGATTACCAGCCTAGTGTGATGGAAGCCTGCACAGATTCCTTTTGTAAACAAATCAGAACCCGATTATGCATTGTGATGCTCGAGCGTTTGTCACGATTTACAAAATTGCTGTTTGTCGGCTAAACAGCTTAAAATCTTCTCTTTTTTTAATTTGGCGGGACGATATGTATACTGTAAATGTATATCAAGTATTTATCCGCCACGAACGATGTTGTTACAC
>BLFK01000308.1:54447-64447 GCA_014634185.1 Astreopora myriophthalma | reverse complement strand
CCGACCCTAGTGAATTATTTAGCGATGTCTGTGAGTATTTTATTGAAGATCAATTTAATGACTTGCTATCTAGTTTTTCACTGACATTTCTGACCATCTGCCTATTTTTTGCTATTCATTTTGACACCTCAATCTCAGCATCTAAAGAAACTGTTTTTGTTTGAGATGTAAATCAAGTCAACACAACTAAGTTTTTATTGCATTTGGAGAGAATTGACTGGTTTCAGTATGCCACTCTTGATGATCCAAATAATGCCTATGACTGCTTCTTCAAACAATACTCTATGGCATATGATTCGTGTTTTCCTTTTAAAAAATTTAAGGTGAGCGATTACCGTCTGAGTAAGCCTTGGTTATCTAAAAGGACTTCTGAAGTTGATAAGTGCGAAAAATAAGTTATATAAACAGTATCTCACTAATCAATCTTTGCATTATGAAATTCGTTATAAAAATAACAAAAACAAATTGAATCACTCATTAAGACTTGCTAAACGTATATATTACGGAAAGAAAATGGATGCTTCTAAATCAAATGCCAAGGCTACATGGAGAGTTCTAAATGAAATTATTAAGACAAAAAAGAAAGCGTCTAAAATCAATTCCATGTTTAAAGTTGACAACCAAGAAATTATGGATCCAGTAGACATCGCTAATAGATCGGACCTAGTCTAGCCAAAGAAATTCATTCGTCGGTCTCTCACCGCAGTTTTCTCTCTGGTCACTTTTGTCAATAGGTGTTTTTTGATCCATTGATTCCAAATGAGCTATCAGAAATTTCTAATGCTTTTTGACCAGGAAAGGCAGCTGGCCATGAAAGAATTCCCATTTCCATCATAAAACAGTCAATTCAAATTATAGCGAACCTTTAGCTCATATAATCAATTTATTCTATCACTCATGGCATTGTTCATGATCAAATGAAAATTGCTTGTGTGGTACCACTCATTAAAGCCGATGATCGATCACTCTTTACGAACTATAGACCGGTCTCAGTTCTCCCTAACTTTTCTAAGTTTCTTGAAAAGGTTGTTTATAATCGTCTTTATAATTATTTAAGTAAACTAGAAATTCTGTGTCATTATCAATTTGGCTTCAGGAAAAATCATTCAACTTCGTTAGCATTGATTGACCTACGTGAAAAAATCTCCCTTGCTCTTGATCGCAATGAACATGCCGTTGGCGTTTTCCGTGATCTTTCTAAGGCCTTTGATACGCTCAATCATGATATTCTGCTTGACAAACTCGAACATTATGGTATATGTGGCGTGTCTCTGGACTGGGTTTAGAAGCTACCTCTCCAACAGGTTGCAATTCATTCCATTTAACGGTCAATGCTCCTCTCTGTCTGCCTGGCAGCCTCACTTAATTCCGAACTTAATAGATTATCCGCTTGGTTTAAGGCAAACAAACTCTCCTTAAACCTGAACGAAACAAACTTTGTTATGTAAGCCTAGACAGAAAAGGTATTTTCCAATGCAAATATGCATAAATGAGAAAGAATCGAAAAGGCCAATCTTCGCTGTCTTGTCTCTTTGCAAGAGTGAGCTATGTGAATTATTTCTAAATCAACTTTCGATTCTCATTCAGACCCTATTTTCAAAGAATTAGAGCTACTAAAACTTTCCGATATCAGACAACTGGAATTGGGTAAACATATGTTTTCTCTTAACCATTCTCTTTTGCCTTCAAAGTTCAACAATTATTTTTCTTTAAACAAACAAGTCCATAGCTATGCCACTAGAAGCGCGAACGATTTTCACCTTCCTTTTTGTAGAACAAACCTTCGTATATTTTCTGTCAGTTTCCAAGGACCAACTTATTATAACTCTTTAGAAAATTATATTAAAGAATCTAGTTCTCTCCACCCATTCAAAGCGAAATTGAAAAAAAAAGTGAATTATTACTTAAAAATCTTATAGTAAATAGTTATCTTTTTTCACGTCTGATATTATCTTTATACACATTGTTACATGTACCATACTTTGTATTTTGTCAACTCAATCTATGTAATTAGTTAATTTATACTTACCGTCATTGTATTTTACTTTCGATCCTGGCCTTACTGTTACCGTTAACTTTATTTGTACTCTGATGGAGCCTAATGTGTATAAGCCTCATAGTTTCTTTTTGGGCTTCCTGGCCACTTTCATTTGCTTTGGTGTAACTGTCTTGTTTTATCTTTATTTGTATTTTGTGGTAAAAGAAATAAATTTGAATTTGACATTTGATATTTTTCATCATTGAGTTGATTCTATTTTCTCCCATGGGTTGGACTTTGTACCAAATTTCATCATCAGCTCATCTGTCATATTTTATCGAAAGATAAAAATGGACCAGTCTTCCTGAGATTGGGAGGTCTATGGCTGATGTACTGACATAATAGGGCGACTGGACATTTCTCTCCCCTGGTCTGGAACATTTTGGGCTGAAACTGTCTTAGTTTTGCACCCAAACCTCCAGGTCTGGTCTTTGTTGGCCCTTCAGCAAACTCAACAAATCCAAGGGGGTCATCACCTTTCATGATTCTGAAATCCTGCAGTTTCATCCCGTGATGTTCCTGCCTTCCACGGAGACCAAATTGTTGTGTAAGAAGCCACCACATTGTCTTAATTAAAGATTCTGGGTTTTTACCACCAACTTTCTCACTCTTCCAGAGAATTTCTTCTTCCTCTTCTGACACTTGTCGGGCTTTGTTATGGTGCTTTCCATGGCCAGCCGAATGAAGCTACTTCACTTTTCCCTCCGACACTTGTTTGGACAACTAAATTCTCCGTCCTGGACAATGGAAAGGCTATAGCCTTTGTTCTTCAAGTGTCTATCAAGTGTTGTAATCATTACTTTCAGGCTTTCTGGTTCATAATGTTTGCCTTGTCTGTTTTTTATCTCGCGTAAAATTGCTCAAGCAAAGTGTTAAGCTCAGCCAGCTCATAATTTTTTAGTTTGTCATTAATTCCCTTCTCTGCACTCTGTGTTTTAAAAACAGACACCCAAAAAGCAGTGCTTTTTATAGTGTTTTCATTTTTAGAGCTGCTCCTCTATTGTTGTTGCGGTCGCAAAAGAAAACCTGCTCAAAACATCAGCTGTTGTTTTTGGTCACAACTTTTCAGTGTCCAAAGTTTGCGTCATTCAGAGGTTGGGTTTGATTGGCTGTCTGTGAGGCCCTTTGTTTATTAACCAATCAGAATCCTCAGTTGTGCACTGAATTTCCTTTTTTCTGCACTGAATTACCATTTTTCTGCGTTGTGTTACCTGAAAACTGCATTTCTCTTAGCCAATCAGAATCGAGAAAAATTTTCATGTATATTATTAATATTCTTATCAAGTTTCTGATTAAGCTCTTATCTTACAGCTGTACTTCTTAAATAAGATTCTTACAAGAACCGTGGAAGATTTTGCAAGAATCTTGGTACAAGATTCTTACAAAATCTTTCAAGATTCTGGTAGGATTTGTGAGATCTTAAACTTGACCAGCATTATCTTACGAGATTCTTGCAAGATCTTGTAAGATCTGGTAAGAAACTTCCTCAGGACATCACATCTTAGCAAGATTCTTACAAGATCTAGTAAGGTTCTTATATGCAAAATCTTGGAAGATTCTGGTAAGAATGGTATCAATATATGTTATTAAGGTTCTTATCAAGTTTGTTGTTAAGATCTTATTTTAATTCTTAAGCGGGATTCTTATAAGTCCTCCAACAAAGACTTTACCAGAATCGTATCACACAGAGTCAAAGACCATGTATAGCCATATGCTATAATGCAGATACTTCTAGAACACGAGTTAAAATCACTTCAAGTTTTCTCTAACATTTTTTACTGAATGGACAACACTGAACTCAAAACCTGGTTCTATGAGGTTTGAGAATAATCAAAACTCTCTCTTCTTGCTCTGTTACTGGATAAGACATCACAAAATGCTTTGTATTTCAAAGCATTTTTGTTGTATATAGCCTGTGCTACAGACTGTATTTAACCCCATTCAGTTACAACTATCTTTGTGATAAAAATCCTAGTTCAAGATCCCCAAATGAGTCCTTGTCTAATATAATGATAGGCTCTTGCAAAGGGAATTGTCTATGCTGTTGGAGTTGGGCTCTGATTTGTCACAAGCAAAAACTGGAAGAAAGCAAAGGCAAATTATATTGACAGTTACTCCTACTCAAGTGAAATGATATTCAGCTTTGCAAGGGAGTAAGTAATAGTCTCAGCTGATGAAGGTTTTGCCATAACAAAAAGAAGAGAGAATCTTTCTTTGAGGGAAAATTCTATTCAGTGCCATCCAGTTGTGGTAGATATCTTGTACTTCAAGTATTTTAATTTGTTGTGGATTTGCTCGTGATCATTAATCATGTATGATATTTAGTCTGAACATAAGCGTGTTGCATTGCATACAGTTGAGCTGCAATTTATTTTAAGTGCTTAAGGACTGAGGAATTCAGTTTATTTTTGCTGGGGTATTGTTGCGTCACTGTCTTTCCCATACCTTTAACTATAGGTGAGATCAAGGATATCAAAGACTATGTTATATAGAGGTTTGTTAAATTGATATTGTCACAGTACCTTTTACCATATATAGCATTATAAACCTAAGTAAAAACACCAGTTGTAGTCAGTTAATTCAAAACATCTTGCCTTTTTTTTCAAATTGGAGGTGTGCCAACCATTTGTATCCTGCTGGTCCCACCCTCTTTGAGAAGCTTCTCCATATTAATGACTTTTTGCATAATATGGCCAAGCTTCCTGTTGACATTCTCTCTCCAGACATGCTATAGATTGGATAAAGTAATATTATTTTTTAAAATAATAATAAACCTGTTCATAGAGCTGTAGATCTGTTCTATACTGGTTTGAGTGTGATCATTTCACTGCGTGGTACATGCAAATGCATACATACATCCTGACATTTACTTGAAATGATGGCTGAAAGAGCACCAACGAGAAGAATCCAGTTAAGTTAATTACAAGCTGTATGCAAAACAGACCAGGTAGAAATCTGGTCATTTTCTGTGTCAAGCTCTTCAGTTACTGTACACATTCAGCAATGATATAATTGACCTGTTCAGACTTACATCAGTGGAAGCAAGTACTGGAGTGTTTTCAAGTGGTCTATGTCCATGTCATTCCCTGAAATACAGATAATTTATAGTTGTAAGTATCTGTTGATTTCCAAAGGATTTGAGGAGTATTCCAATTTGACTGGGGAAAACACTCAAGGTCCCTACAAATTACTTGTGATAAAGAGAGGTGGCCACCTTGTGATGACAAAAGCATAATGGCTAGACTCTGGTTAAGTTTAAGCTTAGGCTTAAGCTTGGTTTTCACTAGCGACGTAAGCACAAGAGTGCTTATTTCATAGTGAAAATGGGCTTGAGGCAAGCATAAGTGAAGGGATTAAAATTTTTCCTTTTCCTTGTGCTTGCGCTTACACATGCGTTCTCTGTTTGTGTTTGCATTACTGTTGGTTTTCACTTGACATGAATGTCTTATGCTTGTGCTTGTGCTTGCACTCGTGCTTGCGTCGCTAGTGAAAACCAGGCCTTAAAGATCATTAATACAAGATCACAAAAAAGACCAGGAAAGTTAACTCTGGTGGTGTTATTGCAGCGAGTCAGTGTTGTACATGTGAAGCTCAAACACATACAAAATGCCGACATAAATAGTTCAAAGGGCATTATATTTAGTGATGGACAGTGACTAGAAAAACCTTAGTGTTTTAATGAAGAAAAAATAAGGATGGTTTAAAATGATGGCAAAGTCCACTGTCTTGTAGTGTTATCCAGGGTATTCCTTATTCAATTCACAACTTTTTTTTTCATGTGGTCACTTGATGCAGACTGGAAAGAAGCCTAAAGATTTGGAAATTCATTCATCACTTGCATCTGAACCAAGCATTTTAAAGATCTCACGTAGAAAAACAAGGCTTAAATGGTTTAGTCTTTTGACTTGCAAATTACGGTACACCTCAAAAGTAAGGTACCAACCTCGCATGAGACACTAATTGCATAGCACGCACAAGAATCGTGTAGCGTGTGATGTTGAAAAATCTACCAGTTCAGTGGCTTGAATCTCTCGCAGGATCTTAATTGGCCTTTTCTAAAGAGTAACAGATGGTCCATTCCAATATCTACATTTTCAGTATTGTGAAGCCCCATATGCAAAAAAACAACAGCAGCAACAACAACAACGAAAACATGCTTACGCAAAAAGCATATGTGAAAATGTTGTGCCATTGTAGAAATAGCTTGCATGTGGCTATTCCGAATGAAGTTACATTCTACTGAACATGATGTCGCTGGTGTGTGCTAAATAAACAAAACTACATATCTGAACTTTGCTCATATGGAAACAAACTGTGCATCATAAGCACTCTTGTAAGGGAGAGTGAGTCTTTAAGACTTTGTTCTGCCATGTCAAGGGACAAATTTTGTTTGTTGTGACACCACAAATTCATGCTTTGCAGTGTGTAATGAAAAGCAAAAACATTACAAGCCTTTCTGATCCCAAATCTTGAAAAAAAAAAACAATTTTCATTGGCTGAGAGTACAAACGTCCACAGCATCTACAACACTGCTAGAAAATTCCATTACCCAAGCAGCAAGGTCTAAACAAAATCGAATTTTATCCTACATTTTACTCTTGATGCTCACACTGTGTCAACTTCACAGATTCATGGAAATTTGCATAGCTGTTCTAATCTGTTCATCAGAAGAAAGTTGTCATAAATTACATGTTATTGTACAATTTGTGTATATTCATGTTTTATAGGGCAGTGAACATTTTAATCTCGGAGAGACTCAAACACTTTTGAATGTAATTTCATGTGCAACCAGAAAGATTTTGCAGACAGTGATATAATCGGACACCAAATGCACCAGACTTTTTCTACAGATCTCGAGCTTTACAAAGCTTGTTTGGGGAGCCGATCATTTAATATGGGAACGTGGCAAATTATATGACTTTTGACGCCCTAAATTGTAGCTGGATTGTTTTCTAGGTGGCAGCAGATGGTATGACTTATGTCCGGGATTGATAGCAATGGAATCAAACAATTGTCTAGGCAGGCCTAGCCTGTCAAGGCATTCCCAATATGACATGTCAGGTGAAATTATGGAAAGCGCTCTTTTCTGAATTCTTTCTATATCCTCATTAAGATAAGCCGGGAGTGCATGATGAAAGACCGGAGTGCAGTATTCTAGTACAGGTCTGATTGTTGTACAGTAGAAATTCACAATGTCATTAAGGGGAACACAAGCCCTTTTCAAGAGAACAATGAAATACAGGCACTTATTTGCTTTCTTAATGCAATCTACCATGTGATTGTTCCATTTCAAGTCGCTGGATGTCATAACACCTAGTATCTTTGCACAGTCAGTGACAGGAAGCTCGTTTCCATCTACCTCGAGAAGGGAGAAGTCATGAGAGTTCTTAAAGTCGATAACCATCTCCTTGCACTTGTTGGCATTTAGCTGGATCCACTGAGACCTAGACCAGTCCTCCACGGCAGTAACAGCCTGTTGCACATCACCCAGGGAGCCACGAGGTATGGTTTGGGAGATTGTCATGTCGTCCACATACTTTCACACTAGAGCATCAACCTTGAAATCATTGATCATGAGCAAGAAAAGCCAAGGGCCAAGCTTGGTCCCTTGAGGAACTCCGGTGGGGACTGGGCCCCACTCAGAGAAGCTGTCTGAGGACAACTTGATGCGTTGGTGTCGATTTGTCAAAACGTCAGTCACCCAGGCTTTGATGCCGTGCGGCATGTCGAGGTCATTGATCTTAGGGACAAGTATCTTATGATCGATAAGGTCAAAGGCCTCGCGGTGATCAAAGAACACGACCCTGACAGCTGCACTGGTACCGTCTGTAGCTTGTGACCAGTGGTGAAACATCGAGATCAGAGTGAACAGGGTAGAGGATTTAGGCATACCACCGTATTGATCATGGTCAATGATCTTGAGTACAGCAGGGCCGACATGGGTCGATACAACAAAATCTTCCGTGAGTTTCGAGATG
Organism: Astreopora myriophthalma; assembly: GCA_014634185.1. Taxonomy (NCBI): domain Eukaryota; kingdom Metazoa; phylum Cnidaria; class Anthozoa; order Scleractinia; family Acroporidae; genus Astreopora; species Astreopora myriophthalma. Next base: position 56,431 of record BLFK01000308.1, on the reverse strand, counting down.
GCGGAAGATGTCAGGGAGATGGGGCGCAGCTGCTTGCTAAGGTCTTCCACATGCTTCTGCTTGGGGAGTGGGACGACATCAGCTAGCTTCCAGGGTGAAGGTAGTCTTTGCTCTTTATAGCTAGAGTTCAGAATTGCTGTAATGGGTTCAACAAGAACCTCGGCGTACTCACGAAGGAGCCAATTGGGGACGCAGTCGGGTCAGGCTGCTTTGCATGGATTTAGTTGTTTCAGGGCGGCCAGGACCGCAGACTCCGAAAGAGTGAATACATAGGGGTCATCCTTATAAGGTGCAACTGCCTCTTATGGCTGGAAGATTTCCATGGGAGCAAGGAGGGCGGAGTTAATGTTGTTGGCAATTTCAAGTTCACTGAGTTCGCCTTCCAGGTGTAAACTGGAGAGAATGCTGTCTGCACTGGCACAGGGAACCATTCCGGCAATCCGTTTGACAGCATTCCACCACTGCGAGGGCTTGGTGGACTTGAGATTGTCAACTTTTGAGGGGAAGTACTTGCTGCGGAGCGATTTACGCTCTCGGTTGACGGCGTTACAGTAGAGAGAGTAGCTCTCCTTGTCTCCATTGTTAAATGCTTGCTGGCGTAGCCTGATAAGGTTTTTGAACTCATCTGTGATCCCATGGCGCATCGTTGACGTGAATCTTGTGGTGCTTGACCAGCATGATGTGATCCATACCAATGTGAATCGTGTCTACAAACAGGGTCAATTTGGCCAAGCAGGAATCTGCGCGGTTGAACAGGGACCAGTTGATAGACCAGACGTAGCGTCCAAGCTCCAACTTTCTACTTGCCCGTGTGTCCCGCCTTGAAACAGTTTTCCTACTGGAACCCTTTCCCACTGGCCTCGCTTTGGCGCCCACAGGAACGACCTTATGGTCGGACAGGCCGAAAGGGGGAAGGGTTTGCACTGAGTTCGCGACGTATAGTTGGGAAAGGTTTGTGATCACTAAGTCCAAAATCTGGTTCCCCTGTGTAGGCTTGTGTACCAGTTATTTCAGCTGGAATTGGGTAGTCAAGCAGCGAATATTTAGGTGATTGAAATCCCCGCATAACAAGAAACAGCAACCAGGGTACTCTCCTTCCATGGATGTGAGGGATGCAAACAGTTAGTTGAGAAGTGCCGTGTCTCTGTAGCTGTCGTTAAAGTATGGATGGTATATAATGCTCGCAGTAAGACAAGGGACCCCGCGTGGGAGTCGACTAGGTCGTAGCCACGCCCACAGGGCCTCGATGTCCGGATCGAGCAGGTTGTTCAGGCACTTGAATTTGATTGAGTTCTCAATATAGAGGCCGACACCACCGTGATGGTCCGTGGTGCGGTTGCGGTAGATGAAAGACTATCCTGGTATGCAGAGGTGAGAGTCACTAACTGTGTCTTTTAACCATGTCTCAGTAAAAAATGGAAAGGTAGATGATGTCATGAAAACAATGAAACCGTTTCCATGAAAGAGGAAGGTATGTGTCACCAAAGGACTGGAAGACTGAACAGGAAATCAAAAGGTTGGCTGGATGGAGAACAAAGGTCATGCATGGGCAAAATGTGAGAGTTGGCAGTGGCTGAGTCCTTTCACAGTTGGTACCTTAGACCTCTGGGTGGGGTCAAGTTCCAACCAAGTACCCCAAATGGCAACAGAGTTGTGGTGGATGATATGCAATGAATGATGATGATGATGATGATAAGATTTTTGTTCTTTATAAGCACTGTTTCACAAATTCCACAAAGAGCTTTACAATTTTTGCAGTATTAATAATAGGGATCAAAAATTAATAATAGCAATCAAATTTTTGCAGTATTAATAATAGCGATCAAAAATTAATAATAGCGATAAAAAAAATTTACAATTCAATAACATGAAATTGATCAACAGTTAATCCAATAATTATTATCTACAAATATGTGTAATCAAGAAGTATAATAAGGAAAGAAAAATATATTTTAACAAAATTAGTATCCGTATTCAAAATTTA
>BLFK01000308.1:46947-49447 GCA_014634185.1 Astreopora myriophthalma | reverse complement strand
ATTATCTGTCTTTGAATAACATTGCCAAACGAAGGAAGCTTGATGCATCTCTAGAAGGCAATGTCACATCTGATAAAGATGGATGGGAATTGCAGGGTGGAGAAAACAGAACAACCTCATCAAATGTCAAACATGCAAAAGCATCTACCCAACAGTGTACAGAGGAGCGTCCAGATATTAGTGATGGTGAGCATAAATATGACGATGTTCTTAAATTTGCAGTTGACAACCCACCCCTAGCAACTTTTTCTGATTCCAAAGAAGATGTACCTCACTGGCCATTCCTTTCTAAGATTCGCCCAGTAAGATTTTCTGAGCAAGAATTATATGGTGCACAAACCACAGAATGTCAAAATGTTGAGACAAGGCACCAGTATCGGCGTAATCTACATAACAATGCATCATTGGATCCATTGCAGACGTCACATCATTCTGGTATGACTAATGGTTTTCACTCCCTTTCCCACTCCGTTTTGGGTGCACCATGTTCCATCCAGCAGACCTCAACTCAAGGCCATGCCCATCCAGTGACAGGTGATGTGCATGTGGCTCTCCACAGTGATGTAATGCCAGTTATGACCCGAGCTAGTATAGACATAAAGCATAGCATAGCTGCAGGCGATCTGCAGGGACGGAATGTGGGTCCACAGCATGATTTGATACTAGCTATGAGCAGAGCCAGTGTCAACACAGTTGTATGTCATTCAGGTTTTTTATCATCTACGGCTGATTCACATCAGTTATTTGGATGTGAGAAGGATGCCTACTCAAGAGATATCAAGAGCTCAGCTGGTCAGCAGATTAGAGCCAGTGACTACTCCCAACGTTCTATTGAAAAAGAGGCAGTTTCTAGGCCAAACAACAAGAGCAATAAGATTTCTTATCCAGAACTTACTTATGTCGACAAGAGGGATAAAAATCAGGAACAGACCAAAGGACTGTCAGAAAGAGTTAGTGTCAGATCCAAAACAGAGTCTGAAGTTTCTAAGTTAAAAGACACTGTCAAATATGACTTGAAACTCGAAGATGGCACTAGCAGTCTACCAAGCAGTGCAAGAGAAGTTACAAACTCTAGTGCAGGGACCACAAGAGTCCATTTATGCAGCAAAGAGTTTGAAAATAATCTGCAGCCAAACTCATCAAACAGGTCACAAGGTGTAGTGGGGTATGAGGCTAAACCTCTTACTTATGGCGGTCGTGGTTATTCATATCATAAGAAAAAAGAAAATGGTTTGTATGTTGACCATCATAAAAAGGGCCCTGGGTCCACTGGAGTACAAAATGACAAAGAAGAGGAAAACAGGAAGTGTGTTTCAACGACAAATATTGGGAACAATGCAGACCAACAAGCTGGAAAAGATTCTGATTACGGCACTACAACTTCATTGTTAAATAAAGACTGTTGTTCAGAAGGGGCAAAAAGGCATGAAGGGTGCATTTATGGCGCTACAGCCTCATTATTGACAAAAAATGGCTTTTCAGGAGGCGTGGCTAGTGACCCGGGCTCTGTAGCTACAACGTCATTTTCATGCTGTACCCTCTGTGGGTTGCAAAGTCAGTTCATTTGCACAAATTGCATGATGATGGTCTGCGAGAAATGCAAAAACGGCAGAATCTTTGATGCTGGCCTGTGCAATGCAACAGAAAGAGAACACGTCTTTGTAGACATTAAGGAGAAAGGTCGCATGAAGAACATTCATATGGCAAGCTTGTCAGACAAAAATCTCTGTGCTGGAGACAAAGTTAAAGTATGGGCCTGCTTCAGATGCACCTATCTGAATTCCCCTGAGAATATGGTATGTCTCATGTGTTTTACAACACGTGGTGTTGACTTAGTGGAGGAACCAAAGCCTGGGAGTACAGTATGCAGAAACTGTACTCTACATAATGATAGGAACGCCAAGGTGTGTGTTGCATGCCTCAAGACCTTGGACCATAATGAAACATTTGTGTAATAGCCATGGAAAACGAAGAAAAGTAAAGTAGTTGCAAAATAGCGTTAAATGTGTAAAATCACTAGAAGAAAGTGAGACAGTTGATTTGTTAAAAGTGAACAGCTGGCTTTCAGTTTACAGTCATTCGTTCAGGCATCAAATTTTAGCAGGGAAACTTGACAAAAATAGACAGTTTGTTTAATGCCAATGGTTGCCAGTGTGTTTCTCACCAACGGTTTTCCTTGTGAAGTGGCCTTAGGACCAATTTCATGCATAGGGGGGACTGGAATTTCTCTTCAGACTTATTCGTTGGTTGAACGACATCGCCTCTGAATCTATTTGCGAGTTTCTGTACATTGTTTCATGAGTTTATTGCTACGTCAAGATTGGTAAAGATCATTCAAAACTGGCACGTGAAATTGTTTCTCGGGATTTTTTTAATTTTTGAGTGTTGAACCCTGATTCTCACATGCGAATTCAAAGCATTTCCTACTGATCAACTGACAACGAGTCTTTCCCTGAAGATAGGACTACTTGTTTCAGGGGGACTAAGTGAATAGTCAAAC
>BLFK01000308.1:13246-35746 GCA_014634185.1 Astreopora myriophthalma | reverse complement strand
TTTGAATCTTTCATTCAATATCATAAAAGATGTTCACTCTTGCATGTACGGCCATGTTAATTGTGGTTCTGTCCTCGTGTATGGTACTCAAGAACCGATACAAAAGACCTAACATTGTACAATAGCTAAACAAAGGCTCGTAAAGAAGTACAATTGGTTATTCCCTTCTGTACCGGTACATGCGGTCAATTTGTGCTGACCTTTTTCACAAGACATGCAATTAACTTGGCCCGGTCTATTTTACAGTTCACATTCCACAGGTCAAAGGGACAGGTGACTGTTTTGTCGATTGGTAACTACGCCAAACAGTTTCACACCGATCTAAAACAAATTTTGAATAGTGATTGGGGCTAGCTAGGGGACACTTTTGGGCTTGTGTTTATTTATCTGCAGCACAGTGACCTGTACTTTGAACTGTGGAATGTGACCCGCAAAATAGACTAATAATTAAGCTCACTATTTCAACGATTTTTGATTGCAGCTTTTAATATGGACAAAGACTTTGAGTGCTTTCTCTTACAAGCACGAGTAAAGGAGGAAACAATCCAGAATCTTGTCAAAGATGAGGTAGGTTTGCCGCTGAAAAGTTCCCGTTTCCATCGATATCGATCAGCATGATTGGAAATCCTTTTCTCTCTTAAGGCTTCTGAAGAGCTTTACTGGATAGTTGGCTTCTGTTCCAGGTTCAAAGAAAAACCAGGTTAAACATATGATTAGGGGATATTAGGTTAGCATCACACTGGCACTGTTTGTTTGTTTTTTTTTCTTCTAAGATAAGAATATGACCTTTACAAATTGTCTCTCTGTAGCTTGTAACGGTAGAGGACCTTACGTCTGCTAATCAGTGGGGGACAGGTATTGAGAGTGAAGGATGCATGTGCTCAGTTTGTAAGAGATAAAACCTTGGAAGAGGTGAGGTTTTACTGAGAAATAAGCCATCACATATTGATACAAGTAATTTTTGTAAAGGTATGCAACAAGTGCCAGTATTAGCTACTAAACCGTAGCTGAATTTAGTAAACTTGGCTTTATGAAAATGTGTTTAATGTCATGAATCAAAGGGGTGATTTTCAGTGTTTAAAGTGGCTTTGGTTATCATTGTATGCAGTGTCTTTTTCAATATTCATCAAGGCTGTGCTCTAGCAGCGCCCGGGTTTTGGCCTTGGGCAACTGGAAAAACAGTTCATATAAGCTTAAGTACTGGGTGCCCAACATCAAACTTTGGGCTCCTTGTAATTTTCCTTAGAGCACAGCTTTGTTCATTCAACTATTAACAGAAGCTGTTTTAGGATATGGACAAATTAAAATCTTAATTACTCTTTGCATCAGCCTTTCCAGATTTAGGTGGTTCAGCTTGACAATAATAACAGTTATAAATTCATATTGACGTTGTATTTATATATTTCTCTATGAATCAAATCAGATAAACTCGTCTCAAAGTTCAAGGGATTTTTCATTTACATCGTCATTTGAGTCGTCAGCATCTTCTTCAGCAAAGTCCTCACCGTCTTCTTCAGCAAAGTCCTCACCGTCTTCTTCAGCAAAGTCCTCACCATCTTCTTCAGCAAAGTACTTACCATCTTCACAATTACGTGCCTTTAGTCCATGTGAACCATTAAACTCGAAGAGTGGTTCATCTTGGTTGGTGAATTTTCAGCTTCCATCTTCTGTGAGTTTGTTTGTAAAATGTTATGCAATAATTTAATGAAAGTGAGGATTCGCAGGTCTTCCACACTCTCTTTTAACATAAGAACAGTAAACAAGACTTAAGCAAGGTTATGTTGGATGAACATTTCTCAAAATCTGTGGTTCTTTTCAGTCTTTTGCTTCTGTTACTCATTACAACCAGTTTCATTCCCACAATAAAAAGTCTTACTACTTTACAGGTAAATGCTGCATAGGCACCTTATGTGACCCATCATGCACCTTTGAATTCATTGTGTAGTTCCAGAAAATATCCATACACACCACACAGACTTTATTGGAAATTCTGCGGTGGTGGGGGCTGTAAAGGCCAAACTTTTATAGAAAAGTGCAGTATGAAGTGGAACTGGAATCTCTGTAGAAGTGGGCTGAGGGGTTAAAACCAAACAAAAACTTCATTGGATGAGATTGTGGGAATTTTCTGTAACAACACAGTTTGTTGTCATCATTATTTGATCTGTGAAATCTGTGAGCTTCTCAGAACAGATAATCTCGGCAGACAAATAAAAATTATCCGAGAATATTTCCGCACCAAATGGAGCTGGATATTGTTAATTATATATCAGTTTTTAACAGAAGGGATATCTTTTACTGATAGTTCTATTTTATTTCAAGGAATTGAAGAGGCCACTGCTGTTGTGTTGTTGCCACGTCTTCTGAGGGAAAAGGGAGGAAGCACAGAAGACTTAATTAAGATATGCATGGTATGGCTAATTCCTTGCATAATTGAAATATACTTGTAACCTACAAGGCCCAGTTATACAAAGTGTTGTCAATTCTAATTCTGGGTCTGGCATGAAGGCACATACCTGTAATGTCTGTTAGGGTCGTTGATTGGGCTAGTTTACTGTTCCACCTGCCCTAGAATCAAAATATTCCACTAAGGGGCACCTCTCTACGGTGGCCACTCTTTTTGGTCCCAGCAGACTGTCCATACATTCACTCTTACTTTGACCTCTCTACAATGGCCACTAAAACTTGTCTCCAGCTGGCCAAAATAGCCTCTTGACAATGGCCATTAATCAATGACTTATGAGCAGTGTATACAAAGTAATAATCCAGTTATATATATATATATATATATATATATATATATATATATATATATATATATATATATATATGTATATGTATATGTATATGTGTATATATATATATATATATATCATTTGAGTATATCATTGGAATAAAGGCAAATCTGTTTTAATTAGTTCATAACTCAAATATTAATAATTTATTGGCAGGAAGTTGAGCTGTTTTCACTGTAGGTCAAGCTCATAAAAATCCTTCCGGTATTTCAATGTCAAGGACTACCTGGGATGCTTCATTTGCAATAATTTCTTTTCTGCTTTCCTTGTAGGAAGAAGAATCTCTTGATGATGCAATCAAGGAGACAAAAATTCCCCAGAATCATTGGCTCTGGGGAATTTTGGGATTTGGAATCACTTGGCATAGCAGTGGAGGGGGTTGTTGTTCTCGAATTGGGGTCCACCTCCATGGCCACTGCATTAAGCCTTCTTGTGGCATGCTATTATGTTTTTAATATCATGTATCCCACTAAGTGCTCTAATGCCTATTTATTCTGTGAAGCTGCTTTGCTTGAAATCCACCACAGTGCCAAAAAGCGAGTAGCAGTAGATAAGTTTATTTCTGTGCTGAAAGCATAAGAATCTTTGTAAGAGACAGTATTATAAAAAAGATGAAAGCGTTTATAATTGTTTATAGAATATTTATTTTATATACATACATCTTACAGAAATCCAGTAATGATTAGTGATTTTGGAAAAAGTAACACAAAACACAACATATAGATTTTCATAAAGTTATACTTAAATTGAGTGGCTATTTATGCAATAGATATAAAAATTATTATAAATGCACTTTCCAGACTGATTGGTAGTGTAGCTTGTTCTTCATGTATTATTATACCATGTGCCAAGTATGCATGTACATACTTGCATGGGTTGTAACTGTATTTCAATTTTTTCAATCGTTATGGCATGAATTTGGATTGTTTTGCTAATAAACCACTTTCAGCCATTTGATTTCATAAAGTTCTATTTCAATTGACAGACTATTTATGCAATAGATATTACATTATTTTATTCTCTTTCCTACAGAAATATTTTATTTGGGTTTCAGATAGCTGTTATTAGATTATTTATGTTTCAATATACCATGCATGATTGTGATAGTCCATAATAATTATTGTAATTGTGATACTGTAATTTCAAGGTAATTTTTGGCTGATGTGCGTGTCATATGCTAGCTGGAGTAATTTAAACTGCGATTCATAGTTATGTGGAATTATGACTCTTGTTTTGTTTTAAGGCAAATGTTTTCCTCTTTCAGAAGAGAGTTGAATAGACCAATTCTGACATATCAATACTTGGCCTAAACCAATAGACCTCAGCACAAGGCTCTGGGTATAAAGCCCACAAACTCTGTATAGTTATTCTCTGGATCGACTCCCCAGTAAAAGGCCACTTCAATCCCAAATTTGGAGTTAAATATAACCTCAAAAAGGAGTTATTTCGAACTCCTTTTTAGAGTTAAAGTAACTCCAATCAAGGAGTTAGATCATGAGGAGTAAAAATGACCCCCAAAAAGGAGTTATCCTGTACCTAAAATTTTAACTCCATTTTTAGAGTGAAAATAACTCCATAGAGAGTAAAAATAACTCCATTTTACGAGTTAATCCAACTCCGGTCTCAGCGTTATTTTAACCCCAAATTTGGAGTTGAATTAAGGAGTTAAAATAACCCCCAAAAAGGAGTTATCCTGTACCTAAAAGTTTAACTCCAATTTTGGTGTTAAAATAACTCTCTAAAATTTACTGTGCGGTACAACTTGATAATCTACACCATCCATACATTTACGATCCTATCTCGGCAAAATGAGGGGACATTGGTGAACCTTTAAATTACATAATATTTACAAACGATTTACACTAACTGTTGTCAATGATTTTTAAAAAACGATTTCGAAATAAAAGGCTCCCTCGAATAAACGCCGCATTGGAAATGCGGAGAAACCAGAGTTTCGTTCAGGGCACTGCTCCAGATCGGAGGGATATATTTTTTCATACCTACAAGAAAGTATAATTTCTCGTGAAACGTTTTTCTTTGCCTGTGGAAGGTAAAATTTCAAACAAGAAAGGAGTTACATTATGGCCACTCACAAAAAATGTTCTGACTGTTTGAATTATACGACAGCGTCTTGAAACTCGCTCCTGAGATACTTACTGTGCGATTCGCTCAAAGAATCAGCGACATGGGACGGAATTTCAACATAATCCCAATTGAAATAGGGGAATCTCTTAATGATGCATTTCTTTGCAGTATGATAAAATCGATTGGTCTCCTTCTTTGACGCTTTCGCTTTCGACCAATCGCCATCAACAGGATACAACCAGCGTTCTTTGTGGGCAAACACCATGTTCAATGAGATGACTTGCTTGCGTTGACAGAACTCGATTTCGCATGATTTGCACGTCCTGGCTTCTTGTGGCAGGAACATCAAAACAAACTGATTTTCATTATGATGGATTTCAGTGAATGTCTGCCTTGCTTGATTACTTGGTTCTACTTCACTGCTACAATATCTTTCCGGCCTATACGAGTTTTTATTTCTAGCCCCTTTCTTTCCTGCGGTATTCTTGTTGACATCGTACTCTGCAAGGGCCGTGCGGCTTCCTTTCTTTGATTTCTTCTTGAGGAAATTAAAGTGGGTGGAGAGAATGGATTGACGTGCAGCCACAGCAATAAAGTGTTTACATATGTTGTCATGTCGATACCTGCCACAAACACATCCTACGTGATCACTGTAAACGGTCACCAGAACACTTCCATTCCTAGCACTTGGACTAGCTACTTCAAACTTTAGGTTTTCTTTCGTGGCCAGTGAGGCTTTGGGCTGAATGGCTGTTGGGTGGTTGACTAAGTTTAGTACCTCTCGCTTTATTGCTATGGAGTTGTCTGCAGAGTAACCGAAGTGATCTGAAAGGATGCCAGCAACGTCTACTTCAAGGTCCCTAAATTCGAAGCGATCCTCGCTCATGTTGTCACTTGGCCAGGGGACATCTTTCTGTTGAAATATGTCTTCCATGGACAGTTTTTGGATATTTCCAATGTACGTATTCCTCGTTTGGGGTGACCAATCAAACCACACATCTGCTGGAACCTGTAAATATTTGCTGTGGTCAGCCAGGACATACTCGTCGCTTACTCCAGCCACTGCGGACTGAAACTCTTCAACTTGATGATCATGTATGGCTTCAAACACGTGCAGGGTAAATTGGAGTTTAGTTAAATGAGTAGCACCGCTTTCCTTGGTAAAGGTGTTCTTTGCTGCCTTCATAACGTTGTTCATCGATTCCGAACAGTTGGTGTAACACCTTTGTGGTTTTCCGTTTTCCCCATCCATCAGACCAGCCTTTCTCCTTACATCGTCTACCATATGTCTCCTTATCATCTTTCTATTGTCATTCAGGTAAGACCAATACTTGGGGGCGTACTGCTCGTCTTTACCAAGGGTCAGTCGTTCTTGTTCCTCAACTTCATTTTGTGCGGATCTCAAACGTTTACGCAGGTCCTTGCCGTCTACTGCGTCAATGATCCCTTCCTCTTTCCCACGAACTCCAAACGTCTTCGCCAAAAAGTACTTCTGATCCTTTTCACTTTTTATGCCTAAGTCCCTCAATTTATTCTTGCAATTGTTCTCGAAGTGTTTGAAGCATCGGAGACTCTGCGAATGCTTCAACTGTTCTTGAAATGCATTTTGGAGGGCTGTTTCTCCGTCGGTAATAAAGCCTTTTGCATTAGTCAGACTACTACTGCATTTTCTGACGCACGTGGTGGCCAACATCTGATAGGTTGTCTCAGACTTACTGTGATGGATCATTGTTGGACCTAGGAAGATCGGATTCCCTCCTGTTCGCTTAGATTTGAGTAGAAGGTTTTTGAACACCACGGGGGTTACTTCAAACTTGCCCAGACTGAATGCTGGGTCGACACTAAAAGGCTGACTCAAAATGTCAGAACTTTTGGACCTTTCTAATTCAGGGCACATGGAAGATGTGCCCAGCACCCACAGATCTTCAGGGACATCGGAATGGTGAAGTAGAAGATCTTCCTTGTCGCGGGCATATTTTAAGAGATCATCGACATCATCATTACCTCGCTCACGGGCTTTCGACTTGGCATCGTAAACTTGATGTCTGCCGCGCGGTAGGTCGCATAGGGATATTGAGCCACAGATTCCACCTGATCTTTGACGGAGGTCGTCATATACTTGTCTTGAAGGTTTGCTTGTAGCGCCTTTCTGTAGTTCCCGTAATGAACTTTTTTTCATAGGCTGAAAAGGCTTTGGATTAGTTTTTCTACAGTTCCCATGTGTTTCGACATCAATCTTCACTTGCTCTTGGCCATTAGTAAGGTGATACTGCAAAAGACAAGCATCACCCACGATTCCACCCCCGGCGTTTTTCAAAAGAAAAAGTGAGCGCACAAGTGCTGGTTGGGCCTTATTTGCCCTTGAGTTAAGCACTAAATGAAACATTGTAGGCGAAGTCAAAGGAATTTTCTTGCGGGAAACCACAGACCATAGGCCATCCTCAAGTTTCAAAGTCGAAATCCCACAGCGTAGGACTCTATTGTAGACTCCGTTCATGTCAGCCTTAATATCTTCCCATTCGCTGAACCATTTTAAATCTATCAGGAATGACGCATTCTCGCGAACTTTTAGGGGTTGCTTAGAGCACTTAAGGGCCTTGCTTTCTGCTAATATTCTGAGTGCTTCAGTAACGGTGTACCTTGTGGTTCGACTCTTCTCAAACATAGGGATTCTTTGATCATTGTTCCAACATTCATCCGTCTAAAAAGAAGGAATGACGAAAATGTTTATTTAATCAGTTGTTTGAAAGTTGAGTTTCGCGTTTTATATCAGATCACCAAAGAGCTAAAATCATTTTACACGGCTTTCACAAGATTTGAAATCAGACATTTTTCCAGCAAACATCATCCACTACACTTTTATCGTTAACAACCAAGTTATCATTGCTATCACTTACATGATAATCATTTCCAGCCAGAGGAGCATCATCTACTCTGTCTTTGTCTTCGTTACCACCACTTGAAGTATCTATTTCGTCGTCATCGACGTCTGAGCTTGCTTCGGAATCATCCTTTGCTGTACAGTGTTGGAAGTCATTTCTTCCGCCGTGATAGTCATCAAAATGCCCAGTTTCGTGATTTTCACCATCGACCACATTTCCGTCCTTAATTATGGCTTTGCTGCCACTACATGTATCTTTGACAACACCTCCATCGCTATTTGCGCTTCTGTTTGAAATAGAGACATTTCCCTCCATGCATCCATTACGTAACCTTCCACTTTGCATGAATTCCTCTGGTATTGTGTTGAGGTCCGTGTTCCCTATCTAAAAAACATTATTTAACTATATTAAAAAGGGAAATTGATCAAGTTTTGGCCATGGCAATTTTGTCATTTCACATGAGAAATTATAAATGAACGCTGAAATTTCGGGCCATTACGGATTAATTTGTCACCTATTATATTATGATCGATAACTACAATGTTCCTTAACTGCTTTTAAAAGTCTGAACTGCTGGAATGGCTGGTTTGACTTGGTGAGCTAGTCACAATCAACATCTTGATTACAAGACAGCAACTGCTGCGAGCATTAAGGGAGCCGCCTTATTGCATGATTCGTCTTTTCGTATTTTGTATCAAAGACTCAACTACAAGAATGTTTACGGTTTCAAAATATGAACTATTATAATACTGACCTCGCTATCGTCTTTCTCCTGGCTGTATGGAGAAATATCCATCACATGTCTGGAAGTTTTAGCCGGCTGACGACCACTTTCAGTAAGTTTCTGTAACCGCAACAAAATTAACAAAAATTAAAATGGAAAATTTGATACAAATATTACAAGTAATTAATCCGAAATACAATTTGGTAATTCAAATTTTGGTGTTCAATCAGTAAATTTGGAGATATCTTTCTATAACAACGTCTAAATTCACAATCAGTTACCTCATGTGATAAATCGCTTTCTTCGTCTAAACATGCAGTCTCACATTTGGGGCGTTTTCTGCTAAAAGCTCTTCTCTTTTCTTCCTAAGGTTAACCGTAATGGACAAGAGTATTATTCTTTCTTTTCCTATTGTTGCGACTCTTCAAAAACTCATTTAACTTCTCGAAGATAGGTTCTTCCGCTATATGAACGTCTGGTTTCGATGCATTACTGCCAAATAAACTTTTTCCCTCTTCGGGAATGATGCATTCACTTTCATTTCTTCGATCTAATGCCTCTGCACTAGGAGGATCTTCTCTCTTCGCTGGAGTGCAATTGTAACCAAGTGGAGGATCATGCAAAAAATGCTCACCTGCAACACACAAACACACACACACACAAGAAAAAACAATTACCGAGTCAGAATTACCTCGTTTTAAAATATTCAAGGAAGATTAGAATTAGGGAAAAACTGACTGGAGCAAAACCGCAGAAGGAAAGAGAAACTGGTGAGCCATTGAAAGGCTCACTAAAAACGGGCAATGACGTCGGTGAAACGAGTTGTCTCATGCGCTGGTATTTGGCAACACGTTATTTGAGCCCCTCCCATGGGGAGGGGGTCCTTGTTCCCTTTAAAAATTTGCTAGTGTTCCCTTAATTCGGAATTTTTTCCAGCCTTTTTAGTCCCTAAAATGGTTCGTGTTCCCTTGTTCCCTTGTTTAAATTAGTCATGTTCCCTTGTTCCCCAAAAGGCCTGGGAGAGGCTCTTATTTGTACCGCTCGCTTCTCCTTGTTCCCCTGCTTTGTGCTCAAGTATACAGCCTTAGCTATCTCGTAAACTGAGGAGAGAAATAAGAGAAAAAAAAATGATTTAAAAGAAAATATGAAAATGTACATGTTTCGTAGAAGTCACTTCTACTTTCAGCAACGCTTATCACAACTAGGCTTTCATCATCATCATCATCATCATCATCATCATATCCTTTATTTAAACACCATAAGGTTTAAAGCTCAGAGCTTGTGGTGTCGTGTGGAAATAGTTACAATATGAAACTATATTAAAATAGCGATAACATTACTTACAGAATAAAATGTAAAACGCAAGCATAAAATGTAAAATACAGGCATAAAATGTAAAATATTTAAAAGCATTTAAAGTCTAGGTAGTGCCTCGGCAACGACTGGGCCGACTGTGCGCTAAAATCAAGTTCCTTAAAATAAAAGTCCTTCTTCACTTTACAATAAAAATCAGTAAACTGGCCCGTAAAGTAACTCGAGACAGCGTTCCAAAGGATAGCGCCTCTATAGGCTACAGAGTTTTTAAGAAATTTTGAATTAAAACGAGGGACGATTACGTTGTTACGCCTTCTGAGGTTGTATGCAGTGCGAGGTTTATTTGTCAAGTACGAAAGAGCCGCAGGTGCTTCACCTATGAACGCGCTATGAAATAATTTAATTAATCGAAGTTTATAATAAAAGGTTAAAGTGTTCCAGTTCGGTTGTCGGTATACTTCGTCAGTAGGCCTATCGTGAGGTAAGTTGTATATTATTCTGGCTGCTCTTCGGTGAAGTAATTCCAAAGATTGTAGAAGGTCTGTATTTGAACAGCCACCCCAAACGACCAGCCCATATAAAACGGATGGCAATATTATTTTAAAGTACAAGTCCAATAGGGCGTTTCGGCTCAAAAACGAACTGCGTTTCAAAAGATTCAGCTTATTAACAAAGCTCTTTTTCAAATCTGTAAGATGGTGTACCCAGGAATGCTTGTCGTCAAAAGTGACGCCCAGAAGGCGAGTATTTTTTACCCACTCGATCCGTGCCTCTCCAATAGTCACAGTAATTAGCGGCCCGATGTGCGGTTTTCTCATTAAAAGCATAGCTTCGCACTTAGCCGGGTGGGGGGTTAACGAGTTCTCTAGGCACCAGCTGTTCAGTTCAGATAAGGCTCTATTTAAAGAAGTGACAGTGTTGTCGACAGTGTCGCCAATACAATAAACGGTGGTAGATTATGCTACGATAATTGCCAACGAGCGATCCGAGCCAAGTGGCGAGGATCGCGAGGCGGCAGAATTATAGAGCCGCGCGCCAAAGTATCGAGCTGCAGGCGAAAGAAATGTCGAGTGATCCAGAGAAAAAAGTAATGTAATGTAACAATAGAAAAAAATAAGCCAATCACATCGCGGAAATTTTGCTTGTGACGTCATGGCTTCCCTAGCTTCCATGTCACTTCGAGAGCGGCGAGGTCAGTCCCTAGCGAAAGGTGAGTAAAATAAAACGTTATATACGCTTGTTTGCGTTCTTTTTGTGGTATTTTAACTGTGTGCACTTCAATAGAGTACTCTTATGGAGTGCTCTTTCTTTTTTCTTGAACCAGCGTGTTCTAAATCGAGCGAAAGTGCTCCAAAAGTGAACCAGCGTGTTCCTCCTTCGGCAAGCGTGCCGCAAATCTGTTGAGAGTAACTCGATCATAAAGACGCAAAACAAACACAAACTAAGTCACCAATACTGAACGGCCCAGTGTGCCAACAACAAGCAAAGCACAAATTGAATCACTTAAATATTGAACTGGCGAGCGTGCAACACTATCAAAACAGTCACAAAAGTCGAAAACAAATTGCATAATCAAGCTAACCGCGCGGGAGTCCAGCTTAGTCTACAAGCCAAAAAGTGCACACCTTAGTCACAAATTGAACGCAGACAACTATGATGCTGACTCTGTTGTATATGATGTTATTCTTGGCCAACCAGTATCGCACATGCCAGTCGTTTTGTAAGGGTAACCTTAGTAATGAACCAGTATGTAATTTGTATTCAACATGTTGTCAATGATTCAGATTTCAAAAATAAAGTTTCTTACTAATAACATCCTCTACAAACCTGATATAATCCTTTCTAACAAGGAACACCTAGAAACTGTCAACTGTTAGAAAACAGTCATAATTTTCTTGCGCCGCAAAATACAAATTTTTGCTCTTTGGCACTCTATTGATAGATATACTATAATTTGTAGCATAATTTGAGAAAACTAGCATAATTTTTTCCTTTTTTAAAAAAAGTAGCACTGCTTGCATAATTCGCATATTTTGATAATTATCGGATCATTTTTCAGTTTGACAGGCACGTTGATTCCCAAGTCCCAATTATACGCTGACCTTGTTCTTTATTTTATCGCTATTTGCAGTTACGGGAGCCTGAGACTAGTGTGCACGGGAACCGGAAGTCCCATGGCAAACCATGTCGGTCCCAGCACTTCTCATAGGGAAGGCTACAAAATGGCGTCAGCTCTGGCAGCTGATTCGAGTGAAAACTTACGGCTCTCTCGGAGAAATGACAGGCCAGAACCACCCACAATTGCCAGAGACCGTTCCCTACAATCAACAATAAACGGAGACGAAAAAGGATATATATATAGAGAGATATAGATATAGATATATAGCTAACAAGAATAAATGGCTTCTAATATTAAAGAAAAAGGATTTTTGGACTTCTTTGGCATAGTTTTTAAAGAGCACAATTTTTGACAAAGTAGCATAATTTGGAAAAACGAGCACTATTTTAGCATAATTTGGCCAAAAAAAGAGCAGTGCTACTAGCATAATATGCTACTTTTGCTACCACTATCTATAAAAGCCTAATCATGCACAACGCTCATCTTGCCTGCAACTTGTGTCGCAACGCTTTGTGGCACCAGCCAATGAAACGTACCTTTGAAGTCATATGATTATGTGATCATGTGATCATCAACAGCGCGATGCGTTGCAAGAAACGTTCTCCAGTGTAACAGTTATGGAACGAGGTGTGTCGCAACGTGGGAACTTTTGTGGCAAAAAAAAATGCAAGAAAAGCTGCGAGAAAAGCTGCGAGACAAATTGTCTGGTGTGACAGGTCCTTTTTAGTGCGTTCTCTAATAAGGTCAGTGTTTAGTTACCCGGTCTCCCATAGTTGACTGCGCTCCTCAATTCAATCCCGTGTGTTTGCAAGGCCTTGTAAAGCCTTGGATCACTCGCAGCGTGTTTTAGGTAAGCAAGGAACGAGCATTTTGAATCACAATCACATATTACCGGGAAGTATCTCTTCGTTAGAAAAGGGGAAACCAATTCTTCGACTGATTTCCACCTACTGACAATTCTAGCCATAATGAAACCGAACGTATTAAATCCCCCATTACGCATGTTTTGATACCTTTGGAGTGAAATCTGATGTCTTCCAGTAATCGCTCGTAGTTCAGTTTTACCTTTAATGCATCAGCGTGAATGGACGAAGAGTAGCAGCGCCTTGTTATCTATCTGTCTATCTAGATCTATCTCGGTCGAGTATCTCGAACAAAATGTCTGGAAGGAATGAAGACAGAAGACTTCAATAATGTTCTAGTTCTATTGCTGTCTGGCTGCTGTTAGTTTCTCGCCAGAGTGTGCTCACAGAATTGATCTTGTTTTTGTTTCTCTCGCACAGCCGCAAGTAATAGAAAACGTAGTAAGGAGAGAACGCGATCGCAGGTAATTAATGGGAGGTACTCGGAATTGGCAAGTTGTTTGCCATCGATAAATACGTAATTTCTATAGAACACGACGGCATATCGAAGTTCAGTTGACTTTGGGTCAAAAAAGTTTATCTTCCTCTAGTTCAACTTGACTTAATTCCCGCTCAAGTCAAGTTATTTTAGCTGATTTCGCTTTGCTGCAGGTCAGGCAGGAAAGGCATTGTAAATTTGTGACCCTTATGCTTATAATCCGTGGTCATTTCGAGACTTCCGCGTTTTCAATTTATATGGCACGGGAACATACCCCGCGAGCAGTGGATTCACATCCGCTATGGTATCGCTACCAAAGCGGATAAGAGACGAGAATCACTGCTGGGAGGGTAACGGGAATACTATTCATGCTAAAAGGAACGCCTTATCCGAAGCTTCAACGCGAAACTATGCACTGTGTCATGAATCATCGGTTTTATTTGGCTCTTGCTTCGCTTCGCTCTGCTTGCCCAGTGTTGTTCTAACGTCACCTTATTGAGATGGCCAAAGATATGATGATAAATTAGACGAACGAATAGTTTTTCTTTACGAACATAATCTTGCTGATCAGGAGGAAGGCTCCGTGCTTGTTTCCGTTCGAAGCCGCCGTCACGAAACGCCTTCAGCAGTTTCAGCAAGTATTTATTTACCTATTAAAAAGATTAAGCTTTCAGCGAAGTATTTATTTTCCTCTTTATTCAGTTATTTTAATTTTCTTGGCGTGATGGGCAACCTTTGCCAAGTATCAATGTAGATGTGGAAATCGTTATTTATGCAAATTTCATGCCATCATTGCGTGAAAGGGGTTTTTCCCTTGACATGACGTTCACCTTTGTCAGAAACATAGGACGGTATGGCATTTATGTAATACGAAGAAACCCTTTCGACTTGTTGGTAACCAGTAAATGAAGGTAATATTTTCTAGCTCACCTAGATTAGTTTAACGGACCAAAGTAATTAAGGAAACGATAGACTTCGCAGCAAGTGTTTGCCTACTCCGCATTCTGGCCGCGCGAAAATTTGGGTAAGTACGCAGCTATTACAGCAGCCCACGCGATTGGCTCAGAAAACAATAGAAGCATTCAAAGAAACAACAGAAACAATGAACCCTAACCCTTAAAACAATAGAGCTGCGTCCAAAACGGATCCAATGAAATTAGAGGATCTAAACAGCTGCGTGGTATCTGGAAAATTCGGGCAACAGCAAGCTGCCGTTCCCCAGCCCGTTCTCCAATTTGTTCTCGCCCCAGTTTTCGCGCGGCCAGAACTCAGAGCTCCTTCGTTTCCGTAGGGGCGCTGGCTGTGAAAAAGTTAGTATATAAAATTCTGGTTCTACAGTAGGTCCACCATCTCCTGCCCCTACCCCCGATATAAAGGCCGATATAAATAGTACAACAACAACAACAACTTTATTTGTACTCCAGCAATACTTAATTAGAACTTAGTAGAACGTGATTGACAAGGAAAAAGACGAGTGCAGCCTGCCTAAAATCAAAGGAGCTAAAAAGATAGGCAAGAAAAACGTTTTTAGTAGTTCCATATATGGGGGGAGGTGGTAGTGCTACAAAAATTAACTGAGGAATCGAAAGATTTGTGATCCTTAACTACTGGTTATCTCTCTAGCATTCTTTTGAGGTCAAATGAGCTAGGGCTTGTAGTTTTCGGCATTCCGTTTTGTCGTTTCTCGTTGGTGTATTTTCCGGATATTAAATAATTTGTGACTTTTTGAGAAGGGTAAGACATGAGTACGGGTCAGTAAGTGGAAAATTGACTTGCACGGATAACGGTGAATTCCTATGAGCCCTGTACCCCCCACAAATTGAGAGTGTATTGAAATGCCTTGGGTTTTCTTGCTGAGTAACTTTCTTATTTGTTTTCAGCGCTAAGACCGAGTATGGAAGGAAATGCGTCAGGTAATATTGTCACAGAATGCTTAATGAACTTGTTAAAGGGGTACGGGTGTGACTACCCTGGGTGCCAGAGGAATTTTTTTTTTCAAGGTCCGAGAGAGAACGCAAAGCCGGCGAGTGAGCAGGCGAGCGATGTGCCGACGAGGCACAGAGCCTCAGTTCTAAGCGGGAAATCAGTTAAAAAAATTGAACATGTTCTCTGATTGGAGAATACCCTAGATGCGGTGATGACGCAAAGGACCTTATGCTGAGGTGCTAAGCAATCTGCAAACAAACCCCGAAGAGAGAGCTGCTGAATTTGTGTATGATTTTCGAAAATGCTGTACGCAGTGCTCTCGATTTTCGTAGTTTTCAGAAATTGGAGAACTAGACCAAGAAGAAGCTTTCCTGGATTTCATTCAGTGCAAGGATTTATTTTTCGTGCTTGCAACTGCAGGCGGAAAGTCGCTGGTGCTTCCACTTGCTGGGGTGGTCTGTTCCTTCAGTATTTAACACCAAGATGATCACGGCTTTGACTACGCGAAAGGAGCAATTTTAATTACAGTTTGTCGCTAAAATTAACTCATCAATTCACATATAAAAGAGCTATTGGATTTGTTCTCTAATCACTCTGCAGTGAAACGAGAACAAATCATTTTCACACTAAACTCCATTAACGTAGACAAGATTCAGGAATGGGCATCTCGTTTATTGACAACTACTGATACCACGGGCTTTCAGATAACAGGTCTTTTTAAGTTCGTTAGGACAATGCTCCATTTCTTTTTACTTTAGTTGCATGCTTTAACCCTAGTTACGGTCCTAGGTCCTTTTCTGCGGTTTGTAATCGGACCTTTTAGCGTCCCCACGCGCGTATAAAATCTAGTCCAGCGTCCCTTTTTGCCAGTGCATTGGGTTGTTTTACTTCGTGTTTGATCTTCTTTTAATTTTTTAATTTTTTTTGATTTTCTTTTAGGCTTAATGATTTCTTTATCAAACTAGGACCCTTGCTGGACGAGTGCCTTGATGTCCGACGCATTGCTTTCAAGCAAAGAAAGGAATTGACATATAGTCTTTGTGGTAAGTGCAACTGCACTTTGCTACAGTATACTCCATAACCGTGAAATCCTTGACACTCTACAGGGTGTTATCTGTGACACCCACAGTTTACTAGTTTTTTCAGTTTTGAACTTGTTGTAAAAGCATCACTTCTCCTTCAGTTTGTTTCTACTATAAATCACAGAACTGCATGCTGTTAATTAGGCGGGTGCCAGCGGCAGCCGCGGTAAAATTTGCGTGGAATTTTCTCCCTTGTATTCTTCATTCTACTCGCAAATTGCAACGTTTGTTCTGATTCGCTAGTTCCTTTTTTGGCCGATGTTATGCACCATGATATAAACCTGGAACCCACGTTCTTTTCTTTCCTCCCCAACATCGTAAAGAAAACCTCGTGGCAGTACATTGACGCTCGCGAACTTGCGAAGACAATATATTGTATGTTCAAACTCATCACATCGTGGTTTTCCAATCTGCCAAATTGAAGGCATAAAGATTATTATTTAGAGGGTTTAAATGCGTTTGTTCGCCAAATACAAAAGCAGTGATTCCAAAACAACAAAAACAGGGCTTCCATGGTATACAAATATTCCTTGTTCAGTTAAGAATTTCAAAAATCGTGAATTACCGTATCCTGTAGTGCCGTTGTAGTCCTTGCCTGTTATCTCTTTGGGGGTTTTATTCATTTGTTTGTTTGTTTGTTTGTTCGTTTGTTTTTTTACAACCAGAACATCCCGAGCGAATGCCTTCCTTTACATCTACTTCATGTTATGCATCCGCGTCAACGCCCCAAGGCGTCTTGTTTAATTTGATATAATAGCGGATGCTTTTTTTCCCTTCTTCTTCTTCTTTCCTACTCAGGCGGTGAGGAATGGAAGCAATTTGCGGAAAGGCTAGGGATTTCTCACAACGAGATTCGCTTCCTTGACAAGAGAACTACCAATCCCTGCGACGTCATTCTTGATCTTATGGCAAATGATCGCCCTTTCCGTGTTGGTGAACTCTACGACAAGTTAGTGGAAAGCGAGCTTGCAGGAGCAGCTGACTTGCTATAGAAAGTGCGCTGAATGCCGCTCAATCATAGGGTTGCCGTGGTTAGTATAAAGTTAAAGGGCCTTTGTCGCGATAATGCGCGTGTTCCCGAAAACACCAAATTTTGTTTTGTCCAGGTCGTTTGATCAGCTTTAGGTATATAAAGCTTCCGACGTTCGTCCTCCCATCTTTTCTTCGTTATTTTGTATGTTTGTTTGTTTGTTTGTTTGGTTTTTTTTGGTTGGTTGTTTGATTTTGTTTTGTTTTCTTATTTTGTTTCGAAACAACGCGGGTGCGAGGTCACTGGGCAGCTCTCGTCCCGAGCTGCTTCTCGTTCCTCATCTTGAGGACATCAACATTTCTCGAGGATACACGATCTGCTGTTCAAAATGACGAACTTGTTATTCAATGCGGTTAATAAAGCCGTTGCAAAAGGCTCATTACGTCGATTGAAAAGGTCACCGCACATGCGCAGCAGAGTGTTCCAGGGCCGTTTAATGCACAATCTATGAATGAAATGAGAAAGAAAAGTACACCGGAGCCCTCTTTTGTGTGTGGTTTATATAAGCCATCAGTGGGCTCTTGCGCAAAAAATGAGTGAATCGGAAAAAGTAGTTCCTTAAAAGGGGTACTGTCATGGGGGTACGCCATCTGATTTTTGGTCAAATTCACTAAATGTAAACTTGAAATATTTTTTTTTCAAATTGAAACACACATCTTGGTTTTTCTGAAGACTTCTGTAAACGGTTTCTTTGCATTCCAATCGCCCTTTTAAAGGGACTTTTAGCCATTAACTACCTTGCTGCTGCCATCAGCTAAAAGGTGTCCGGTTTGGATTTTCATTGTGCTACTAGAATGGCGTAATACTACTCCTTTAAGAATTGGCGTGAGGTTGAACTCACTTTTAGCTAGATGTTTTTGGAACAAAATGAAACTGTTTTTAGCGATAATTATAGTAGTCAGTGTTCATTTTTACTATAATCTTCCGTTAAATAGCTTAATACTGCCCCTTTAAGACTTGGCGTGAGGTTCGGAACTCAGCTTTAGCTAGGTTAAACTCGTACCCATTCAGCGTGCGTTAAAGAGCCAGTATTGCCCATTACGCTTCTTGTTTTGTTTTGGATTTCACGGGAGCGAGGCTTACATTGTTTATCGAGTGACCGCAGCGCACAGTGCATAATGAGCAATACTGGGTCTTTTTTTGATTTGGCTACAATCAGTGATAGAACTTCAGAGCGTATAGGGTGTGTCCTGTTTAACTCTTTAGTGCATCGGTCTTTTGACGAGAACTTTTTTTTTTTTTTGGTAACCTAGTGTTTTTGGGACAAAATGAGATTTTTTGTAGCGATGGTTACAGTAATTAGTATTCATTCTTACGATAATCTTCCTTTAATTTTTATATACATATGTATAGCAATTTTTATGGGCTATTGTTGGTAACATTTCATAATGATATTAGATATCAGATTTATATCATTATATTAGAAACCTAGAATTAAAATAGTAGATCAGTTTACTTGAAAGTTACTTCGCTGTTTAATAAGAAACTATATCTATGCATGAAGTCTTGCCAAATGAGGATGGAATTGAATGATATTACTGCAACTTAAACGAATAAAATTAATCCGGATGTTTGTGCTATTATCTAAATCTGGACTGACTATTTAAAGGTGCATCACGAAATTAAGGAAAATGTGTAAATTTTTGGTCTAGCTAATCCTGTACGTAGCACGCATGCTGTTGATGTTCAGAAGCGCTGATGATTGAGAATTTAGCTCAACTGCATTTCACTTAGTGAAAAATTTCTTTTTTTTTTGAGAAGAGGTCAAATTTATACCATTATACTAGAAAAATAGAATTAAAATAGTCAGTCCAGTTCACTTGAAAGCTACATCAGGAAAATGTCGCCAAACGTTCTTGGTCCCAAAGACGTCAAATATTGGAGTATTTCTCTTAAAATCCATCCCCTGTTGGCTAACTATTTAGCGGTCTTTTTGTTCCTATTTTTGTTGATTAAAAGGAATACCTATGTGTTTGACTTTCCTGAGTGGGAAACAGTCAGATCTGGAATATCGTGATTTTCGCCATTTTCATCCGGAGTTTTCAAATACCACATGATGAGTGCCGATGAGGCAATTTTCATGATGGCGTACTTTGACTACATCTACCATGTATAATGCATGTTGTTTTGCTTTCTTACCTAGATAATTTATAATTAATCCCAGTGGGGTTTAAACGACACGAACAGCGCTGATTACCAGGCAAAAAGCAAGACCTGAATGATGCTGGTAGTTGTAGTCAAATGACGCGATCGTACAAAAGTCCTATTGTTAGTTATGCTGTAGAAATCCACTCACACACTATCACGAATCCTGTGATCTGATTGGTTCGCCACTGGCTATCTATTTAACAATTAGATTACGAGGTCGAGTTTTCTATGAGTCAATGGATAAATTAGTCAATTGGTCAACGAGGGGCGTGGCGCCGAGTTGGCTTTTTGACTCGAGAAACGAGAAAGAGTAGTCTCATTGTTTTAGTAGAAATCCACTCACATGCTACCTTCGAATTCGTTTCAGTTTTTATTGATTTTAAGATTTGAAGAAGCCGTTTTTATTCAAAACGCCGGCTTTTTCGCTACTCACTATCTATCACGTAATAGATAGGGAGTAGCGAGCCAATTAGATTACAGGATTCGTGATAGTGTGTGAGTGCATTTCTAGTGGTGGATATAGTGAGTAGCAAAAAAGCCGGCGTTTTAAGACAATGGCGGTACCTTCACATCTTAAAATCAACACAAACTGGAATGAATTCCAAGATAGTATGTTAGTGGATTGCCACCAAAACAATTAGGCCACTCATTCTCGTTTTCTATGGGTCAAATAGTCAACTCGTTGACTATTTGACCATCCATTGACTCTACTGACCCAGGGAAAACGAGAACGAGTACTTCGTATAATTGTTAAATATGCAGATGTGCCCTAAGGAGCACTTATGTAAGAAAAAAATCATAACTTAATTCACACTGACTAGAAAATGTTGGTGTTACCTTAAGAACAGCAAGCATAGATAGAGTACACTGAGGACTAAAACCTAAGGACATTTAAATAAATATTTAATCGACCCGAATTCGTAAGTGGCGATTAATAAAGTATCGGATCCCCATACAAGCACTGTAAATTCTTTAGGCTTTGCCTCCTCGTCGAGATGGCGGCTCAAATCGTGATAGGGTCTATTCTAGTTCACATTTACGCATTCAGAACCCCCGACTGCTACGGACTTGCGAAACACGTACATGGAAGGTAGATTTGCATGTTTTTCTCCCAACTTTTCTGAAAGATATCTTGGACTACCGATTTTGATTGAAAACCCGTTGTCCTTTCCCGCAGCAAAAACAGTGACAAATTTAAATAAATGGCGATTGCATTGACGATCGCGAAAGCAAGAGCTTTCTTTGTGTTTATACATTTTGTTTATGTTTACACATCTCTGTGATTACCGCGGTGAAAGATAACACTTGGCTATTTATATAAAATTCCGAAAATTTTACATAAAATGAAGCTATATATTTTTATTTTCATGTACGTAGAGCGAAAACGGTATTTAAAATTCGCCTTTCTTACGGAACTCGGAACGTAGCTTTCGTCCACGTTATAAAATCTCTGCTCGGTTTCTCATAAAGAAAAAAGATCGAGTGAGTCTACCGGGACAAAGAAGCAGTTTGTCGCTGGTAGTCATGTGACGAGCCGCAACCAGGGACAACGGAGTAAAAAAGAGAGAGGCCAGAAACGACGATGCAACTTGTGTCGCCAGCCAATGGAAACGTTGCTTTTACCTCATGTGATCATCTACAGCGCAACACGTTGCAAGAAACGTTACCCAGTGTAACATCTGTCTAGCAAGTAGTCTCGCAACGTGGGAACCAGTTCGTGGCAACCGAAAACTGCGAGACACGTTTCAAGAGAAATTGCCTAGTGTAACAGCACCATTAGTGACCCCTGTGACAGCCAGATTAGTTACCCGGCTTCACATGCACTTCACTGTGTTAAATTCAATCTCGTCTGCTTGCAGTACGTGTCTTGGGTCTCCCAGCGGTGAATTTGCAACGTGTTTTTCTTA
Organism: Astreopora myriophthalma; assembly: GCA_014634185.1. Taxonomy (NCBI): domain Eukaryota; kingdom Metazoa; phylum Cnidaria; class Anthozoa; order Scleractinia; family Acroporidae; genus Astreopora; species Astreopora myriophthalma. The sequence goes on along the minus strand of BLFK01000308.1, from coordinate 14,396 downwards.
AGCAGAGAACGACTATTGTGAATCAAAATCACGATTACCCGGGAATATCTCTTCTTTAGGAAAGGCTGCCAATTCTTGGACTGATTCCTGGTTCCATTCATAATGAAACCAAAAGTTATCCGCGCTCCTTTACGGCGCATGTGTGGGTCAACTTCAAAACTTATGTCAGTCACCTTTGGAGTGAAATCCGCTGTGTCCCAGAAATCTTTCGGTATGAATAAAATGGAGAGCAATGCCTTGCTTAATGTATTTCTATCTGAAGGTGCTTTAGTGCGAAATAACGTGTTATCGGTGGACTTGGTGGGGCTGCATTCAAGTCTGTCAGGACTTCTGTGCAGTCCTTCTAGTTCTGTTGCTGTCCATCTGATGTCATTTCTTGCCAGAGTGTGCTTACAAATTGACATTGTCCTTAATCTGATTCTCTCGCACAGCCGCAAGCAATTGAAGGTGGAGTAAGGAGAGAACACGATCGAATGTAATTATTGGCATGATCCTGAACCCGCCTCGGATATTTGGCGAGTTGTTTGTTATCGGTAAACCTGTATAGAACGATTCACAGCAAACTGGACTCCAGTTAACTTGGGATAAAAAGGCTTGACATAACCGGCAGTTCAACTTGAATCTGCGCTCAAGTGAGTCATTTAAGCTCATTTTGCTCCGCGGCAGATCCGGCAAGGAATAATTATTTTGTGTCATTTTGAGACTGTTTAAAATCCGCAACATTGGCCGTTTCCTTACTGGAGAGGCATAGTCCGTGCAGACGTATTAGAAGTCTGTTATTTTATCCATCTAGTCTGAACTATACTAACTACACTATACTAACTATACTATACTAAGACGCATGATTCGTGTGGGAAGAACTTGGGCAAGCATGTGTTCAGCGTCTGCTTACTTCGTCCGGCATAAAGACAGCCACAAGACGATGTGTTTAGACGAACTGCAGTGTCTTTGAAATATTTGCCCAAGTCCGTCCCAGATGAATCAAGCGTCTCTGTCGTAAAAACGCCCATTCAGAGACGTCCGCGTTTTTACGGCGCCAACGAATTTGACATGAACAGGAATATTATTGATTCTACAGAGACTCCTTTATAGTATTTCCTCATTCAAAGCTTCTACGAGAAATGAGAAGTGCACTATAGCTATGTCTCTT
>BLFK01000304.1:623086-652710 GCA_014634185.1 Astreopora myriophthalma | reverse complement strand
AAATCAGTCCGATAGAATTGCCAATAACCACAACTTTCCTGTCAATATGAATTTTATTGCGTGTGAGGGTTTTCCTTTGTTAGCTTGAGTCAAGTAGAAAAACTGTAAAAAGCAACCTTAAGTCAGCTGTTATCACTTCTGTGCAGCTGTACACATACAAGTATGGTTACTACCATATACTTACGGTTATGCTTATGGCTTAGTGAAAACTTAAGGGTTGCTCTTGCAAGCCATCATCTCTGCTTACAACTGCCTCTTCAAAACCCTGCTTATCCAGTAACCTCCCACGCACATTCTGTATTTTTTAGTCCCACGAGTAGCCAAATGGGGAACAATTTACCCTAAACACTCATGTATAAGCCACACCTTTTTGGTAGGATTTTGCGCTTGAAATTGGGGATGCAGCTTATCTATGAGACCATCTCTTTCTGGGGGTATAAATTGGACAATTTGGGGTCAGAAACATAATTATTAACTAAAAGCTTAATTGATTAAACATTAAGTCATTCTGAAAACCCCTTGTTGTCAATCTTTGCCTTAATAATTGGTTCTCATTTGGTCCAAATCCTGAATCTTGTCCTTTAGTAAGTCCATTCAAGCAACTGATTTTTGTTTTACTTGAACTGAACTCTGACATGGAATATCCAGTCTTTCACAACTACTCTTTCCACCATATGTGAGAAGAGCGGAACTCCCACGGTACTGTTGTGTTTTCCTGGTGTCCAGACTTCTTCCAGTGAAAGACTGCCTGGTTATTAAGTGCACTCAAGAACCAGCATGAAATGCTTTTGAAGTGTTGACCATTCATGAGAGAAAAAACTCCTTCTATCAGATTTTGTGATTACATGGTTTCTCAGCCATGAACTGTTTCGGAAATTAAGTATGACAAGTTTTTTCACTAAGAACGTGGGTTACGTTGCCTGCCTACTTTGTTAGGAGAAAAGTGTAACCAGATATCATTTCTTAGAGTTTTCAGGTTCACAAAGAAGCAACAAACTTCAGTTTATTAAGGTTCTACTTTTTTTCTTAACATTGAGCTCCAACAATAGGGGTGTGGGTTATTTACGAGTCTGGCTTGTACAGTGTACCTGAGTGTTTACGGCATGCAGTTTTTACTTGTTTCTGAGCTGTGGTATATGGACAAAGAATCAGCGCATCAATTTTCAATCAAGCATTGTAAAATTGTAAATCCTTTGAATCTAGAAGTAAGATCATCCATAACAAGTAGTCATAGGAAGGAGTGATGACACACTGATAATTTGAGAACCTCAGTGCTCACAAGTGTCTGAGACTTTGTTTCTTGCATGACAGTTGTGACATAATAAGTGTAGACATCCAATCAAGACACAATGAACATTCATAGTTATGGAGGATTGACATTTGTTATCAAGACCCAGACACTTTCTCTTTGACTGACACAACCTTGAATAACCCTTTTACGTAAGTAATGACCAATCACATGTCTCAGTAGAATGCAGTATAAATTAATTAGGATTTCGCTTCGAGCTGTCAGAGAAAAGAGAGAGTAGCTCTTTACACACCCGCTGTAAATGAGTGAAAGCACTTGGGGAATTTAAGGTTAAAACTCAGTCAGGTCTGTTGACTGAGCTTAGTTCGCTAGACATTAGTGGGTATCCTGAGTAAACGGGGCAAAGTTTACGAAACAAGTCATCTTCAAATGATATCAGAGAGATTTTCAATTGAGTGTCATAAAATAAAAACCAAAGAGTAATTACTTCAAGGTAATCATGTCCTGAAGGAAATACACTTTTCAGCCAAACACATAATACTATCAAACTAATTCACAACTTGGTTTTGCTAGCCAATCTGAATGCAAAGCAAGTAACAGCAACTGGGCCAAGCGCTGCCATGACTGACTAAGAAGACTGACTAAGTCACAATTCCTGGTTTTAGTTAAATGCATCTGATTGGTTGAAAAGTTCTTGCAAGGTATTTTATCTAATCACAGAGTAAACCAAAACCAATTGAGTTACTTAATTATACCCTTGACGCTCAAGTGAATAGCCAATACTTACAGTACTGCTAAAAATTACCCTGAGCACTCACATCAGACACAGGAATTAACGGACGACGAATGTCAATTAACTCAAAGCAGAACACATTTAGCTGGCCCAGGGTTTCTCAAAAAATGTATGCAAGCAAGTGACAGTTGGTTTTGCTTTACTTCTGATTTGGTATCAACGTGGCAACATATTTTTGGCCAGTCAATGTGAAACCAACTTAGATAGGCATACCTCTAAAATACTTCCATCTTTCCAAAACGAGTCCAGACAAACTCAAGTAACACCTCAGGCTCTCACTGGCATGGGAAATAAACTGAGCTGGTAGAGAGTGGTGACAAGTTTCTTGTTCTTCCACAGCACATCTCATCTTCTTCGCTTTAATTAAGAAATTATGAGTCGCAAATTAACGAACCCAGGTGTTAGCATTAAGACCTGGGCAAATAGATGCCCCATGTTGGACAGATGTAACATGTCACCCTTCCTTTGTTCAGAGAGAAGAACTGAGCTAATCACTGGCTCCTCCAAATCCTGACCCTATTCAGACCAAAACATGCCATTTTCCACACCTATTATAAGGCCTGGCCTCTAAAATCCATACCATTTTTCAGACAGCTTCTAAAAGTTGTCTCTGATTTGTGAATACCTAACCTTGTCCAGGTGATTGACAACATATTGTTTGACCCTTTAACGCCCGACAGACAGATCTAATGCCAGACTATTTTACACATCAGTGGGGTATGCCTTGGGCAGCAAAAGGTTAAGCATTTTATAATGTTAGTAGTTTAAAGTATGACACTGAACACTGTTTCCAGAACAAAACTCTAGACTTGGAGACTTGGAGTTGAAAAGACAAACATGTTGATATGCTCTCGTGGAACCTCCAAAACCACACCCTATTTAAGACCATAATGGTCAAAATCTATACCCGTTTTCACAGTAAAACGGTTCAAAACCAATACCCTTTGGGGAGGCACATACCCACATGGCTTATATGGGGGAGTACCCACCCCTTCATAGAAGACTATTAAAGTTGAATGGTGTGCCAAAATGGCGGCATATTTCAACATTTTCAACAATAAATTAAGAACTCACAATTCGTTCATACCGCATACTTTTTTCGGATACATGGCTTAGATAATGTGTAGATTCAGGTGAGGAGATAACAAACATGTGGGGTCATGCAATGCATGTGTTAACGACCACGTGGTTGTTTACGAAGTTTAAAAATTCTCGCTAAAGGACGTTCAAGATGTAATTTATTTCGTAAGTTTAGTGTAACTTGGATATGAGCAAAATATAACGCGAGCTTACCTCGATCGTTTGCCATGCCATCTTAAGTTTGTCGTTCGTCTGCGTTCACCCCTCTCTTGCCGTCAGAAAGAACAAAAATCGCATTCTTCGGTCAACCAAAAGCGTAACTTGGCCAGCAATCTTAATTTCATTTCTGAAGGTACAAATATGTCAAAGAGCAATACATTGAAGCATTTTCTAACCAATTTTCCGCGAGCTACAGTACGGCTTGTTGTTGGTGGTCCCACCCACGTTTTACCCTCGCTCCCAGGATTCTTTCCGCCGTGGCAATTCTTTGCCGAGAATGGACGATGATGAGTTAGCAATCTCGGCGAAGTTGTCAGTGTGTAAAATAAGCAGTTTGGAAGGCTATGTTAGCACAAGGATTTCAGTTCATTTCATTTATTTCCACCATTTGTAAAAATAACAAGGGTATTTAATTTAAGACTCAGCATATGAAAATAAATGGAGAAGGGCAACGATATAGGTGAACCAGTCAGACGATAAAAGATACTCATTACAATAAAGGAACAAGCAACGCAAAGTTAGAGGGTACTAAACAGTAAAGGCAGCAGTTAGTACTGGGCACAATAATTCTGAAAATAATTGCTTATTTGGCAGTCTACGTATAAATAGAGAAATATCATTCCAATAAAATCCAATGATTGTTGGGCAAAATTTCCTCATATTCGTTCTGAAAGAACTGGGATATAGATACTGCAAGGATGTACTTCGAGTAGTATAATTACGTTGTTCGGATACAAGAGATAGAGTAACATTTTATGGTTTGTTATCTACGGGAAGATGATCAAATAGTTGGCAAGTTTTTAACTTCACAATGTCAGGAAATTTAATAAGGCCAAGGTTTACATAATGGGGAGTAACATGTTCACGAATTGGTACGTTCTTGATGATTGTGACAGCTTTGTTTTGTAGTTTTACCACTTGAGATATAGAAGCTTCGTAATTATTACCCCACAATATGCAGCCATATGTTAGATAAGTGTTGTGTCCCCTTAGTACATAAATTAGGGGATCATATGGGGATTTAACCCAGGAACCGAACACACACACAGACATACTTGATTACAATCCACTAACCATGTGCTCTTTACTTTAATTTCTACGTCATGTAATACACGACAATAAGGGCATCTAAGTACATAGTAAATACTTATTAAAAATCTTTTTGGTACATGACATTTTAGTTTTGTGACGATACTTATGCTTTTGCTAATTTCGCTACTGATATAATCGATATGATGATGCCATGATTAGAAACAATAATTGATCCTAAGTAGTTAACCGACTACAGGACTGCTCAAGATACTGATCCGTTAGTTTATGAGGGGGGTATAAATTGTAACTGAGTTTTTGCCGTGGTTGGAATACTACGTATTTTGTCTTACTTAAATTTAAAGTTAACTTATTTGAGCATAGCCAGTCATAAATAGCAAGTAATTCAGAGTTTATTTGGCGTAACAAAGCATCGAGATCCCTACCAGTCGCTATTTTAGTGTCCTAAAAATGGGAATCGCGTCCTCATCCAAAAACTCAACCGTTTTACAGTTGAACCTCTCTAATGCGAACACTAAAGAGACAGACCAAAGTGTCCGCATTAGACAGGTGTCCGTATTATAGAGGTCACCAAGATTGCAACATTTTTAAGACTCCACTGACAGTTTTAAGTGTTCAGTAACGAAAAATAGGCCCAGTGTATCTAAACTGACTAATATACGGTATCAGACACATTGATTTGTACATCTCAGTTACAGTACATACTTTATACGAATCGGTTATTTGAAACTAAAGGAACTACGTACAACGCAATGCTTCACCTAAAAAGGTACTAATAAAAGTACAATTTTCAAAACTCCAGTTGAAGATCAGTGAATAAAACGTTCATGCTTGCGTAATCACAAACTCTCTCTTCTTCCCGTCCCCTCTCTCGCTCCAGGGGACGGAAAGAAAAGAGACCCTGGGAACGAGGTTGCCAACTAACGGGGTTACACAATGATACGACGAACGAACGAACAGAAACAAAATGCGAACTTGTTATGTTGTCAAAAACTATCACTGCTAACTGGAATATTAACTACTTGTGGTCCTCCCAACGGAGAGACCCTAATTACGACTTATTCTTCTGCTCTTTCTTCTTTTCAACAATAGATCTATCACGGACTGGAAGTAATCTTGATTTGAAGGCACATATTAATTTACTCGCACGTGGCATATTGGTACACAAGGGCAGTTGCGCATGCGCATACTAAATACCTAAAGAAAAATATGCAGAAGCGGTAGCGGTACCTCTGGACATTTAAGCCGGAGCGGTGTACCATGACGAGTCTCCCCGAGATTTCGGCCCGCGGATCGCTTATACTTGCTACTTTCGGATACCTATCCCCGATAGGCAGTGAGGGAGAGAAATGTCGGCCCCTAGACCATACGTGACAAATCCCTTACGTACTCGTAGCTCAACTCCTTCTGCTTTATACTATGATTTGGAGCGATATATATTTGCGACTATAGTTGTCATGTATTCCATATGGTAAGGATATTTTTTGGTACTAATTTGTAATACACGGAGTTGGCGCATGCGCATTTACTAAGCATGACAAAACAGCAAAAGGAACCACGCATTTTCCGGTAAAACTTTAAAACGCTGTCGCTTTTACAGACATATTTTGTTTTGTTTTATTGTTTGAATTCCGCGCGAACAAACGAGGACATTAATTTCGCGTATACAATGACATTAACGTGTCTCGTTGGAAAGGGGATGGACAAAAGAACTCAAAAGTTATTCAAAAAGAGCAATAGCTCCTAATGAACTAGTGTTAAAATGTTTGCAGCCTTCAGGGACTCTCCCGGACATTGGTTGGTTACAACTGTTTCTTTTTTAGCTGTTATATTCCCATAAAAAAGGTTGCTGTGAAAGAACAGCAACATGTAAAATCGCTATGGAGGTGTAGAACGTCCACATTTTGTTTCGTTTTGTTTTCCTTTAGTTGAGTTTATTCCGGTGTTAAAAATGCAGTTTAGTCGATTGAGAATGAAGAATGTTTAGACCTAACAGAGAATCCAGCTGTCCGTAAAGTACATACTTTATACGAATCAGTTATTTGAAACCAAAGGAACTACGTATAAAGCAATGCTTCACCTAAAAAGGTACTAATAAAAGTACAATTTTCCAAACTCCAGTTGAAGATCAGTGAATAAAACGTTGATGCTTGCGTAATCACAAACTCGTGCACACTATATGTGAACTATATGTCAACACCGGATCTCCAGAGTGTCCGTAATAAAGAGGTTAATTTATATGACTTCGCTCTCTGGGGCCGAGATTTAGTGTCCGTTGTCCTTATTAGAGAGGGTCCGTATTATAGAGGTTTTTTTTATAGAAAACGGGTGATAATTTTTTCGGGACAAAGGGGAATGTCCGTTATAGAGAGGTGTCCGTATTAGAGAGGTGTCCGTAAGGAGAGGTTCGACTGTACTTTGTCTACAGTGTGAAAGCGACCGACCAGTACTTTAGGCGTCCCAATGTACTGTTTTCTTTCTACTTTTACCCCATTAATAAGACCATTCACATTTTATCAGAGCTTCGAGTTTCTTTTGTATCATCTCCCACATTGTGTTCGGACTTTGTGTCCCTTCTCTGTATGTTGCCAATAATAATTTGACTCTGCCCCTGATGCCACGACCCCCTTAGTAGGATCGACATATTATCGAACGTCAATAGCTTCAAAGTCTCTATTTGACAAAACCCCGACAATATTAAATGTAGCACCAGTTGATATGAACGTGAAAAGATCTGAAAATGTTAGCACCCCTTTGGTATGACGTAAATTTCATGGCCCACCAGCTATTGCCAAAACAAATTTAACACCACCCTGCTGCTACCATGCCGGTGATTACTAATAGCGATATGACTCTGTCCCGCCAATGTTACTATTCTCTTGACTAGACTGAAATTTCATGGTACCAGTCCACCAGTTGTCGCCAATCACATCTTGTCTATATCCCATCAATACTAGCAATCCCCTTGGTACCACCGAAAGGTCGCCTGTTGTTGCAAAGTGTAATTTGACACTATCCTGCCAATATTACTTGTACAAAATTTCATGGAGCGCCTGTCCTATCCCGCCAATACTACCAACCCTCTTGATGTGGCTGAAATTTTATGGTACGCCTGTTGTTTGTAACCTCTATTTGACACCAACCTGCTAATAATACCACCCCCACTAATATGGACGAAATTTCATTGTGTGCTAGTTGTTGCCAATTATAATTTGTCACTACCCTGCTAACACTACCACCTCCAGATAGAACTTTCAATGTATTTCATTGGTTGTTTGAACGAGGTTCCACCGTTTGTAATCGGTAAGTAATCGTACCTTGCGTGGCCGAAGCTTGTACCTGCTTAGATTTATTGCATTGTGAGCAAGCAGTAATTTGCGTCGCCTTGCTTTTAAAAAGAGCGGCCTAACCAAAGGCTGATACAGCATATTCTCCTGACGAGTAAATTATTTTGTCTTGATTTGCTTCTGCGAAGATCATCTTCTTCTTTCTTGCTTGAATCCGGTCGTTTCGAGCAGGAGGCGGACCATACGATAAGTTATGGGTGGGGAATTTAATTTTACTCCAAATGCACGAATTCTGTTTCGCCCTTACCGCCTACGCAGCAATATTTTTATCGGTAACATTTCATTTTACTTCTGATTTGCTCGCTGTGCATGGAAACTCTTGCGCAATTTTGCTTTCCGTGACATGTTTTTCTTAATTCGCCCGGCCAGCTCTGTTCTTATGGTCCGTCTCTATTACAAAATAGTACCCTTTTCACCCATGGTGTTTAGGCCTTAGTTATGCACGTCTATTAAAGCGTAAGCTCGCCCTCTACTGTATCTTACGATCTCCTTAAGTGACAGGTGGAACTCTGACAACCAACTGTTCGTACTGTGTCCGACTATCTTGTGGCTTGGTCATTTTCTCGTCTGAAAACACCGTTAATTTGCGTGACTATTCTTTTTCACCACCAGCAACCATTTTTCGACATCCCAATCTTTCATTTTCTTCCCAATCTTTCATTTTCTTCCTACTCTTACCCTCTCGATGAGACCCTTAGCGATCGTAACTGACGAAAAGCACGTTTTCCTTCATTCTCTCTTTGCTATCTGACCTTATGGTTCTCCAGTTGAACTGAATATTGCCGTCCTCCTACATTTTTTTTTTGTTGTTGTTTCCATCCCATAAGCCAATCACAATTCGACAACACCCCGCTAATACTACGTCGTACGAGCGACGCTTCATTGGTCTTCTTGTTTTTGGCAACAATTTGAAACTATCCTGTTAATATTGCCACCCCTTGATAGAACAAAGATTCATGATCCACTGGATGTTGCCAATCAAATTTGACACTACCCTGCCAATACGACAAATCCTGCTCTCCTAATTGACTCGAGTTTCTGCATCCGCCAGTTGTTGTAGGTGATAACTTGATTTTTCATCTATCTTATGGACCGTCAGCGGTCGCCAATCGAAATTTGATCTGCCACTACCCTCCTAATGCGACGAACTCCCTTAATAGAAATGAAATGTCAAGTCCCGCTAAGTGTGTTGTCGAGTCACTGTTGACATTGTAAACGGTTTAAGCCCTGGAGTCATATCCAGAAGTCATATCATAACTCACTGAGGTAATATCGTCTGGGTGAGTGCCATGTAGTCCTGAGAACCACTGTTGATGACAATGTGATCTTGTTAACTGCTCCCAATCTCTCTTTTTGGTCGACTTTGTCAATCACGTTCGTGAGAAACCGTTATAAAGTGGTGATAGGTCTGTGACCAAAGCGATCGCTGTAAGGTTATAGAATCCATGCCGGCGATAGTTTCAGACTTTCCTCTGGTGTAATTTATGGTCGCAGTGGTGACAGGTCGGTCCTGTTGACTGAGGTTGATGACGTTGGGTTCGGTGTTGCTGCAGGTGTTTCGTCTGATGATGTCTGTGTTATAGTTGTTCTTAATGAAAACGTTGTCTAAGCTTTTAAGCTGTCGCGCGTAAGTCACAAACTAGTCGTGTTCTTCTTGTAAGAGTCCCTATAGTCGTTGCTTCGTGTGATGTAGGGTTCTATAACTAGTGGTTCGTACTCTTTTATCGTCAATCAGCTCATTCTACCACCCCCTCGATAGATACGACAGAAATATTATGGCCCGCCAGTGGCTGTATAGACGAGGTTCCACCGTTGGTAAACGATATATGAAATCGCGCGTTGCATTGCTGAAGCTTTTGCCCGCCCTAACCGCTCTAAGTGCCGTTGACGCTTTTCGTGCAACAAATGAGGCCTAACCACAGGTTAATACGGTAATATTTACCTGCTGCTCGTTGCGTAATAGAAAGTACGTTTTTATTTAATTGGGGAAGCAGAGGCATCTGAAGAGGCATCTCGCCTCTGAAGCCCCAGCCGTTCCCCTTCAAGTAAAAACGTATACCTTCAGTTCCCTTAAATATTGGATGTACCTTTACTTGCTTCCGCGATAACGCTCTGTCCTTCTTGCTTGGTTGTCACTCCTGAAGTTTCCTTGTCCACTGCTTTATCCTGCACAATACGAATATTTAAAAAAAAACACTTCAATAAACTTTTTTTCATCTTTACTTTTGTTTTGAGAATTCTGACTCAATACATTTTTTTTTGCCCAAAAGGGAACCAAAAGCCATGTTAGGGTATGAGAAAATCCTCCTCCCTTTCGATAGCTTTTATAGAATATAACACGCCGCAGTCCTATTAAACACTCCATATTATTTTTGCAGATCTGTCGTAAGAATTGACCCTGTCGGAAGACTTTCAAGTAAGAAGTCCGATCTGTCAACAGTCTGTGGGTCTTCATTGCCCTGCAATATATATTCGATATAAGCCCGGCGATTCTGGAGTCTAACGCTTCTCCACTATGTCCAATAAGCCTTTTTTCTCGGTCCCAGGAAGGAGGAAATAAGCAAGAAGTACTGTTTGCTAATACAGATCTTGCCTGTAAGTCTTTATCCCGTCCCGTCCCGTTTATATGCCCTCAGGTGTCCGATAAGGACCTTAATTTTAAGGGCTCTGAATTTTTATCGTGTACTCTACCAAATCTTACCTCTTCTTAGACAACTGCGGTGTTTAACTTGGTAGCCTTGGCATGTTAGTCTCTGATCCCTTGTCTTCAATTTACATCAATGGCTGAACACAGGGGAGACAGTATTAGAAGACATAATTTAGGTAACTTGCACCAAATCCTTACTGGAACTAGGCTGTGCGAGGGGTATGTATATTCAAGTTGTACGATGGTGCCAAAATAGTTCCTTGACATATAGAGTTGGAATGTAAAGACTCAACATGCTTAGAACACGAATTTAAGAATTATTATCGTTTAAAATAATAGCTCTCTTCGTGAGCCCAAAGTTTTACCAATCAGGTAAAGCCTCTGAGAGGTACTCATGTATGGTGCTGTTAATTATGCTGCACAAGGTGATTGTAACTTTGACAACTTTTGAGTTCGTGGATAAAATCCTGTAGAGTGATCATTCGAATAAATCTGCCGATCATTAATTTCCCGTTTAGTCGTTTTGCGTGACTAGGAGGAAATCGATCCTCGTGGACAACTTATCCGACTTCATGTCAAACACTAAATATGGCTGCCAATTGCACGTCATTATAGCAAGCAATGTTTTTTTTTTTACTACCGGCGCGAGGTATAAGCGGTATTTAAACCTGCAACACCAACGTATGCAATTTAATCGAACGATAAACTATAAAGATAGCTACCTGTAATATGAGGTTTCCACAGAAACGTCACACTCAGTTCGTGAATTGCCCTCAACGGTCTTCTTCAACGACGACATCTTCAGTCAGATCAGGGCGTTTCATGTCCAGCTTTATCTCAAATGGAAGGGCGTCGACCAGGAGTTAACTTGGCGAAGGCTCCATAGAAAAAGCTTAGTTTAAGGCTGGAAAATGAGCTTCAAAGATCGCCATATCTCTTTTCATTGCTGAACTTTCAGCAACGTCGAGACAGCTGTTTAGCACAAATTTGCAATTCAATCTTTTTAAGCCACAAGGGAATATTTTGCGAACAGGGGCCTGTTTCTCAAAAGACCGGTCAACTTTTCGCGCCCGCAAAGCCAATTGTAAAACTATGATTCTTTTATGCTCCAGTCAATTGATCATTTTGATTAAATCCACTCATTTTGCTCAAGCTTTAGTGCCAACCTAACTTCTATATTTACATATTACTTAGTTTTACTCAGCTCGATTAGCTTTTTGGTTATCCTGAGTAACAATTACCCTTTTTTGTATTGATTTCTTATATTGTAAAAACTTTTTTGTTAATTTGGTAATAAAGTTTGTTGTTGTTGTTGAAAAAAAAAAATTGAAACCCCGCCCCCCGACCCCCGAGACTTTAACATTTACCAAGGGGAATTTAACACTTACCAAGTGTTAAAAAACGGCTTATTACCCCCGCCCCCGGGGCCAAGACTTCTGTTAAAAGACCCGCAAAGCGGGGACATCCGAACCACGTGAAGAAACTCAACTCAAATCGAGATCGTTGGTCTACTCGTTGTAAATGTCAAACTTTAACTGTTTTTCGTTCTTTATTAAAAACGGCAGCCTCTTTAATAAGCTGCAATCTCCATTTGCGCCGAAAGCTGGCCTTCAATATGCCGAATTTGCGACAGAAATCCACTTTCATTTAAGCCAGAGTTCATGTAAAATCGGCATTGTGTCGGATATAGCGAATGGGTCATCCCCAAAACTACTTCAGAATTATATGGATCTTGGTATTATATGAATGCAAATGGCGTGTGTTTTTAACGTCAAACACAACAGGTTCAGCACATAAAAAGGCCTGTCTTCCGCCGGAAAACGACACCAAAACGTCGCTAACGACCCACCTTTTATACGATACTCTATAGATACCTGAGCCGATATCTCAAACGCTTCGTACAATAAGGTGGATTTAAAATAAGCTATTTATTTAAAATAAATTTCAAATTGGTAGTGACGAAAACGCTTCTAAATGCTTTTATTCCAAATATCCTCAACAATAATTTCGCTCCGTATAAACTTTGATCAACTTAAAGTAAATTGTAAAAATATGTAATTATCTTGTCCTTCAAAGGTGTTCTCGTCATGATTCAATCACTTAAAACTTAAACAAAAGTAGATAGGCAACTTCCCCTAAAACTATTTACAGCTGAACCTCTCTAATGCGAACACTAAAGGGACAGACCAAAGTGTCCGCATTAGAGAGGTGTCCGTATTATAGAGGTCACCAAGATTGCATCATTTTTAAGACTCCACTGACAGTTTTAAGTGTTCAGTAACGAAAAATAGGCCCAGTGTATCTAAACTGACTAATATACGGTATTCAGACACATTGATTTGTACATCTCAGTTACAGTACATACTTTATACGAATCGGTTATCTGAAACTAAAGGAACTACGTACAACGCAATGCTTCACCTAAAAAGGTAATAATAAAAGTACAGTTCTGAAAAACGTCTTTCCGTAGTTAACAAGTGCAGCGAACAGTAACTAGAGTAATTTTTTTAATCTTTATGTCCTGTATTCATTCTAATCATTCAAGCTTCAAAATAGTCTGTAATGTTCTTCTGGACGGCTTTCGCGAGTAGTTGTTTAATATACAGCGACTGGGCTTTTGAAATCACCTTGCATAGCTCGTCAGATAAATGGGATTCACCCTGTGCAGTAAAAAAAGTTTCGTGCCAGTACATTTTCACTGGACCGGACAAACTACGTGAACGTCTGGAAGAATGTTTAGACCTAACAGAGAATCCAGCTGTCCATAAAGTACATACTTTATATACGAATCAGTTATTTGAAACCGAAGGAACCACGTACAACGCAATACTTCACCTAAAAAGGTACTAATAAAAGTAGAATTTTCAAAACTCCAGTTGAAGATCAGTGAATAAAACGTTCATGCTTGCGTAATCACAAACTCGTGCACAAAACTATATGTCAACACCGGATCACCAGAGGCGGTGTCCGTAATAAAGAGGTTAAGTTTATATGACTTCGCTCTCTGGGGGCGAGATTTAGTGTCCGTTGTCCGTATTAGAGAGGGTCCGTATTATAGAGATTTTTTTTTTTAGAAAACGGGTGAGAATTTTTTCGGGACAAAGGGGAAGGGTTATAGTGAGGTGTCCGTATTAGAGAGGTTATTGGGGTTACACAATGATACGACGAACGAACGAACAGAAAAAAAGACATTTCAAAGAAAGATCGTAACTCTACAAAAACGAGCCTTACGTCTTATTTACTTCAGGAAGTCTAACGAACACACCGTATCCTTCTTTCTCAAATCGAATTTCCTTCCCCTACCTAGCCTATTTTTTAGAGATTGTAGCCATTTATTGTATGATATCAACAGACAGTCAGCACCAGACCAGTTAGAATACTCAATCAGTTTGTTAAAACAAGTCAGATTCATAACTACACAACAAGATCTGTCTCTAGCGACTCGTTCTATGTTAAGTTTTCTAGACCCGATAAAATGTATGCCTCCTTCTCGAGAATCGGTGCCCAAATTTGGAACTCTATTGCTCATTCGATTAAACCACTCAAACGTTCGTCCTTTCGCAAATAGATAAAGGAATTATTACTAAATTTCTTGGGGTCAGAAAGTGATTATGTCGAAGTCTCCCGTCTTACTAAGTTATTTAAGACTTTAGGTTAGCTTCTCTTCGTAATTTTAATGTATTTGCTTTGTTTTATGTTAGTTTATCCTATTCACTGTATAGAAGAGTCTTCACTGTTATTTAGTCTATCTATATATAGATAAACTTTGTACTTGTAATATGTCCTCAGATTTCCCCGCCTCTATTAGTTCATGAGCTATTTGCGGGGGAAAAGTAGTGTAATTAGTTATATTTCTAATTTTTAATAAAATGTTGTTGTTGTTGTTGTTGTTGAACAAAATGCGAACTTGTTATGTTGTCAAAAACTATCACCGCTAACTGGAATATTTTAAACTACTTGTGGTCCTCCCAACGGAGAGACCCTAATTACGACTTATTCTTCTGCTCTTTCTTCTTTTCAACAATACATCTATCACGGACTGGAACTAATCTTGATTTGACGGCACATATTTATTTACTCCCACGTGGCATATTGGTACACAAGGGCAGTTGCGCATGCGCATACTAAATACCTAAAGAAAAATATGCAGAAGCGGTAGCGGTACCTCTGGACATTTAAGCCGGAGCGGTGTACCATGACGAGTCTCCCCGAGATTTCGGCCCGCGGATCGCTTATACTTGCTACTTTCTGATACCTATCCCCGATAGGCAGTGAGGGAGAGAAATGTCGGCCCCTAGACCATACGTGACAGATCCCTTACGTACTCGCAGCTCAACTCCTTCTGCTTTATGCTATGATTTGGAGCGATATATATTTGTGACTATAGTTGTCATGTCTTCCATATGGTAAGGATATTTCTGGCTACTCATTTGTAATACACGGAGTTGGCGCATGCGCATTTGCTAAGCATGACAAAACAGCAAAAGGAACCACGCATTTTCCGGTAAAACTTTAAAACGCTGTCGCTTTTTCAGTCATATTTTGTTTTGTTTTATTGTTTGAATTCCGCGCCAACAAACGAGGACAATCATTTCGCGTATACAATGACATTAACGTGTCTGGTTGGACAGGGGATGGACAAAAGAACTAACAAGTTATTCAAAAAGAGCAATAGCTTCTAATCAACTAGTGTTAAAAGTTAGAAAATGTTTGCTGCCTTGAGGCACTCTCCCGGACATTGATTGGTTAAAACTGTTTCTTTTTTAGCTGTTATATTCCCATAAGCATCTGTTCAAAAAGGTTGTTGTGAAAGAACAGCAACATGTAAAATCGTTATGGAGATGTAGAACGTTCACATTTCGTTTCGTTTTGTTTTCCTTCAGTTGAGTTTATTCCGGTCTTATAAATGCAGTTTAGTCGAGTGAGAATGAAGAATGTTTAGACCTGACAGAGAATCCAGCTGTCTGTAAAGTACATACTTTATACGAATCAGTTATTTGAAACGAAAGGAACTACGTATAACGCAAAGTGGGTAGGCAACTTTCCCTAACAAAATGTGTATCAATTGGCGTTGTTCTTAACGAAAGCTGACTTGACACCAAAGCTACCTCCATGCAATAACCTATAGTTTGCAGAGAATAAGTTCAGTTATTATCCAAAACCACAGACTATATGAAGTTTCTCTAAAACCCAGTTCAGGGCGTAGCCAGCTCTTTGACTTGTTTGTAGGCCCGGTCCCGCATGAGGCCGTATCATAAAATAGTTTTTTGGTTCAACATTTGTAAAACTCACATGAAAAATTAAGTCAAGAGGGCTGGAAAAATTGTGGGCTCGGGCCCCTGGAGTTGTATATTCTGAAGGCTTGTTCAACCTAGCTGAATGGGTGACGTTCATTTGGCGCAAACAACTACCAAATAGCCATCAACGCATGTTGAATCCGAGAATTTGCGTAGTGTACTGTGCCACACATACCAAAACGCTAAGTTGTTTGCTCGGAATAGTAAATGTGAGGCAATACTCTGTACTTTTGGGCAAGAAATCTACAATTGGAATTTGCCACAGTTTATGACCTATTCATTATGAGTATCCTGGTGCAAATAAACATCAAGCAGTCAACACCTGTTGAGTTTGAAAAATTTTTATTTCTCTGCTATACGACACAGACCGAAACGCGAAGTTGTTTTGCGCAAGAATCTACACTTGCAATTTGCCCTATTTTAATACCTACCGTATTCATTGTCAGAATCGTAGCGCAACTAAACAGCAAGCTGCATGTTTTAGTTTGTTGACGGCGCTTGCTGTTTATTTGCGCCAGAATACTGACAATGGGTAGGTCTTAAAGTGTTAAAGTGTGGCAAATCCTTGCGCAACCAATAAATGCGAGGCTTAATCTGCTTGTTGAATGTTATGGTAGTTTTCGGATTGGTCAATACATGCTCAGGCACGTCATATATTTTTTATTACTATGGGTGCTTTCGATTGGGAAATCCGGATTTAGATCTTAAAATCCGGATCTTCGGATTTCCAATCGAACACAAAATCCGAAAACGGATTTCGCCGCGGATTTCATTAATTGAAATCCTTCCCCGATATGGATTTCAGTTAATGAAATCCGTCGCGAAATCCGTTTTCGGATTTTGTGTTCGATTGGAAATCCAAAAGATCCGGATTTTAAGATCTAAATCCGGATTTCCCAATCGAAAGCACCCTATGATACACTTAAATGACCCTACTTAAAGTAGCTACCTTGAAAAGTGACTTCATTCATTTCAACGGCACGCGATCACTTCACGCGAGCTTTACTTAGTTAAGTACGTGATTTTATCTTGTATATAATGATCATGCCTCTCCTATTTTCGAAGATTTCCAAATTATCACATTTCTTGACGCCATATACAATCTGAATTGTATCTCCATGTTTAAATTTTATCACACTTTGATAGCTTCTGCTTCAATTACTTTTTTACTCCTATGTCATCGTATCACCTAGGCTCAAGTATAAAACTAGACTGGCTTCTAGATCAACATTTTGCATTCCTTCTGTAAGGGCAAACTATGGTGAATTCAACAATCCTTTTACGAGAATTATCAATTATTTGGAGTAACTTCGAGGATTTATAAAAAAAATCACACCTTTTACAGTTCTAAGCATTCCCTTGAAAAAAGACTATCATTACGTACTAACGTAATTTCTCATTGATCGATGATCAGGTTCAGTGTTTTATTGGTTTAAGTTCAATCATAAACTAGAGGCTAAAGGTGTGTTCTCTTTGCTCTTTTTAATATACAGGTGCTATGAGTGCTTAAGTTTTAAGTTTAATAAATTGAATTGACTCAATTTTTAATACTGAAGTCTTGTATTCCATAGACTCAGAGCCTTTCTTCTGGAAATGAATCGGTGAAAAACTCAACACTTTTGTCAGCTATCTGTACTATCTGTACTATGTGGAGGACTGCATCAGCAATATCAATGAGAAATTTGTTTCAAGTTGTGCAAAGAAGCAACCGTAATGTGGTCACACTGTATCATGCACAAAGTGGGTGTTTTGGGTACAGACCCCCATCACAGATCACTCTTGAAGGTAAGCAATCTGGAATTTACAATTGCAGTAAACATTATACGTTATTACATTAATTTTTTGGGGACACATTCATTTCGCTATTTTAGGGTGTACATCATGCATAGTTTGCTGAACCAAAAAAAAAAAAAAAAACGGGTGGTATTATTATATAATTTGGTATACCTAATATAAGGTATCCCAAATAATAACTATATTCTTATTATTTTTATGTGGGATGACAGCACCTTAAAATTGTTGTTTATTATAGGCAACAAGGAAGCAAGAGAGAATAGAATAAAAAATGCAGATATTTTAAGACTGGTGACGGCTTACAGAGAGCAAGGACACAAAAGTGCTGATGTAGACCCACTTAACACATTTAGAAGGTAGAGTCAAGTCTCTCAAAATCCTGGCTTATGTTACAGTCAGGTTCAAGAAGTTAGTTGACAAGTAACGCAGGCTGAAAACCACTGACATTTTTCATATAAACCCTCTCATGTATTAAAATGATAATAACATTAACCTGAAATCAGGCTCAAGTCTAGCTTTGCCTTGAGTTTATGTTCTTCATGGCTGGCCTTCGCATTTCCTTAAAGAATCATGCACTGGGCATACGAATGCAAAATTCATCCTAATCGCAGGTTAACAAAACATGATCATTTTTTTGTACAGATCAGACTGTCCATTACAGTTTCTTGTTTATTTTTGTTTTTTGTTATTTGTTGTTGTTTGTTTGTTTGTTTTTTTCAGGAACACTGAAGAACTTTCTTTGTACAGATTTGGTTTGGATAATGTTGACCCTGACAAGATGTTTAAATTATCAGGTATGTAAAAGGAAATGCATCTCTTTATATGTACTACAGAGAGTTATATTATTTTGGTTCCCATGGAAAGATGAAGAAATTAGTTCATGGAGAACCAGAACTTTAATTATTATCATTTATCATTTCACAATTTGCTTTTGATAGCTAACAGTACTTGCTTCCAAGGCTTCCTTACTGGGGAAATCCCCACTCTTTCTGAATATGTAAACATTAAACTTTTTGTAAACATTAAGCCCCTGGGCCAAGTTATTCTTAGCACCGGCTTATAAGTGCTAACCGTAGGCTACATGTAAATATGATTAAAACCTATAGGTTGTCTTGGAATTTATCCCAGATTGGCACTTAAACCCCGCTGCTTTGAACAACTCCACCTTGATTTGTTCTGATGAAAACAAAGAGCTAGTGCTCAAGTCATCAGTTACTCACGAACAGTTATTTACCACATGAACTTAAGTGAAACAATTTCTTATGAAGTTAAGGTGTGTACCCAACTCCTCTTCTCCTCTCCNNNNCCCCCCCCCCCCCCCCCCCGAGGAAAACCGGAAGACAGTGGACAGACAGGAGAAAACCTATGCCAGTTTCCTCTTGCTGTGGTATGGCTTCCTTTCAAGGAGTGGTCATAGCTAAGGGTACCACTGATACAACAGTCATCCCAGCTTAACTGGAGACTCACTTTGTTGAACAACATAGGATTGTTGCATTGTAATGGCCAGGAGGAAGCCTCTCTGAAAGAAATTGTGGAGCACTTGGAAAAAGTCTACTGCAACCAACTGTCTGTGGAAGTCCACCATGTTGTGGTATGAAAAGATAAGGCCATATACATTCAATCATTAATATGATTACATTGTAAATTCTTGCTTTATCAAGTCATATTTTATGGTTAAGCAAAAACCTCCCTTAATGAAAATGGACGTTTTCCCTCCAGAAGTTGGCCTTTCTAGTCTGATGCCGAAAGGCAGCTCTCTTAGTTTCATTAAAGGAACTGTTCCTGATAGGTGTTGGTTTTGTATATCTCTCCAGTGGCAGATCCAGAACTAGAGCTAAGAGAGGGGCCCACTCTCAAAAGAGGGTTTTTTTTTTTGCCCTTTCAGGGTTTTTGAGTTGAGGCAGCTTTATTAAGATTTGGTTCAAAAAGAAGGGAGTTGAGGGGGGGGGGAGGCCCCTTAAGTCCCTCCCCTGGATGTGCTACTTCTTTCCATGGTAGTCGTGGGTGACCTGCATGTACTTTTCGGAGATGTTCAGGTGCAGGAGTGTGTCAAGGAAGTCTGGGTTGTTTGAAGCAGCATTAATGGTTTTTCAAGTTATGAGAAGCTGGGTCATCACCTTACATCGGACTAATAACACAAGGCCATCCCTCTATATACCTGTGGAATCTGCATGTTGCAGTGCAAGGCAATGCTCAACAAAGGAGGGTGCCCTAGTGTGGTGACTCTGTTGCATCCCCTCAACTTTGCAGATAACATGCAGCTGTGTACAATCTCAAATGTCTCAGGATTGGGCTGGTCAGCTGTTTTGTATGTAGGGTAATTGCTTGTATGCAGGGTTTGCTTTATGTTGTCAGTTTGTTTGCATTTACTGTTTCGTGAGCCAATAATGTACTGGCTCAGGTTTCCCCATATGGAAGGTTTTCCGGGTAAAAGGTGTTCCCTCTTGGAATGTACCTCCTTGGTTCAGATTATGGGATTGCTTCTGTGAGGTGTCCAGTCAAAAGTGCATCTACAAGAGATGTTATTAATGTCTTGCAGTAAGTGTTAATTTTCATTCTTATTGTGACAGTGCACTCACTTGGATTGCCTTCCAGGATGAACCAGAGAGGCTTTGGCTCACAGGATTGATTGAAGAAAGTATCCATTGGCCACTAGAAGTAGACAGACAGATACACCTGGCTAAAATATTATTAAGATCTCAGGTACGGTTTTCACTTGTTATTTAAAAAATTGTACATATTACATTGTATAAATTTGTGGTTGCTGGTGGCATTCTGTGCATGCACGTATTATTGGTGTTGCTCACTGGCAAGAGCACTCCCCTCTGACCATTGTGACCTTATCAAATCCTGGAGGTGACACCAAAATTGGGGCCAGTTTCTATCGGTTCTCAACCCTGCTCCTAGGGTTTTCTCTGGGTAACTCTGGATAGTTTTCATCCTTCAGTAGAAGCCTGCATGCAGTTGATTCCAGTTGGGAGATATCCTCGATGAGACTAACCTCTGACATCTCCCTTTCATTAACACATGTATTATTTATTTAATAAATAAAGTGATAATTTCAAGTTCGAGTGAGGCCTAACACTACTGTGAAGTTTATATACCCCAATTATTCCATCAGAGATCAACTCTAGTATTGGAATTGGGCCCACACAAGGACAGAGAAAAACTCTGACCAAGGTGGGATTTGAACCCACGACCTTCGGATTTTGATCTCCGTAGCTCTACCGACTGAGCTACAAGGCCAGAACGGGAGCAGGCTGTGGGTATCTGAGATGAGAATAACATCTCATATATTTTCTCTGTCCTTGTGTGGGCCCAATTCCAATACTAGAGTTGATCTCCGATGGAATAATTGGGGTATATCAACTTCACAGTTACTGCAGTGTAATTAGGCCTCACTCAAACTTGAAATTATCACTATCAATATGCTACTGAAGGACAACAACTAACGATTATTTAAATTAGGCTTGGGCCGAGCTGCATTTGTCCTAAGCTTGTGAATAACATCTCATATACCCACGGCCTGCTCCTGTTCTGGCCTTGTAGCTCAGTCGGTAGAGCTACGGAAATCAAAATCCCAAGGTCATGGGTTCAAATCCCACCTTGGTCAGAGTTTTTCTCTGTCCTTGCAATTGTGTGGGCCCAATTCCAATACTAGAGTTGATCTCTGATGGAATAATTGGGGTATATAAACTTCACAGTAGTGTTAGGCCTCACTCGAACTTGAAATTATCACTATCAATATGCTGCTACTGAAGGACAACAACTAACGATTAATAAATTAATTAAGCATTATTGTTAGTGTTAGTGTTAATGTTTGTGTCAGTGTCAGTGCTATATTGAATATACACTGTTAACTGTCAATTCATTTGTCATCAGGCCTTTGACAGTTTTCTTGGGAAAAAGTTCCCAACAGTGAAACGGTATGGTGCTGAAGGAGCAGAAAGCATGATAGCATTTTTTGATGAACTCTTCCTGCAGTCTTCATACTGTGAGTTAAAAGTTTTAACTAAAAGTTTTAAGCTAAAAGTTTTCAATTGCAACTTACCAGCTGATTGGCAGTAATACTTCTGAATCTGAAGAGCCAAGGACAGAGTTTATGAAGACTCTATAAGCCATCCGTGTTAACTCCTAAACATTGTTGGTTGAAATAGTTCGGTAATGAAAGGTATGGAAAAAGTGCAAAGTACCATCCTGTTCTGCAGCCCACAGCAAATACCTTCAATAAAAGCTTTACTTGCTTTCGTTGTTTAACAGGTGAAATTCGAGAGTTAGTATTGGGAATGCCACATCGAGGACGGCTTAATCTTCTGACAGGCCAGTTAAAATTTCCAGCAGCTCAGATGTTCAACAAGGTGGGAACAAAAATGAATGCATTAGACTTAAACTAATAATATTTTCATTTGGCTGTAAACCCCAAAGTTATGTTCAACAGCACCCAGTATCACAGGCAAATTGGCTCCAGTTGCCAAACAGTCATCCATGCTTGTAAAATGCTTGTTACCCTGCCTCTTCTCCTTTTGTATATCATTTTATTGTCTTAGATGAAAGGAAACTCTGAACTTCCTCCTGGAGCACAAGGCATTGGAGATGTCCTGTCCCATTTGAGTAAGTCCATGCTCATGAAAGATTAACATTTAAAAAAACATGATCATGCAATAAGCTCATTTATGAAATATTATTAATGACACTGTCTTGCTTGTGCCTTTAACAAGGGCATGACCTCAGTTCTTATTCACAATGTCTAATCCTTCTTAGCCAGTTCTGTGGATCTTGACCATGGCTGTGAATTTCCTCTTCATGTTACCATGTTACCAAACCCATCCCATTTGGAAGCAGTCAATCCTGTTTCAGCAGGAAAGGCGAGAGGTCGACAGTTGACACTAAACGATGGTTGCTATAGTGATAGCAGAGACAGCCCAATAGGTAACAAGGTCAGTTTTCAAGCCAAAATATCAGGGAATAACCAGGACTAGTTTAACAGATGAAAAAGTTGGCTTTAAACATGAAGTGGATATCAAGGTTGCCTCTTTAATTAATGCTGTCAGCTGGTTGCAGTCATTGTCAGAGTTTATGGCTTGCATTGCAAAGCAAAATACCAGATTGCTGGGTGAGATAGTCATGTCAATCAATATTCTATGTGGTAGAATTACTAATCAAGTAACAACAGATTTTTTGCCATACAGAACATCAACAAGTAGTTGTAGTTTGCCATGTAATGAAGACAATCAACTTTGCGTTAATCTGCTGTAATTAATGAGATTTTACTGACCAGATAGTAGAATATGGTTGATGGAATGATGTGTCTAGTACCAAGTGGGCTATTTGCGGCTTAACTGTGTAAAGTCAAATGTTCAAGGTCACAAAATCAATGGATTCATTGTAGCTTAGATTAAGGCATGAGAGCCTTGTTTCAGTTTGCTGTTTGTAACATGCAATCACATTGGCCAAAGTAATTAAGGCCATATTCCTAATGTACACAATACATATACTTATATATATATATAATATATATATATATATATATATATATATAATATATATATGTATACTAGTGTGTATATGCTGCATAGTATATATATATATAAATACATACTAGTTGCTACATAGTACAGCTCGTAGATTCACTTTGCAGTGCTCTATCACATAGCACTTACAAGCTATTAGCAATTTATCAAATTAATAATAACTTTGCTTTGTTGATGTTATTTAGGTACTGAGTGTGATGGTGCATGGTGATGCTTCATTTTCTGCTCAGGTATAAGAGCCATGGTAGTTGTAGCTAGAAATGATAAAAGATTACTGGATAATTATTCTAGCTTTTGTGGCAATGATGATGATGGTGATGAGAATGGCAATGATGATGAGGGTGGAAACTTGGTTGTTACAATTCAGTTCTATTAATAATGCTTTCTACATTCATCTTTTGCAGGGTATTGTAGCTGAGACACTTTGTTTAGCAAACTTACCCCATTTTAGTGTTGGTGGTACAATCCATTTAATTGTTAATAACCAGCTTGGCTTTACAACACCTGGGGAAAGAGGAAGGTAATTTACAAATATGTAACTATTAGTTTTAAAGTGAATAAATATTTAATGTTAAGAGCTTTATGTGATCTCTGTCTCAAGCTTATAAATGTCGTTATGCAAGGTTGCTCACAATTTTGTTTTCTTTTTGTTTTATATTTTACCTCAAATAACGGTACCATTATTATTCTGATATCTAATCAAAAAAGGAGATTAAATTTCCAGGTTGTTTTTATTTTTTTCTTGCTACTAAAAGTAATCAAATGAATGGACATGCAGTTAGCCCAAGTCTCAGCTTGCGTGGCTTTTTGTACTTGGTTGTGGTTTTGGGAATGACAACACTTCTGATTTGTTGCAGGTCATCTCTGTACAGCAGTGACATTGGTAAAATGATTGATTGTCCTGTGCTTCATGTTAATGGTGATAATCCCGAGGTATGTTCAGGGCATGTTGTTTTATGTCTTCATCATACATGCCATTGATTGTTGTTCTCGAGAAGGGGCTATAGCCATGCCTGAGAAATGATTGTGTGAAAAAGATGGCAAAATAACAAGATCTGGATTGCATTGTTGCCATCAGAAATCCCACAATAATTATATTGCTACTCTCACATTTCGAAAAATGGTGTATTGTGAGAGTATGCAAGATTGACCAGTCCTACAGGTTTAGCACTTTGCAACGTATACACCTCTTGGCCACCCATCTGTCATCTCAGTTTAAGATTATTTTGTGAATTTTCATAAATTTTTCATGTTTTGTAGGAACTCGTTAGGGCTTGTCGACTTGCTTTGGAGTACAGAATGAAATATCGAAAGGATATCTTAGTAGATATGATTTGTTACAGGCGATGGTAAGATGCATGATGTGGAGGGGAAAACCTTTAGTTTTGGTGGGAGAAACTATAGGTTCAGTAGTGATTTGATTTGGTTGTGCAGCAAAAAGAAATTGTCAAGGATGTCGCACTAGTTGCAGATGACTTGTATGCTGCAGGTAATGATAAGGGATCTTGTCAGATGTACAGTTTTTGCAGTGGGAATTTTGTTGATGCTGTACATTCAGGAGTGCAGTGTGTAAATAAAGAAGTCGTGAACAGTTGGGGTTTGTGGTCCATTACAGCATACACTATGCGAAAAGAACTCTAAATTCCAGAGATAATTTTTGTCAAAGATCCTTATCTTTTGCACTTCTGTCATGTGGCTTAGCTGTGTCGGGGTTCAGGATCCTGGAAAAATACCCCTGGTGCCTGGTATACAAGTGTTTGTGGTTTAAACCAAAGATCTCAACCACTTCCATATAAAATGCTTCTGTTGCACATGCCCCTGACTGTTAGTAATGATCTCCTCTGTCCCCGATTTAATGTACTCTCAAATTTAAATTTAATGTACTCTCTTGTTCTGAATGTTTTCCAGGGGCCACAATGAGATAGATGATCCTTCATTTACACAACCAATCATGTACCAAAACATTGAAAACAGAGCAAGCGTTCCAGACATGTATGCTGACAAGGTAGTAACTAGTGGCTTGATCACTGAGGATGAACTAACGAATGATACTGCTGATTATGCTGCATTTCTCAATGAGGAACTGAAGCTGTCAGAAAACACTGCTCCCCACACTACCCACCTAGAGGGACATTGGAAAGGACTGGTTCAAGCAAGTGAAAATAAAATTACCATGTGGGATACAGGTATCTGCACAGAAACCCGTTCTCATGCTTTGCATACTATTTAGCACTGACAGGAATTCCAACATGAATTTTAAAAATTAATAAATGACTACCCCCACTTTCACTACTGAGCGATAGCTGAAGTTGCAATCACTCTCGAACTATTATCATCCTCTACTTAATTGACCACTAATCCCTCATGGAGCTATTCAGGTCGGACCAATAAAACTAATGACATTGAGTGAAAATAACTGAGGAAAGAATCCCAAGTGGCGGAAGGCAGACCAGGAGTAATTTATGTATAAAAGGACAGCCAAGACATTGAACCTGAGGGACTACCTAGAACAACTGCAACTAATTGGCCAGAACAGGACTTGAACACAGGACCTCTAGATTTCAAGTCCAGTGCTTATAACCACTCAGCCACATAGCCTCCCTTTCAACATGTTTCTTTTAATGTTTCTGCCCAATTAAAATGCTCTAGTTTGTTATTGCCACTTTGATAAGACTATTTGCTTCTAAGAAATGGGTATCATGATCATTAGGTCACTTTAAATACAATCCTCTGTGGTAAAGATTTTTCCATGTTCCTTGCACAATTGTGAGATTAAGGTCAAGCTTACTCTTAAAGGTGCATTGATATACAACTATTTTACAGTCAATGGATATTACTCCTGGACTAAAAGCCATGCTTGTTTTGTGTCCTCAGGGTTTCCATTGGATGCATTACTCTTTATTGGTGCAAAATCTGTTGAGACACCAGATTCATTTAACATTCATCCACATCTGAAGAAAACTCATGTGGAGGCCAGGCTTAAGAAACTGGAGAGTGGAACAGGCATTGACTGGGCCACTGCTGAAGCGCTTGCTATTGGAAGCCTTCTGTATCAGGGTGAGTCATCTCATAGTATTCATTTGGCATTATTTTGTTGTCCAAAGCACTTAATTTGGCATGCACTGCTTTGGTTTTGCAATACTTGGCCATTTCAATAACATCAAGCTTTTTTTTGGCATGCTTTCTTTCCAAAACCAATTATAATTTGCTCACATGTGTTTTCCCATGCCCGGTTTGTGCCAACTACAATCGTGTGTTGTTTTGAGTTCTGAGTGGTTAATTGTTTTTCATTTTTGCTCAACCCACACTAATTCTCACTAAGTGGTTAAGAGTGGTTTAATTTATGAGATGTAACCAATCAGAGAGCCTTAATTTAAACATGGGACCAAAATGATAGGCCTTCTGATTTGTCCACTTTTGTCATGTGTTTGAAATTGATATGGCTGTCTTACACCCTACAATGCCACTCTAGGTGATTGGGTGCTTAATACTCTTACTGTAAATACTCCTTTAAGGGCTCATTTGTAGAACCAAACCAAGTAACTGTCTGCTGTGAGTTGATGTAAATTAATTTTTTAACAGAGTGGATGTTGTATAACAGAATAATTTGGTTTGATTGGTTGATTTGGTCTTGTCCTCAATGGATAGAAAAAAGCTAGGCCCAATATAACCAAGGCCCATCTGCAGCATTTAGCAGCAGCATTTGACTGATTCTTCTGTGTAATAATCTGTCCACAGGTTACCAAGTTCGATTTAGTGGGCAGGATGTTGGAAGAGGGACCTTCAGTCACAGGCATGCCATGCTAGTTGACCAATCAACAGATGAGATGTTTGTGCCACTAAATAACATTTCCGAACAACAGAATGCCTTCCTTGAGGTACTTGTACAGTATCTGCAGCTGAATCTGAGAATTTTTTTCAAATGTGGTTAATTTGAGCATTGTCATTCATTCTTGATCAGACCCTGGTGAAGGGAATTCGACTATGAAGAGTCTGGAATATCATTTTCATAATTACTGCCCTCTGTCAATGCCCCATGATGAAGAAAACATCACATCATCCTCAGTCACACACATGTACATACCACTGGGCAACATCAGTGGTTAATTAACATTGCACTGTTACCTTCTGATGTCATAATTTCCAGAATGTTACCCATTGGTGGACTTCTGTCAGGAAAGAGTTTTTTCCTAGCTTTCATGTGACCATAACCAGCCAATTAATCCACTCACACTTTCCACTCAAAACTTTTTTTCTGGGGTATGAACGTACTTTCAGGGAGAATATGGGGTGCGACTTTCCTTCCTCAGTTAAGGTCAGCAAGGTTAGCTGAGCTGCAAACGTGGCTCTTAATTAGTTTTATAGAATCAAACTTTCTGCGGCTCAGCTGACTGCTTGCACCCTTGCAATGTCAGGCTTTCTAAAGCTCAAATGTTTTGCTAAAAATAGTAAACGTCTCCTTTTGGGTGAAGGTAGTGAACAGCCCCTTGTCAGAAGAAGCTTGTCTTGGGTTTGAATATGGCATGAGTGTAGAGAATCCAAATCACTTGATCATCTGGGAAGCACAGTTTGGGGACTTCTTCAACGGAGCACAGGTCATCATAGACACATTTATTTCAGGGGGAGAAGGTGAGTTTGATCCTATGAAAGTGCAGTCAAATGCTACAGCATGATCAAAGTTGGGAGATTATCTTTTGGTCCCCTGTAGTTTGAAATGAAATTCAATTTAAATGGTGTCAGCCTAGCTTGATTCCCAATGTTATTCAGTACCAGTAATCATGAACAACTTGGCATAGGAAACAAAGGAACTAGAGCAATGAACTAGGATAAATTCAAACCTCAACACATACATGTAAATTGTGGGAGTGGACTGCTTTGCTCAAGATTCATTTTTTTTTTCTTTGTGGGAATTAAATAACAAGCCTTAAGGCTTGTTATTTAATTTGTTCCTGTGCATGGCTTCCAGTAACTATGTTGGTGTGCAATTGCAGCAAAGTGGTTAATGCAGAGTGGCTTAGTGATGTTGCTTCCTCATGGATATGATGGTGCAGGGCCAGAGCATTCTTCGTGCAGGTTGGAAAGGTTTCTTCAGGTATTATATGCATGGTATTATTTACTTCTGACTAAAGATAAATGTTATGTAATTTCAGTTGTGAGTCCATGTAACTGCTATGGTGTGCATGAGGTGGCACGTTTCTCGCAGCCCTTAGGTTATAATCCTAAAATCCCTTATAAACCTTGTTGTGCTTAATTGCCATAGAGGGAGCAGAGGAGTTATATTTTGAACTTAAGCCTGGTATCACTGTACTGTGCAATTGTGCCCTTAAACAAAGTGCCACTCAGTCCTGTCACACCCTGGGTGTCATCCCCCAAGCTACATTTCACATTAACATAAGAGTCACATGTAACAATCACCAGGGATTACCCACACTGCATATGCAGGGCCTAACAGCCAAAAGAGAGAAAAGATGAAATCATAAAGAGGACTGTTAGCTAAGGGAGCATTCCAAATTGCTTTGCACTGTCAGCAGTATCACTTTAACACCAAAATTTAAATGCAATTTTCTTGTTTTCAAAGCTTACAGACAGCCAGGAAGATGCCACAGATGGAGACAGTGTAAACATGGATATAGTGAACCCCACTACACCAGCACAGTACTTCCATTTACTGAGACAACAGGTGACGACATATTCTTACATCTGAAGTCTTTGCTTCTTGCTGCTCAAGCTTGATAAGAGGAGTGGCTCTGGAAACGTTGGTTGAGTTAGCTATTATTTGATTCCTTTATAAAACAGTGATAAAAAATGGAGAACTGATGGTAAGAAAATGAGCATGGAATGGAGGTTAATGCAGGAGGGATCTTTTCATATGCAGATTATTTTCTGTGGATGAGACTCCATTGCTTGTTCCAGTCAACACCCAGGCTCCAATTGACTGCCGTGAAAAATATTGATAAAGGTCCATTTTAAATGCGTTCAAATCAAACAGAAGTTCAGTACTAATTTGAACAAATGAGCATTTGGTAGTTTGTGGTTTTCTGAGTAATGTTGAGTGAGAAGGGCATTAGAGAGGAAACTGACCAGGGTAGCTAGGTTTTGGGAGAGAAAATCATAATGGTTTGAGCACATGGTGATGTATAGTACAATAGTCAGGTTCATTAGCACTTCATCCTGTAAGGAACGCAGTGTCTATACTCCATCTCAGGGTTGCTTAGGGTTTCATTTTACATGCTTTGAAGAGGAGAGTCGTGTTGAGTTAAGTCATATTGTTTTTGGTGTCACATTTCTGTAATATTTACTGGACAATGCTGTGATATAAACCACCATCTTTTGAAGTATTAATTGCTCATGTAGATACGAGCTGTAAAGTGGAACACATCTGAGCATGTCTGTCAATTTTGTTTTCTCGTTCAGATGGTGCGGAACTTCCGTAAGCCACTTGTTGTTGCTGGACCCAAACTCTTGTTAAGACTTCCGGTAAGTGGCCATTGTACAGACAAGTTTGCCATGTAGTGATTCAAATAACGTTTTGCTTAAATGATGTGCTTGTCAAAGGAGTTCTTCTACAACAGTTTATCTCCTGGGCACAAATTGTGAGTTTGTCTGTTTTGTGATTG
>BLFK01000304.1:574758-623076 GCA_014634185.1 Astreopora myriophthalma | reverse complement strand
GGGGGCGCTTATATCCAGCAATGCTTATAAGCAAATTTATAATTAAAACCAAAAAAACGTTTTGAAAAATGCGGTACAGCAGTGTTGATCGAAATAGTCAAACATTCCTTTCTGAGATCTTTAAAGATCCTTAGACATCCTGGCAAGATTTCTGCAGGATCCTTGTTAAGATCCTCAAAGATCTTTGAAGATCCTAAAAGATTTTCACCAGGTTAAAATAACCACATGTACCAGGGCAGGCCATCCCAATGCATGAGTTCCCACCTGGCCTGGATCCATACATGGGGTTCTATCAATGGTATTTGCTTTCATAGTTATGGGGAGGTAGCCCTGCTCTCATGCCCTCAAACACACCATCCCTCCATAGCATAACAAGATATGAGCAAAACGTTTTCATTGGTACAACAACAACATCTTTCAAAAATCTTTGGTACTTTCTTTCTAGGCAGCCGTGTCGACTCTTCAGGAGATGGGTCCAACAACACATTTCAAACCAGTGTTGGGAGATGATAGTGTTAACAGTGCCTCAGTGAGCCGTGTGGTGTTTTGTTCTGGTAAACATTATTATGCTCTCGTCAAGCATAGGGAAGTGACCAGCAGAATAGATACAGCTATTATCAGACTTGAGGTAACTGCTTCCAGGCTGAAATGTTTTTTAGGTACTGCTCGTGGATAAAATTCAGCCGTTTTTCCATAAAGGCTACTTTGCAATACTTCCATTGATGCTATTTGTTATTTTACAAGGAACGATGTTTGCGTTTGTGGATTAAAATCTGCTTAACCATTTACAAGGGTTAAATTTGGCTATAGTCTTTGAGGTGACTAATTGTTTTTTATGCTTTTGTTTCAGTCCCTATGTCCATTCCCTTTTGAACTAATTCGTCAAGAGATAAAAAAATTTCCCAGAGCAAAAGGTGGGTCTAGGCACATACCGGTAAGTTTTCTTGTTCCTGACACACTGTTGCATGTTTTGGCAGCATTCACCCAGGGCATGTTTTCCGAGACCGCTTACTGTTGTGAAGTTTGCAGCTCTTAGACCTGTTATCATTTATCCATCCTTATCCGGCAGGTACAAAACGCAGGTTACAGGTCACAGGTCATTGTTTTACCAATACAGAAACAACCCTAACCGTTTACAAATGCTAACATTAGGCCTAAAAACTTTTGTTTAGGCCTAATTAGGCCTAAGGTTAGGTTTAATGAATGTGAATGTTTAGGATACTTTCTGTATTGGTAAAACAATGACCTGTGACCTGCGTTTTGTAACTGCCGATCCTTAGCAGTTGTCTTATCTGCACTTTCTGTGGTTGTAAGTTGAATAAATCCTCTCGTGGGTTGAAATAGTTGTATGGCTTTAGCACAAACGTAGGATCAATTTAATGCTGCTTTTAATGCTCATATCTGTCTTTTGTTCCTAATAACACCCTTGTCTCCACAAACTGTATTATCTTGTTTAGAATTTATTTGGAGCCAAGAGGAGCATAGAAATATGGGCGCTTGGAGTTTTGTGTCGCCACGATTTGAGAATCTTCTTGGAATTAAGGTAATATTAGATATTTCAAATATCAAACATGAAACGTAATTGTTGCAATTAATCACGAAGCTTTTGTTAACCCTTTTAGTTCCGGAGGTCTCCTCCAGTGACGAGTAAAACTGGCCTGGCGTTAGCCAGAGTGAAATCTATAAAGTCGCTATTGGGAGTTAAAGGGAAATGGGAAAATATAGCTGTTGTTGTTGTTGTTGTTGTTGTTGTTGTCACGTTTGAGTTAATTCCTTATAGAAGGATGCACTTTATAACCATCACATCAATATTTCATTGAATCCGCACTTCTAACATGTGAGATGTTTCATTTGCTATTTTCAGCTCCAGTATATCGGTCGCAAAGTGTTGGCAGTGCCTGCAGTGGGCATCGGAAAGATACACCAGCAGGAAGTCACTCAGATTTTGGATGGCACGTTTCCAAAGTAAATCGAACTAACAGTACCCTTTTAAGGGCACATTCGGTTGCACATTCGCATGCTCATTGCTTCGTTGTCAATGGTAAGAGAGAATCTACCCTGCTGACAGCTTAATCATATCAATCTCATCTTAAGAACGCGGAATGGCTGTCAGTGAGTTTTCCAGACCAATCCATGCCAATTGCAGTGGCTGCAGCACAAGAATCGTTAACAAACCAACTCTCCTGGAATCTTTGAACGGAATCTTTTAGGTTCATTGATGGAAGTCATGGACTTTTGAGTACTGTTTCTAGGTTAGCCCACTGAGAAATGCAGGTTCATACTATCTTGTTAACCACGGATGAAAAAGAAAAATGATTGAGGAGGTTGATGTAACCTGAGCCGAAACACAGAAAACAGGAGTTCACCATAGCCACGTGCAGTTCTCTATTTGTCTTTGTCAAAGTACAGGATGTTCAGTGTTTGTGTTGCTTCTTGACTACATTTGTAACCAATCATATGTCATAAAAGACAACAACCTGGATAAAAGGCTAAAGGACAGAGAAGATCATCACACCTTTGATCACTTGTTTGATTGCTTGCTTGCTTGATTGATTAATTGATTAATCAATTGATCAACCAGTCAGAGGTCTTCAATTCTGTTTCTCGATCTGATGAGGAGAAATATTCTAGCTCTCTGATCAGTGGATTTTGGTCACCTGGTCTACATACTGCAATGTGATTTGTTTAGTTTTTTGCCTGCCCCATTTTGGGGGAAATAACTACTGAGGAGCACCCCGTTAGGATTTCCTTGTAATAGCATTGGCTCCTTACCTCCCTTTAACATATGAAGCCCAATGTCCCTCTGCAGTTCAAGTGTCCAGTGCGTTTTTGCTAGGAGAGTCAACTGTCGGAACAACAAGAAAACTGTTAGCCAAGCATTGTAATCACCTCGGATAGCAGCTGTTTCTATTTCCTAAACAATACCAATATATTCTCATGGACAAATCCTTTAAGATCGTAATAGCAACCGTTTTTGTAATGTTTGAATATTTATAACATATACTTGAAATAATTATGGTATTATGAGGCTATGGTAAGACCTGCAAATTTGAAGCCGACTATATACATTCCGCTGTATTATCTTGTTTTTTTGCAAGCCATCCCATTGTCTTCAACTTACTTTATTTATTCCCATTACCTGTAATTGTAATTAAGAGTCTTAGAACCACGCAAAATTGACAAACTGCTGTAATAATTCACATGAATTACCGTTTTATTAATTTGAGCAAATAACTAGCTTTACAATATTCCTAAAAATGTGTGCATGGGACACCAAAACAGTCCCCGATTGATTCAATTGCTTTTCTTGGAGAGATAAAAATGGTTTTACAGCTCTTGTATTACTGATTAAAGCAGCATATGTTGATATGGAGCAGTTTGCAGTTTAGCAGGTAATTACAAAACCAGTCACATTCTAAAGGAACGGTACCATTCAGCCTACAAATCGAAGGAATCAACTTGGTTTTACTAGCCAATCAGATCGAAAGGCAAGTAAAAGCAGCCGGCGCCAAGCGATTTTTGTATCTATCATGATTTTGAACCTTCTAAGGGTAGACTTATGTTACGATCACTGGTTAAAGAGATGAGGAGATTTTGTTGGTAACTTATGGCCTTCCGAAAAATGCCGGCTTAAATTGGCCCAGAGATATATGTGAGCAAAAAAAACTTCCGATCGCTCTTGAATAAAAGAGGTTTTTTTAACTCCTGTAAAGACGTCTTGTTAATGATGTTTCGGGTTCAAAAACTCTAAATTTTTTGCCCAGTCAAAAGTGGCACGATAAGTCGTTCCCTGCGGCACTGTTACACGGAGTGCAGTTTTTCGCGCAACAATCGTCATTGCCAGTTGTCCCTTATAACGGAGGTCGACTAGCAACAGAGTTATTTCAGTAGAGTTATGACTTAGAGCTAGAGTTAACGACTGCCAAAATCCTAAATTCAACATTCTGGAAAGCCAAAATTAAATGAACCGACTTGACTCTTAAATCATGGTTTAGACCTAGTCACTAAACTTTTAAGCTAACCCTCCCAAAATCATGAATTCAGGATTTTGGCAGTCGTTAACTCTAACTCTAAGTCATAACAATACTGAAATAACTCTATGAATAGCCGTCCCCCTTAACCTTGAAGCACACAGCCTCCTTCGTTTCACAGGTACACGAAGCACAATATTGACATGATTCGTAAAATAACAAAGTGGGTGTATTGTATCGATCAAAAGGAATAATAAGCTGCAATCTCCATTTGCGCTGAAAGCTGGCCTTCAATATGCCGAATTTGCGATGCAGAAATCCACTTTCATTTTGATAAGCCAGAGTTCATGTAAAATCGGCATTGTGTCGGATATAGCGAATGCGTCATCCCCCAAACTACTTCAGAATTATATGGATATTTGGTATTATATGAATGCAAATGGGCGTGTGTTTTTAACGTCAAACACAACAGGTTCAGCACATAAAAAGACCTGTCTTCCGCCGGAAAACGACACCAAAACGTCGCTAACGACCCACCTTTTATAAGATACTCTATAGATACCTGAGCCGATATCTCAAACGCTTCGTACAATGAGGTGGATTTAAAATATTATAAGGTATTTATTTAAAATAAATATTTGAAACCAAAGGAACTACGTACAACGCAATGCTTCACCTAAAAAGGTACTAATAAAAGTACAATTTTCAAAACTCCAGTTGAAGATCAGTGAATAAAACGTTCATGCTTGCGTAATCACAAACTCATGCTCAAAACTATATGTCAACACCGGATCACCAGAGTGTCCGTAATAAAGAGGTTAAGTTTATATGACTTCGTTCTCTCGCTCTCTGGGACCGAGATTTAGTGTCCGTTGTCCTTATTAAAGAGGGTCCGTATTATAGCGGGTTTTTTTTTAGAAAACGGGTGAGAATTTTTTCGGGACAAAGGGGAATGTTCGATCCGTTATAGAGAGGTGTCCGTATTAGAGAGGTTATTGGGGTTACACGACGATACGATGATACGACGAACGAACGAACAGAAACAAAGACATTTCAAAGAAAGATCGTAACTCTACAAAAACGGGCCTTACGTCTTATTTACTTCAGGAAGTCTAACGAACACACCGTACCCTTCTTTCTCAAATCGAATTTCCTTCCCCTACCTAGCCTATTTTTTAGAGATTGTAGCCATTTATTGTATGATATCAACAGACAGTCAGCACCAGTTAGAATACTCAATCAGTTTGTTAAAACAAGTCAGATTCATAACTACACAACAAGATCTGTCTCTAGCGACTCGTTCTATGTTAAGTTTTCTAGACCCGATAAAATGTATGACTCCTTCTCCAGAATCGGTGCCCAAATTTGGAACTCTATTGCTCATTCGAGTAAACTACTCAAACGTTCGTCCTTTCGCAAATAGATAAAGGAATTATTACTAAATTTCTTGGGGTCAGAAGATGATTATGTCGAAGTCTCCCGTCTTACTAAGTTATTTAAGACTTTAGGTTAGCTTCTCTTCGTAATTTTAATGTATTTGCTTTGTTTTATGTTAGTTTATCCTATTCACTGTATAGAAGAGTCTTCACTGTTATTTAGTCCATCTATATCTAGATAAACTTTGTACTTGTAATATGTCCTCAAATTTCCCCGCCTCTATTAGTTCATAAGCTATTTGCGGGGGAAAAGTAGTGTAATTAGTTATATTTCTAATTGTTAATAAAATGTTGTTGTTGTTGTTGTTGAACAAAATGCGAACTTGTTATGTTGTCAAAAACTATCACCGCTAACTGGAATATTAACTACTTGTGGTCCTCCCAACGGAGAGACCCTAATTACGACTTATTCTTCTGCTCTTTCTTCTTTTCAACAATAGATCTATCACGGACTGGAAGTAATCTTGATTTGAAGGCACATATTAATTTACTCGCACGTGGCATATTGGTACACAAG
The DNA here is from genome assembly GCA_014634185.1 of Astreopora myriophthalma. Lineage (NCBI taxonomy): Eukaryota > Metazoa > Cnidaria > Anthozoa > Scleractinia > Acroporidae > Astreopora > Astreopora myriophthalma. The sequence goes on along the minus strand of BLFK01000304.1, from coordinate 617,152 downwards.
GGCAGTTTCGCATGCGCATACTAAATACCTAAAGAAAAATATGCAGAAGCGGTAGCGGTACCTCTGGACATTTAAGCCGGAGCGGTGTACCATGACGAGTCTCCCCGAGATTTCGGCCCGCGGATCGCTTATACTTGCCACTTTCTGATACCTATCCCCGATAGGCAGTGAGGGAGAGAAATGTCGGCCCCTAGACCATACGTGACAGATCCCTTACGTACTCGCAGCTCAACTCCTTCTGCTTTATACTATGATTTGGAGCGATATATATTTGTGACTATAGTTGTCATTTCTTCCATATGGTAAGGATATTTCTGGCTACTCATTTGTAATACACGGAGTTGGCGCATGCGCATTTGCTAAGCATGACAAAACAGCAAAAGGAACCACGCATTTTCCGGTAAAACTTTAAAACGCTGTCGCTTTTTCAGACATATTTTGTTTTATTGTTTGAATTCTGCGCCAACAAACGAGGACAATCATTTCATACAATGACATTAACGTGTCTGGTTGGACAGGGGATGGACAAAAGAACTAACAAGTTATTCAAAAAGAGCAATAGCTCCTAATCAACTAGTGTTAAAGGTTAGAAAATGTTTGCTGCCTTCAGGGACTCTCCCGGACATTGGTTGGTTACAACTGTTTCTTTTTTAGCTGTTACATTCCCATAAGCATCTGTTCAAACAGGTTGTTGTGAAAGAACAGCAACATGTAAAATCGCTATGGAGATGTAGAACGTCCACATTTCGTTTCGTTTTGTTTTGCTTTAGTTGAGTTTATTCCGGTGTTAAAAATGCAGTTTAGTCGAGTGAGAATGAAGAATGTTTAGACCTAACAGAGAACTCCAGCTGTCCGTAAAGTAAATACTTTATACGAATCAGTTATTTGAACCAAAGGAACTACGTACAACGCAATGCATCACCTAAAAAGGTACTAATAAAGGTACAATTTTCAAATCTGCAGTTGAAGATCAGTGAATAAAACGTTGATGCTTGCGTAATCACAAACTCGTGCACACTATATGTCAACACCGGATCACCAGAGTGTACGGCGTAATAAAGAGGTTAAGTTTATATGACTTCGCTCTCTGGGGCCGAGATTTAGTGTCCGTTGTCCTTATTAAAGAGGGTGCGTATTATAGCAGTTTTTTTTTTTTAGAAAACGGGTGAGAATTTTTTCGGGACAAAGGGGAATGTCCGTATTAGAGAGGTGTCCGTAAGGAGAGGTTTGACTGTACCTTCTCCGTCAAAAATATTCTCATTATGATTCTGTTTACAACTTTAACAAAGTGGACAGGCAACTTTCCCTAACAAAATGTGTATCAATTGGTGTAGTTCTTAACGAAAACTCACTTGACACCAAAGGTACCTCCATGGAATAACCTATAGTTTGCAGAGAATAGGTCGTTACTATTTTGGTTACTATGATCTTTAGCTACACACATATGAAAACAGAGGTGAATTTCACTCATTTCAGTCCTGAGATGACAGATTTACCGTATTAGATTGTTTCAACAGATTGAAGGCTTTGCTGTTTAGTCCTCCATGTGAAGTCCTCGCTGTCGCCCCCGCTTTAGTGATCGCTTGCTGTTAAATCACCGCCCCACGGTCCCGTTTTCAATGGCATTTTGTTAAATCCACCGCCCACCGGGGCCAAAGCGCCGTTAAAAGTACGTTAAATCCCGGCTATGGAAGCGTTAAATCCCCGCTATGTCCCGGGGGTCGGGGTGCCGGGGTTTCAATTGACTGATGCATAAAGATCTTTCTTCTGCAATGATGGAGCGGTTTTCAATCGACTGTCGTAAAACCAGAGCCAATCATGTTCTGAAGGAAATACATCTTTCAGCCAACCACAAAACGAAGTAATTCACTACTTGGTTTTACGAAGGCTACCACAACTACTACAGCTACCACAGCTACTACGGCTACTACAGCTACTACGGTTACTATAGCTACGACGAAGACGACGACGCGACGACGACGACGACGACGACGACGACGACTACGACTATTGCTACAGCTACGACTACGACTACGACTAAGACTACCACTACCACTACCACTACGAGTTCATCTTCTACGGTCCGGGACATAATAGTCGTGACTTACACGAAGTACTACTCTCTCCTTTTGTATTCGAGCAACCGGAAATAGAATCTCGTTCTCTGACGAAAAATTATCAAGGATAAACCCCACCGGAAACCGTAAGACCTTAGAAACGAGGGCGAGTTTCAAAATGGCGGCGGAAGCGGCAGAAGTATCCAAATCAATTTCAACGTTAATTAAACTCTTCATGTAATCAGCCGTGCAGTTTTGCAGCTCTTGCTATATACAAGATTTCAGTGAGAGGTCCCGACAAAGTTTGAGTCCCAGGAGATCTGAGTCTGATCATTCAGCTGTTTCACGGTCTACTGAAGTCTAACGGCTGGATCATCGTAACGTAGACTCGACGTAACTTTCAGCTGGTTCCTGTGCTGTATCGGTCAGCACGTGTGTTTAATTCCACGTAGAAGATATTTGTGGGGTGCTTCTTTGGGCAAAAATGAGTAGCAAGGTGACAACCCGCAGAGGTGTAGTTCCTACGGTGGAGCAGATCAGCTCTGACAGGATAACTCAGGTATACACACTGGTATACGTACAGAATTTGAAATAATTTTAAGGAGTGCAAGTGAACGGCATGATTATTGAAGTAATACTAAAGTTAACTAATACAAGGCAAGTCGATCGTCAGCCTTGATCGGACTGCGCAACGATTTAGGCCCCTATGTACATGTATGACAACAGCAAGTACTCCAAGGTGAACAAAGTCTTTAACAACGGTATTTTCGAGACTTCTATGTTGTTGTTGTTGTTGTTGTTGTTCATGGAGTAGTTACTGATCATGAAGACAAAAGAGAATGACTGATGTTTTACATATTGCCTACTTTTAGCTTGCAAATCAGTATTGGGTGCCTGGAGATGGAAAGAAATCTTACAAACCACAGGTAGCACACATTTGCTGTAGCTTTGTCTGGTGACATTCCCGGGGGGGGGGGGTCCATGTTAAAGGTATAGGGATCCTATAGGCATCCTACAGCTCATCATTCCACTTGAGTTTTGAACATTTTATGATGTCATTTCTGTGACCTATTACAGTTTACATAATACCTACGCTGAATTATACTGGCATTTTGATTGGTTGTTATGATCTCTCAGAGGACAGGTGAGATGCCATCATTAACAATTTTGATTTCTTCACTATATAAAAGAAATAGATCCCATTTTGCTGTGTATCGGCACAGAAGACGTCAAAATGTGATAAGCACATCAGTGACACACTCATCTAAGAGCTTGTGTGTGTACCACTGTTTTTGTTCTTAGAACCTTTTTTATGTAATCTGTGATCTATAATTGAACAGATGCATGGCAACATGGAATTCATTTGTTAAACAAATCAAGGAAAACTGTTGTGAATTTGTTATATAACCAATGCTGGTTTCTTTGTAGATTGTTGATGACATTTACAGAAAAGAAATAAAAGGAAGCAAGTATGTTTCTTTGTTTTTCTTTTGGCTACAGTAAGTTGTGGTGTCATTTTAGTAACCAGTGCTGGTTGGAAACTGATTTAAATACAATCTACACCTTTGTGTCTTTACCTACAATAATACTGTTAAACTCATCAACAATAGATGAGCTAGGGAGCAGGAGCCATAAGACTGGTAGAACTGGGAAGTGATCTGTCAGGAAGAAGGAGGTATCCATGGCAACCCTGCAAGGGACAGCCACCAAAAGCACCGTCACACTGAAACAATTAGTGGAATACTGACCAGCCCAGTGCTTACCAAAAAAGGGGGATGGAGAGAGGGAAACGCTTTGATTATGCCAAGCAAAATGGCCATGCTATGGCTTAGCCATAGCATCCCTAGCAAGCAAGCAAATGCAATGCAACCACAAGGAACTCCCTGCAAAACTCCAGGCCACCTTCAAGCCAGTCCAAGGGGCGACTGCTGACCAGCATCATCTCAATTTTAACCTCACCTAAATTTCATTTAGCCACATTAGAATAATATATTCTTAAAATTTAGTGTTATGACAATAATTATTATTAAATTATATGCTAAGGGAGGACTCAAGCAGAATCAGTACTGTTTTGCCCTTTTACTTTTCTTATACCAGGTTTGCTGTGAAGCGTATTATGCTTCTGGAATTCAGGTACAATACATTCCATGTGCTCCCCACTCCACACCCACTATGTGTTATAGTGTTGTTCAACATTGTTTTCCTTCTCATGTTGTTTCGTAGTTGTGCCCAGGAATTAATAATTAGTGTTCATAATATTATTATTTGCCTTATTTCCTCTTTCTCTACAGTCAGTACCTTGAGAACTATTTGTGGACCAACTTTGATCCCACCAAGGTCTGTTAGTTGGCTATGTTCAAATGTTCCACTCTGATATGTTACCGGTATATATTTTTTACCATTACTAGCAAGCAGAAAGTTCCAGCAAGTTGTGCTGTAATTTTCCACTGATGATATGTGGTGTTTTATACGACCGGTATACATAGTACTAATAACTTATTACCTTATCACTCTACTAAAATAGAACATAATTTAGAGGTAATTCTTTGCAGTAACAATCACTTGATCAGGAGTTTTGCATTCTTAGATGGTATCAGGTTACTACATTTCGAAATATATGCACATGACTTGTGTTACATATTGCCGCTGTGGGTCATTTGGTCCTGCATAACAAAATTAATTATTTTATTGTGTGCTTGTAGGCCACAATGGAGCACTTGATGTCGATTGTAGTGATGGTGAATGAAAAATTCAGAGAAGGAGTCCCTCCCTGGGAGGTAGCAGTTTTCTTTGTTTACGAGTATCATTAAAATTTAACTTTAAGATGTGGCTCACTGGAGTTTTTAATGAGCAGTTAAAAAATATGGGGCAAAAGTAATGTGGAAATCCCATTCACTAACAACACCTGAGCCCATGATCTTCCACACAGCTACCTGGTTCTCCACATACTGTACTGCAAATTACTCGGCAACACCTGGCAAGCTACAAATCATTTGTAGCTACATGTTCTACAGCTATCCTGGGTTAATAGCTTTCCCATCACAGACTCCGTTTTTAATTGCTAAATGTGTTAAATTTGCTTTCAGATCTATATTAACTTCTCCCACCATTCAAGATTCTTTTCTTCTTTGTTTCTAAGACATTCAAGCAGAACCCACAACATTTTCATGGATTTTTCCAACGCATTATGGAAATTAGTTTGTCAGATGAAGAGGTTTGTCTGATGCATTTTCCATGAAATGTACTGGTACATGTAAAGGCTATCTTTATTTAGTACACTGGTGGTAAAAAGTCAGTATGTGGTTTCATTTGACAATACAAACATAATATTAGTATTTATTTTTATCACTGAGAATGAACACAATTATTTTCGATTTATTTTCAGGTTATGTCAATCAGAGAACAGTCCATTATTCTGGTGTTTTTAATTCACTGTTTCAATAGTCTGGTATGTGAACAGTTATAAATAGGTTGATGTGTGGTCTTGTGTCTCTTGTAGTAAAAAAAAATTCTGTCCCATAACATTCCATACCACACTCTGATCTGTTTTCTATGTCTTTTTCATGTTATTCCATTTGCTTGTTAAGCACTGGTGGGTGAAGCTATTCATTACATGTAGCTTTATAATTACTTGGAAATGTAACAAACCATGTTATTTTTATTCGATACATACAGCTTCACTTGTTAAGGAAATGTAAAATGTAACATATAAAATGTAACATATCTTCTTCCAGGAAATGGATCTCATAAGAGAACAACTGCAACACTTGGTGTCATTACCAACGTGGATTTGTCTCCTTCCAGTATGTTTCCCTTTCATTTGCTAAGTCTGTTAACTTTGTACTCTGTCTCATAACATTTTGGAGAGGCGCTTGTGGAATGGGCCGTGGTGGAACCATTAGAAAAATTCATTTTTTTGTCTAAGACAATGAATTTTACTTGACTCTCTTTCCTTTAATGCAGGTCTGTAAAATGAAAGTGTTTCCTCTGTGCTCTAGTCTTGTATTGCAAGGGAGAGCAGCAGTAATCATTTTCCTGAGTACCCTTGTGACTCAGGATTCAGTTATGCCATTGAAGTATTAAGGAGCATTATTCCAAGCCACTTCATGCTGGGTACCCTATGATGTTCTTACATCACTTGTGAGGGCACGGTCACTGTAAATGTGTTTCTTCTGCTTCTAAGGGCAGAAATATGATTTACATGCTGTGATGTGGACCACAGAAGGTGATTTAAGTAACCTTCAATCAACTGGGTGTGGCCAACTGGAATTCCCTATATGCAGGGGGGAGGTTGGAGCAGGTGCTTAATGCTGCAGAAAGAGGGTTTTATTCCTGACCAGCTGTGTGGGGCAGCATCCATACTACTCATTTCTAAGTTCTTCTTCTTCTTTTTTTTTTTCAGGAACGTTTAGAACAGGAATTAAAGAATGTGTCAAAGTATAAAAAATATTGGAATCACATCAAAAGAAAAGAAATAAAAGCAGAAGAAGAAGTCAAAGCAACGTGAGTGTAATTTACATCTGTTTCAGAAGCTGCATTACGATTGTACAGGTCTGTGTGAATGTGTTAGAGGACACTAATTTTGTTGTTTTTGGCCCATGATTCATTGTGTTTGTTTTTCCTAGACATGAGAAGGAGAGAAGATACCTGTCCAACCTTGTTCAAAAGTTTCTTGCAGTTTTAGACTCTATTTCAGAAACTGGTAAGAGATATTGCTACAATTTCACAGCAAGGTTTAAGCCACGAACTGCTGCTGATCACAGACAGTTCAAGATCCTGCCTTTGTTGTTGAAGTTAGAACTTAAAATTAATTGCATGTTAATCTCATTTAAAGGAACTTTTAGGACTTTGTTTGTTTGTGTAATAATAGTTTTCAGTATTTAAGAATGGTGTCTGCAAGGCACGTACAACGTAAACAGCGGAATAAGAATGAATAGAGATACTGTTTAAAATAAATGAGTGATTCCAATAAAATAACATTCTTTCAGGGTCTGTAGGCATGGACAAAGTGCATTACTGTGAGAGGTTCTTGGAGCTGCTTATTGACTTAGAGGTAAGCATTGCACTTGAGACCAAGCATAAATTTAGAGGAAGATGCAAATAAATACCTTGGGAATTCAGAGCCACTGATTGAAGTAACAATGAAATTATCCTTGGTGTGTATTTACTTTTTAAGCCAGCATCAGACAGTTATTGAAGGGCTGTATGCATAAACATCATTACTGTAATATGGTAATTTTTTCTTTTGTTTTCCAAGAAATAAGCAGCGCTAAGGTTCTGCAGTGAATTGTCCCAAATTGTATGCAACAAACTTGGGCAACAGGATGATAACAGAGGTAGAAATATATCCTAAATGCCTTAAGTTTTTCCTTATCACTTGGAACAGCTCATTAATGCACAAATCAAGCACTGTTTGTTGCATAGAATTTGGCCATGATTTTGCACACACAAAAAAAGTCACTTGCCAAGTGTTTATTTAATGCATACAGCCCTTCAACGCGAAACATTGCTCTTTTTGTTCCCTTAGGCTTTGCTACCAACGAGGAGATTCTTTAACACATTAGTTGATGACCATCATGTAGTTGTAAGTACATGGCATTGCAGCAACAGTTTACTGGTAACATGACCTTAAAAACTACTCTTAAATCTACTGGTACTACTCAAACTTCTTCTGTGAGTCCCACCTGATACTGACAAGAGACCCTGCAGAACAAGGCTGCCACTACTTATCTCTTACCTCTTATTCAATGCAAAGTTCCTTTGCCACCCTATTCCTCCTCCTTTGTTAGCAAGGTGAGCAATACTCCTGCGACAGCATCTGGATCCATTTTCATAGTGTGTTAAGCCTTCTCCATCCTCCATTTCCAGTGGTCCCTCTTGGCTGGTGTCCAGCAGTCTGTTATTGGGAATTGTTTTAGGTCAGAATACCCTCTTGCAGTGTTCACACTCACTTTGAAAGAGTCATCGAGATTACTCTTAGAAGCTTTGTAGTGCCATAGTTAGTAGACTGCTAACTATGGTAGTGCTTAGAGTTCTTGAAAAACTGCTTTGCTGCCTTGAACGTCCTTAAAATGATTTTCGTATAAAAAAAGTGTACAAACCCTCTCATAATTATCCAAGGCAGTTGATGTGGATGGTGACAAGTCTGCTCCAGTCCTTTCCCATAATATTATTCTCCATGACTCTGATCAAATGTAACTTTCAACCCCATCCCCATGGTCCAACCCCATGGTGACAAGTCTGCTCCAGTCCTTTCCCATAATATTATTCTCCATGACTCTGATCAAATGTAACTTTCAACCCCATCGACAGAACTGAAAGAGTTTGAAGGACAGTCATGTGATTTTCTGCTTGATTCCCTTACAGGTCAAATGCCATTTGTCAGACTTAGCAAAAAGGGAGACAGAAGGAAGGTTATTTAAACAGGTCAGGGATGGAAAGAAATAGAGGATATTACATGGCCTCACGGGAGATACAAAATTTCTCTTTGAGTGTTGAAAAATATTTCATGAGTGAGCACAGAAGTGAAATATTTTTTCAACACGGTCAGAGATATGTCCAGAAATGCAAGTAATTAGATGCATGCCAATTTTGATAAGCGTCACGAAGTGTCCCCTTGCTCTTCTTCTCAACTTCAACGTCACTAGTGTCCAGGGCCGAGTTGTTCGAAGCAGGGTTAGTGCTAACATGGGGTTAAGTCCGATTAAAATCTACAGGTTGCCATGGTATTTATCCTGGGTCAGCACTAACTGTGCTTCGAACAACTGGGCCCAGAATGTACAGGCAATAAACGTCACAAAGTGTCCCCCAAACTGTGCTTTTCAACTAAACATAAACAGTTGCATTTTCCCCTAACCTAGTAATGTTCTGTTTATGATATATAAACAACAATGAAATACCAAACCATTTCACTTAATATTTTTTTACTTGGACAAAGGCATGATTTATTATGTAACCATAGCAACGATGATCTTTTCACATGTGAAGATAATGTGTTATTTTCACGCGTGAACATGTCATGTTTTCATGCGAAAGCTCACCTGGTATTTCATTGGTGTTTATATAATAACTTTGGTTTAATGGTTAAGGAAGATTTGTTAATATTTGTCACATACATGTCATCTAATTAACAATGACATTGTGTTCATGCTTTAGTGTGCGTTAACTTTATCAAGTTATGATGCACAAAGTTTGGAGAGCGTGAGCAACATGTAAGAGTGTGCCTCAAACAACTCTTGCTACTTTAGTGCTCTCCAAACTTCCCAAGTTCATGGTAACTTGATAAACATCAGCTAAATGCATGAAGCACTAATTGTTTTATAACGTTGCCGGACAGTGCATTTTCTACAAAGTAAGAAAGATCTGGTTACAATACCTCACATTATCACAAGATTATGATGCATGCTTTTATTCACTATGTTATGTTTCATTTCCTCTGCATTCTCTTAACAGCTATTAGACATGCTAAAATTCTACACCGGTTTTGAAATCAATGATGTGACAGGTAAAAATACCATAAAAACATGATCAAACTGGCTATCAAATGTGGCATGTTTGCCCATCAACATTTGAAGTTTTACAGCCTGTTAAGTGAAGTTTCGCACCTTTCTTTACAGATAGTAGAAGCATATTGGAACAAGTCGAGATCAGTTTGCTCAAAAGCATCTTCAATACCCAAATTTCATCACCATTCATCGAAACTTGCTCTCACAGTCCTTCACATGTTGAATGGCCAAACATACCATGTTTGGTGGCCCAGGAGATCATGTTTTTATTTGTGTTGCATATTTACACCTAGCTGCAACCGACAGTAACAGTAATGTCCGGCTTAATTTTGATGTCAACAATTAAAGGTTAATTTTGTACTTGAGTATTATGTCAGCATCAATGGAGCAGTGTATTTATGGTCGGTTGTGATGATACGGAAATCTCTCCACATTTTAAAACTGCTGGGTAGTGGCTCATCCTCTGGATCAAGTAATCCAGGCTTTGGACAACTGGGGCTATGCACCATGCATTCTGGGATCATATGGGTAGACAACATGTCATGAAGTATTAATGTTGTCTTTCCTTTTTTGGCTTCAGGTATGGCACTTACTGACCATGAGATGGTCGACATGCATTACAACAAAATGGCGTCTCTTCAGGTAACTGCGATAGTAAGGACTTTAAAAACTGAAGTGTGAACTATTATGTTATTGTTAAAATACTTACATCACATGCAAAGGTGGATTCCAGTGAGGTCTTATTTGTTGCGCTGTCTCTCCTGCTCGCATGAGGTTTAAAATACCATTCTTGGCATCTAATGGAGTAAAGAAATCGCAGGTCTGTTAATATCACTATGAACCATATTCATGATCGATTCTTTACTCTGTTTCTGTTGTTAGAGAGCAGTTTTTAAGTATTTTCCCGAACTTCACGACTTTGCCATGAGCAACATTGCCAGCATAGATACGAGGGAATCTCTACTGCATCATTTTGGATCCCTATCGTAAGTATCCAAATTAGGCCTAACCAGGTGTCACCAGGACTCCTGTGTAGATCAGTATAACCCAGGGTACATTCCGTGTAGGTTACAGCGCAGAACTTCGGTTTAGGTTTCCGTAAATTGTTCGGCACATTAGGGGACGATCAGGAATTTTGGTACGGGGTGGCTTAAGACCGATGAAGCCCATTTGGTGCGGACGGTTAGCGTCAAAATCGCGTGAGATTAATTTACGTTGAGAAGACTGTAAGTTGGCGTGCAGATACATATTGGAAATTGTTACCATCACGTAAGCTGAAATGGGGAGGGACGCGGGCAAAAGAACCCCTCATGAGCTGTTGCTGTACAATTATGTCCAGGCGCCTCAGCAGCCTCTTGGAGTAAAATTCCGAAACCTTTAGCGTACCTTCGGCGGGTTAATACATGCAGTGCACCCTAGAATGCAACTGATTCTTGAAAAGCCGCGCATTTGGCAGTTTAATGCAGCATCGTGAACATCTGTTGTCAATATCTAACAGTGCAAAGACGAGGCGAAGCGGCATTCATTAGCTCTCACTCCATTAACTCGATAGTCTTCAAGAGCGCTATGTATCCCGGCTGAAGAGCGAAGATGTCTTTTTTTATCAAGACTGTTGCACTACTGACCAAAAGAATCTAGACTGCAGAACGTGCCATAATTTTCCTGTTTGTGACAACTCAAATGGAGACTGTTGGGACACGTAATGACTTGCCTTACCCTTATGGAGTAAACATGTTCTAAGGAATGATACTCTAGGAAATTGTATCATTGTGCTTGTCTATGTTTTGCACAACAGAGGTCTGAGAAATGTACCCTCGAAAAATATATCCACGGGTGCATAAACTACATGTTTTTCCTAAAAATACCATAATATTCTGTGGTGCACGCGATATCCTGGCATTCAGGAAATAAGCCGGCTTTATTGTTTGTACTCATATCAACCATGACAAATTGAAGACGGATAGGAGGAGCTTTAATTAACTCCTCGCAATGTTCTACAAATCAGTGCTAAGTTTGAAGTTCTGAAAAAGGAAGTTCATGCCGTTACGTTTGATCTTTTATATAGCATTAGTTAACAGGCGCATTCAAATCGAGAATAGAATATTGACGCACAGAGTGCACGTGCAAGATACAAAATTCTCTCGTGCTACAAAAAAAAGTTCTACTTTGCGCCACCTGCTTGTTGAATATTATGTTATTTATGACACCTATCCCCGAAGTTCCCAAAGAAATGAATGGCATTAGACCATTTTTTTTGTCGTTCTCAGCAATAAAACTCTGCACGAGGTAGCAGCATATTTGAAGTTGTTACCGTCACCAGATGACGCCGGTGTGGAAAGTAACAGAGAATTTCTCTTAGAAATGTTGGTAAGATATTTCTGGCTTTGGTACTACATTTGGAAAACGTTATGCCTCTACAAAGCCCGAGTAACCTACCTCTTCGTTTTCGGGCGCTCCCTTGGTTGAATGATTTGCGTTGTCTAGTCATTCGTTTACGTCAAGAGAAAGTCGTTTCTTGATTGCTTTAGGTTTGCGTCAGTGCGATCAGTGATTGGCTGGGAATTTCCCAACCAATCAAAAGCAAAAAAAAACAATGCACGCATTTTCCCGCGCTCCGCGCCGGCTGCATGCTTTCGCTTTGAGTTCTGATTGGCTTGTTTAATTGTCTGTGTTTGTTGTGATTGGATAGCGGTAGCCTGTGAGCCGTCCCCTCCAATATCGAGGTTGGCCAGAGAAGGTGCTTTGGGTTTCGTTTTTCGTGAAAACCATTCTAATTGATGACTTTTAATTCGCGTTTCTTTTTAATCGGAAAATAGAGCAGCGAGAAAAACGATATAACGAGTATAATAACTTTTCTCATGATTTTTGCAGGTTTCGCGGCATGAGCGTCGCTTATCACAAATAGATGCTATTAACGAAATGCCTCTTTATCCTATTGAACAGGTGTGTAATGAAAAGTTTCCTAACTTTAACGACCAACAATTTCCAAAGTTCAGACGTTGCACGGCAATGCTATTCCCACGTACTTGTAGCGGACTAACGCGCAGTTGTTGATTTGTTTTTATTTTTCAGATTTTGTGGGATGAAAACGTCGTTCCAACCGAATATTACTCTTCTGAAGGTACTATACAGGAAGTGATTATGTTTTCTTGATTACTTATTACGGGGTATAACGGAGTGTTTGCCTTAACCCCTCATTCTTTCTTCTCCTTTCAACAGACACGCTGGCTCTCCCAAAGCTGAACTTGCAGTTTCTAACTCTTCACGATTACCTTCTGAGAAATCTGAATCTCTTCAGACTGGAATCTACGTGTAAGAACAGTCGGTTTTATGTACTTGCACCAAACTCGTTTACCGACTTAGTTTTGGATATTTTTGCTCAACAGACGAGATCCGTCAGGACATGGAGGATGTCATTGCAAGGATGAGACCTTGGTAGGTGAAGTTGTAAACTGCCGGACAAAGGGTAAGCCAGGGAGAAGGGGATCCCTCCAAACGAGAGAGGGGATCTCCCTCTCCCTGGTCCCTCCCCCCTTGCCACACTTGGATCAAGGATTAAATGGAGCAACGAAAATTACAAAAAATTTTCACAGTAGAAAAAGAAATGTAAATCTCTTAAAATGACCCATCCTCCGTATGAATTGCCACTTCCCTTATGGAATTCACAATTTGAATTGTTGTCGTGATTTAACATCAGACAACCGTTTGAAAAGGATAAGGGGCCTTCACTCAGATATATAAACATTTCAGTTGTTGGAATTAGGTTCGATTGATTCGTTTTCTTGTGTAGGCAAAATGAAGAAGGACAGACAGAGTTTGCTGGTTGGGCAAGGATGGGCACGGTAAGGCTTAGCACCTAATTTTGTAATTTAAATTAACACCATAACAAATGCCCCGCCCGCTACATGGAATAGTTAAAGCCATTTCATTCTTTGCTGGAGAGCGAGAGTTCGAGATACCCTGAAGTATATGATTTAGTTTACAATAGCACGACGGAGAAATATTTGTTAACGAGGACTAACCTTGTAAATATTGCTTTTCTTACTTATCTCCTACTTGTATCGAAAACTCGTTACGCTAGTTTTCATAAGTCCACGCGATGACCACCTCAGACCAACGAGATTACTAAACGTTTTCTAGGAGTACGTTGATGCCAAGAAATGGGTGTCTGTGTGTTCGACAAATAGGACAACGATTGCACAACGTTATTGGCGAGAGATGTTTATTAAGATACTGCGAGATTTCTGGATCCCCGATTGATATCAAGATTTTTTTGTATTTGTTTTGTTTTTTTAATGTTCTTTTTGGTAATTTATTGTAACGTTTCAAATTGCTTTCTTTTGCATTTGGCAGAAAATAATCAACTTCAGCGTTATTGAGGTATGGACAAGTAACCGTTTGCTTTAAATTGAGGGAATTGAGATAAGCGAGCTTAAAACGACTACCGCCTACGGCAACGAGAACGCCACGGGTTAAGAACCTTCATTTACCTTTACTGGCAGGGACTCCCCCCACCCCCCGAAATGACCTGCGGCTTTCTAATATAACTAGTATTCTGCAAAAAAAAATGTTTACATCCCCCGTCAGTTACGTCATTTCTCAGTGGTTCACCCCCTCCTAAGAAAAATTATTGGATCCGCCGCTGACAAGTATTTCCAACACTCTGTTCTTATAATAACCAGGTGTCCAAACCAAATATCGGTGAGACACGCCCATCCCGAGTGAGAGCCGATGTCACCATTAACTTGAACATGAGGGACATAGTGAAAGACGAGTGGGAAGGTGAGTCGTTAACAAAGGGCACGAAGTTTTCCGTTACTTAGAAAATGCGTACAGACCTATCTAGCCTGCGAATACAACCGCCCTTTGTCGCTCACCGCTACCCGTCCCAAAGGGTGGCGGTGAGCGACGAAGGAAGGGCGGCTGTATTCGCAGCCTAGGACTTACCACATGCGTGTAAGTTGGTTTACCTACAGTATCAAGATACCGGCACTAAGTACTTATCCGCCACTTTCTTTTGTTTTAACTATTGGCCTACTTTATTGATTTTGGAACAATCCACATATGAGAAGGACCCAATAAATATTTACTAAAGACTGACACCTTTTCCATGCAGTGCTGTTTTAAGGTTTAGTTGCCGAACTGATGTTGACAAAAATTTCCTGCCTTATGTTTCAGCCCTGAGGAAGCACGATGTGGTATTCTTAGTGACTGTGCGCCCAACCCACACTGGGCCAGTCAAGTATGATCGTACAAAGCCTTTTAGAGAACAGGTACTTGTGCAAATGAAGCCTAAGATGTTATGCTTTTTTGTGTCAGGTTGAAAATCACATCAAGACTTGTGCATTCATTCACGGAAGTATTAAATTCTGGGGCTAGATTCACGAAGCCTTCGTAAGCTAAGATATTTCCTAAGTATTGTCCTATAACAATAGCCCCTCGGTGACCTTTGTTACGAGACAATGCTTGGGAAACATCATACATTAGGAGGGCTTCGTGAATACGGCCCCTGATTTCTATCATTCTTTTATTATAGTTCGGAGTTGATTATGTGCGTGGAGCAGAGATTGAAGGAATGCTGGATGAACAAGGAAAAGTAATAGAGGAAGGTAGTCGTATACCTCAAATAACACCACAGGTTAAAAAAGAAAAGAAAAGTTAAAAAACGAGCCATAACGCAGTGTTCCAGATAAGAGATGGTCTCTGGTACAAACTCGACAAAGCCGACCAACATGACAAATCAAGTGATACACTTCAGAAAATATAAAGAGACCTGCTAGTATTGATCCTTCAGATTCCCTCTGGGCACTGTGCTTTTTATTGCCTACCTAAAGCGCTGTGTGGTTCATGTCTTTTTTTAGGCCCTGAACCCAAGCCTGAATTTAAAAGAGACGAGAGAACATTCCGCTTGTGGCTTGACACAAATCAGTATCAACAGGACATGGCCGAGACTGTGCATGGATCAGAGGTAAGTTGGTATCAACTGTCTTGAGATATTTCTTACAACGGTAGTTTGGATGACTTCTCGAAACATTTTCGATTTGTTTTTTGTCGACCTTTTTCGTAGGATGTGTACGAGACTTTCAATATCCTGCTAAGGCGTAAACCAAAAGAGAACAATTTTAAGGTAGGTATTAAAACTGTTGCTCAAGATAGTCTGCACTACCCTTGTTGTCTGGTCGAAAACAGGAGCCTTTCTACAAGAAGAATTGTTACAGGCACCGTCCGTTTCGAGCTAGATGGCTCAGGTTACGTTGTGCGAGTGCCCCAGCTACGCCAACCACAGAAATGGTAGCAAAAAGAAAGTGTGGGATGCCGAAAAACATGCACCATATCCGAGAACTGTGGAATCCAAACTGAAAGACAAGGGCCGCATTTACATGGATTGAACACGATAGTTGCGGTCTTGTTTCGTGTATACTGGAGGCGATGTGGGTGGGTTACTGTGAGTGATGGAATTAAGGGGACTTTTTTGTATCCTTCAACGGTCAACAGCTGTCTTTTTCGAGTATTTTTCACCCCTTCTACATGAAGACTTTTATATACCAGCGTCTCAAGGAATTATCCCATTTCCCTCCCCTCTCAGTTAACTTGAAAAATCGTCGCCGTTTGAATGAAAACGTGAACTACTTTTTGTTGAAAATTACCTCAAGGAAACTGCCTTATTCTCGTTCCTGGGAAAGTGGTCCATTTTGTAATCGAGAAAGGCGTAGATTTCATGAACTCAGCTTGTTAAGTTGTATTCTATTGAAGGACTTGAAATCTGCAAATCTTGCTAATGATTATTGTTCGCTGTTTACAGGCCGTGTTAGAGACCATCCGTGATTTGATGAACACCTCTTGTATTGTTCCCGATTGGCTGCATGATATCTTTCTTGGTTATGACGATCCCGCTGCAGCTCACTATAGTAGGTGGGTAGGTCAAAGAGACTGGGCCAGTTTTTCCTGTAACACAAGAGAAGCCTCATGTCGCACATGCAGCAGTGGTAACCTAGAAATATCAGTCCAGCTTGGTTTTTAAAACTTGCGTTAGCAGTGCAATGAAAATGATATTTATAAATGTAAGTGCTTTTATGTCAGGGTTTATCCGAATATTCTCTTATGGATCTTGTTACAGAATGCCAAATCAAATTCGAAAACTGGATTTCAATGACACTTTTCTGGATTTTAATCATCTAAAGGCGTGCTTTCCACAATACACAGTGAAGGTTGGTTTAAGTACTATGCCTGGTTTTGATTTGTCAAGTAATTTTGGTGACAGCAAATGTAGGTTATCGCGATATGACATGTGTACGTCTCGTTTCTTTACAGTGTACTACGGAAAACCCTGATGAGCAAGTTCCACCATTTAAGTGAGACTCTTTGTTTGTTCACCGTTGACCCGATTTTGCTGCTCAACGTAATCAAAAGACCTCAGATAAACGGACTGTTTCTGTAAACTTGTGGGATAAAAAAACAAATTCTTGCGCTTGGGGAAATTCTTCTTTGTGTGAACATTTGCGCATAGATGAGCAGAGGCGTGTACCCATGAGCAGAGTCAATACTTCATTGACCAATCAGAGCGCACTATAATTACGTGGGACGCCACAGGCAGACCACGTCTAAGAATCGGTAGGGTTTCTTTTTCTTCGTGGTCTCATATGGCAATGAGCCACGTGCTTGTGCTTCTCACTGGAGTTAAGCCCTGTTGGCTGGGGTTACCACTTGGATGGGTGACCATGCAGAATATCCATGTCGTTAACTTGTTCTTGTTTTTTTTTCCTTTGCCTTGTTGTTTTTCTTCTTAGTCACCAATTTTTTTTTTAAATAAATTTCCAGTATCATGCGGGAAGTGTTATAAGCAACACAAAAACAACTTCTAGTGATCTAACCCGCACCTTGAACTCGGATCTGGACTAGCCGTTGTACTTTTACAATTTCTGGTTAACTGTTTGTGCATCCCACGGAAACGCCCTTAGGCGTCTTGTTGACTTGTAAAATAAGCCCAGTATTCAGCTAAAAGGTAAAGTTTTTTCTATTTTTGTAGAATCACATTTCCTGAGGCGCCTGACAGTAAGAAGCGAAAACGCGACGAAGAGGAACCAGGAGAAGCTAAACAAGAGCTGTTAGTGGAGCCTTTTGTGGTGCCTAACCGCGGACCGTATCCATTCAATCAACCTAAAAAGTGAGCGATCGACGTCTTTTTCCAAGTCGCTGACTTCAATTTGTTTTCAAATTTCTTTCGGGACCTCATTTTCAGTCAAACTTTTGGGTTGCATTCAAAGTTGACATCCAACATAAGCCGTGACAGACGGAGTCTAAAAGGGAACGTCTTATTCCTGCGAGGGATTCTTAACCGCCCCTCACTTAATTTTCACGTATATTTACTGGTTGATCTTTTTTGTGACAGAAATGCTGTTCCCTTCACTACCACTCAAGTTGAAGCAATCAGAGCAGGAATGCAACCAGGCCTCACAATGGTAAGGATGAAAAATCATGAACTCTGTTGAATTCAAACGGTAGTGATTTTCGCAAATGTTAATCTTGCAAACGACGAAAAGAACAACTCAACTGGATCATACTACCCACGGCCTTAGCTTTCATTTGAAAGGTCACATTGCTGGGTATCAGCTAAAAAGCACCACAGGAAAAATATACTGTTCGATGTATGTTAACCAAATGGTAACCTGTTCACATTTTCTATCTTATTCTGTCCTATTAGGTTGTTGGACCCCCAGGCACAGGCAAAACAGATGTAGCTGTGCAAATTATTTCCAATATTTATCACAACTTCCCTGAACAGAGAACACTGCTGGTTACCCATTCTAATCAGGTACGGTGTGTTCGAGTTTAAAAAGCAAAAACCTTGAAAAATGATGTTGATTTTCTCCTGCGCATTGGAGGTTATCTTCACCATCTAACCTCTGTGAATACCTTTGGGTTTTCTGGTGTCATTGGAATATATATTTTTTTTCATTCTGCAGGCACTGAATCAACTGTTTGAGAAGATCATGGCTTTGGACATCGAAGAACGCCATTTGCTTCGTCTCGGTCACGGAGAAGAAGCTTTGGAGACGGAGAAGGATTTCAGCAGGTTTGTGCCCAGAGGAGTGATGACAACACCCCTGAATTATCTATGAGAAAGAGAATGCACTATTGGTCGGTTATGTCTATAGACTTCGCAGGCCCTAGGCCTATTCCAGTAATTATATCAGCCATTTTTTTTTCCGTTTCCCTCCAGATATGGGCGAGTGAACTTTGTACTTGCAAGCAGGTTAGATCTATTAAAGGAAGTTCAACGACTGCAGGTCAGAACACTCATTGAGTTGTTTCAGTTTCCTTTTGCCATTGTCAGCTACTTTGCTTTGATTTTGCTTTACTACCCTTAGTGATAGGGTAAAAAAATCTCACGCCATTTTCCTAACCAATCGAATTTTCCCGCGATTGGCACGGGCTACGTGTATAGGCCTTGTTGTGAATCAGTTTTTTGCATATACTTGTTTAGTTTGGCCGCGCGGGGATTGGGCAGCGCAGGGCTTGGACTCCCCGGAGGGCGTTTTTTGGCGGACTTGTGAAATTTTTGTTGTAAAAGATAGTTCGTTGCGTTCGATTAAAAGTTGAGAAAACACAGGCCTTGACTCCATTTTATCATCTGCGTCGCATATGATTGGTCATGGTCAAACTTTAGTATGGGCGTTGTAGCAATCTACTGAAAACGGCTCTGTGTCTCTGGTCTGCTTTTGCAATTGCATTTTGTTGTTGTTGTTGTTGTTGTTGATTACAGGAAAGCCTCGACGTACACGGCGATGTTTCCTATACTTGCGAAACTGCGGGATATTTCTACCTTTATCAAGTAAGCTTGAGAAATTTTTTTTTTCAAATGCTGGAAAATATCTCTTTGTCACGCATTAAAGAGGAAGTTGAATAATGTTAAAAGTACAGTATGAAAATTGTATGTGATTTCCCCTGTAACCATTCCAGTTTCAAAGTACATAGTCATACAATCGCTGCATAAAAGTTGGAGCCTTGCATCGCTGCGTTCCAGATAAGCCTTAGAGGCAGGGTACCCACCATTGGGAACCAGAAATGATCGAGCTGAGGTTATTACCAATAGGTCTCCTCGTTTTCTCGTCTGCGTCTTGATTGTTCTGTGTCAGTTGGCCAGCTTTGTCGGCATGATTTTGTTGGGGCCGGAATACGGACTTTCTCTTCCCGGACCCTATCACTGGATCCGCCTATGTAAAGAACGTTTAGTTCGCACCAATACGGTCTCTTTGCTTCTTTTGTGTCGTAGGTTGTATCTCGCTGGGAAGAGTATATGTCAAAACTTAAAGCACGGGTAAGACTTTCATCGGACTCTGTTAAGTGAGCATTTACAAGAGCGAAATTAGAATGATGGTGCCTAAAATTGCACCAATATCAGTCCATGTTTCTCGATGGGTGGCTCAACACGCTTACATAAACAATAAAAATTCTCGTCCGTCAGAAATAATGTAGGCAGCAGCGATTGAGTAACAATGGAAAAATATTGTTTAACTGTGATTATGACCTTGGTTTAGCATTGCTAAATGACATTCTTTTTCTTTTGTCTAGATGTCACAAAGTGTCCCCCATACCCTAATCCAAACCGTTCTCAGGCTTAAGGGGACACTTTGTGACGTCCATGAAATTTACGATTATTTAATTACCGAGATCTCTGATAACCATTAGGCCCTGAAAAGATTTATTTACATTGGGCTTTTTTAATTTAAAAAAAAACCTTCCTTAAACTTTTTGTTTTGTCTGTCCTTGTGCCAGGAACTTTGCACACCAATTTCGATTACTAAAATATCTTTTGGATGACTTCTTCGAAGGAGTTCGTCCGAGGAGATTTCTGTTGTCGTGGATTGCCGAAACAACTACATTTACAGTATTCAGTTGGCAGTATAACGACTTAATTAAAACGTTGTTTTCCTTATTACACGAAGGCGGCGTGGCCTAGTTGTATTGTAAGTAGCCAACTGGTTGAGTCTTTCCAGTTGGGTTTCTAAACGCTGTTACTTTTATTTGAATTGCTTCTTTTTCTAATCAAGGCCCTACAAACTTCACTCCTTAAATACCACAGTGTATCAGGATAGGTTCGTTACTTTACTGTTACTTAAAGGGGCTAGGTCACGGAATTTTAGGCAATTTCAGCACTGATCAAATGGTCATAGAATTAACTAAAATGTCACAATAACGGCTAAAAACTATACAACCACTCAAACAAAACACAGGAAAGCCAAGAAGGGTCATGGATGGACAAAACTGGAGAGGATTAAAATGGATTGCATTTGGAAAATTTTGAAAAACTTCGGCCCATCTTTTTTCAAATTTATATCAGTTTGTATCAAAATGTCATTTACACAACTGGAAAATTATTCTCAGTTGTTATGTGGCCGTGATTTTGCAAGTGAAAGACTCTTGTTCTGCCAATTTGACATTTAGAGCTCATAATCAACAAAATTACCTAAAATAGCGTGACCTAGCCCCTTAAATAGTAAAACACGTGTTGTAGCAAAAATCCGCTTACTTGATGGCAGAATTGCTATCTGGAAAATCCGCTGTCGTCTGTTCGCATTTCCCACCAAATGTTGTAAGCTTTTCGGTTGTAAATATTTTTGGACCGCTGTATGATAGTTTCGTAACCTTTTCTTGTTTTTAGGCTTTTTTTCTCATTTACGATGCTGCAAACTTGTTTATCGGCGTATAAAACGTTCATATACAGTCGGTGTAAACAATGTAACAATATTGTCTGCCTCTTGATTGTTCTGTGTCAAACTAATAGTTTTCCCGCCTTTTTGCGAGGCGGCTGTGCAACAAGTTCGCGCCACTTTGGGACCTACGACGTCAACACGTGCTTTTATTTTAAGGGCGCGTTCGATTGAGCCTACTCTGGGATAAGAATCAACGGAATAACGACTAGATTTTTCTTTGGACGCATCTTTAGGAAGATTTCTCTATTGGATTTTGTCGGGAAACGATGCTGAAAATCTCCTGTGTATTCCGATAACATCAAAATTCTCTCAGCGGTGATTTTTAGAAGTAAAGCGTGGTATGTATTGTTATTACGCAATAACGCCAATCGAACGCACCCGAAATTTGCATGTGTTGTCCTTTTAATTTGTGATATTGTCTCTCCCACGTGGGCAACAATTTCGCGTTTCATTAAAAGAATTCCGGCTAAAAGACAGTCCTTTTGTTTTAATATACACGTCTTAGTATTTTAACCACCAGCTTCAGTGTCTCCAGTTGGCTGATTGATTGATTGATTGATTGACTGAGCGACTGATTAATTGATTGATCGATTGATTGACTGATTGATTGATTGATTGATTGATTGATCGCCACGCAAACTCTTACAAAGAAATCTCTCTCACAGTTTCTTTGGATTTAACAAGGTTAACTCTATACTTTCATCCCAGAAAGGAGACGTCGCGGCGATATCTGAACTTTTCCCCTTCATAAAGTTCTTCGAAAATGCACCGCAGGTAAGCGGCTTTTATTAGGAACTGTTAATTCCCAATAGCTTCTCAGAGCAGTTTTCATTTGAGTGTCGGAAGTAATCACGCGATTGCTTTGGTTTTGTTCTGGTTTGCTCTGTGATTGGATAAAAAAAAACTTACGTGAACTTTTCAACCAATCAGATGCAAGTCTCGCTTTCGAGCGCTTGGCTGCCTTGACTTCTGATTGGCTAGTAAGGCCAAGTCGTCAATTACTTCGACTTGTGATTGGCTGAAACGTGCATTCCCTTCAAAACGTGATTGGTTGAATTGATCGGCTCTGTTGTCACTTTGATTTGTGTTTTACGACACTCAAGACAAATGAAAACCCCTCTAACGATAGCACTGAAGGCGAAACTAGAAAATGGTGTGCCGTTATCGCCATAATCGTTATTGCTTTCTTTTATTTGCTTCATTTTGTATCATAGTGTTTTATGGCACAGAATATCCTCAATTAGTTAACTAGCTAGCTCGCATCCCCATGCAAGGGAAACAACCTTGAATTACACGCCACGCACCTATGCACACTAATAATTTACCAATCCTTTTTTTGAAGCCTGTATTCAAAGGTGAAACATTTGAGGGTGATATGGAAATCGCGGAGGTAAATTTGTAATATGTAGTGCACTGCTTTAAACATCCAAATAAATTACGATTGGGCACTTATTCGTTATTGATACATTTCATATCCTCTGTAGGGTTGCTACAGGTACATAAAGAAGATTTTTCAACAGTTAGAGGTAATAACGGTTGTCGTCTAAAGCCCGGGCTCGCATTTAAGAGTTAAGTTCTTTCGCAAAAAGTGTTACTAACCCAGTGTCTTTTTTCCTCAGGAATTTCGTGCATTTGAGCTTCTTCGCAGTGGTAAGCGTCTTGTTCTTATGTTGGTCTGTTAATCAAATAAAAACTACTAACTAGCACTTTGCCGTGTCCTGTCGAACTCTCTAGTGTACAAATAACCAAAGCGTTTTAATACTGTATCAGGGACCTTAAGATCTACGACGGCGACGTCAACGACAACGCCACAAAACAATATGATTGGTTAAAAGACAAAATATAATCGCGCAATGTGTGCATGTGCATGTTTTCACTCCAAAACCGCTGGTACCAATTTATTTTTAGGATACTTCGCTACCATTGTAAGAATTAAACGTGGTGGGAAAATCGCGAAAGACTTAAATTGTGCAAAGTTATATTTTGAGGTGACGTTTTCCTTGACGTCGCCGTCGTAGATCTTAAGGTCCGTCCCTATTATGTCTCACAGGTCGCGACAGAACGAACTACCTTTTAGTGAAGGAAGCTAAAATAATTGCTATGACCTGCACCCATGCTGCTCTCAAGAGGAGAGACTTGGTGGAGCTTGGATTTAAGGCAAGTAACACTTAAAATGAATGGACGCCAGTAGCGGTTTTCCTCTGGTTTAACGAAAACTGGTGGATTCCGGTCATTTTAAAGGAGGTTGGGCAAATATGAACCTTTCATCGAATCGAATACACTACAAGTGACATGTCGTGTGCGTTTTGTTTTAGTACGACAATGTTTTGATGGAAGAAGCAGCTCAAATCCTCGAGATTGAAACATTTATTCCCCTTTTGCTCCAGGTCAGTAAGGAGTTCATGATTTGCTTTGTAGAATACCTCATCAACCAGCGACACCCGTCTGTCGATCTTAAAATCTTTAAACTGCTGTGGTTTGACATGGACTTTCTTATCATATAGAACCCTGAAGATGGATACAATCGGATGAAACGGGTGATCCTCATCGGTGACCACCACCAGGTAAGACTGAAAACTGCGTCAATTTAGCATGAGAAAACTGCACTTATGTAACTGCTTAAGTTTCTTAGTGCACTGTGATGTTCATTTTAGCCATCAAATAGAGTCCTAATAGTCATTTGCTCTATAATAATGTACGTCTGCTTTCTTTCTTTGTTTTGGTGTAACACTGTTGTTTGTGTTTCATTTACAGCTTCCGCCAGTCATAAAGAACATGGCTTTCCAGAAGTTTTCCAACATGGAGCAATCTTTGTTCACAAGATTTGTTCGACTGGGCGTTCCAACCGTTCAACTTGATGCACAGGGCCGTGCGCGATCCAGGTATATGTACACGGTGTTATATATATATGAGACCATGAAATACTCATTTCGACGTCTTCTGGTACCCCACACAACTTAGAACTAGCACCACCATTCAGTTGTCTTTCTCAAAAGTCGAATTGTGGCCAGCCTGTATAGAGGCATACCATCTCTTGTGTGTGGTGCACTCAGTATAGTTTTAAATGAGGTGGACTTCATTAAAAGGATTGACTTGACTGATTAGCATGTGTTGTTGATTGTAGTTTGTGCAGTTTGTATAACTGGCGATATACCAAGCTTGGCGATCTTCCTCATGTCAGCAGTTGGCCAGAGTACTGCGTGGAGAACCCTGGCTTCTTCTTTGACTATCAACTCATTGATGTCCCAGATTTCAATGGCGTCGGCGAGTCGGAGCCCAACCCTTACTTTTACCAGGTAAATGGATAAATGCGCGTGAAAGGAATTTGAGAATTGAAGTTCGAAAGACAAGTCTCGTTAACCGGCAGGTGATTCTTGGGCGGAAAATCCTAAAATCTAGGAGACAAGACCACAGCAAGCTCAAGATACGTTTTGACCCGTAGTTAGAAAAAACTGACGTTTTCACCAGTCATAAATTTATGATGGCAAACGCACATACGTAGAAAGTGCGAACTCCTAGACTTTTGCTCGCTCCAGACTCGACACCGTGCAAACGATTTCATTGTTAACACTGCTGAGCTGAATTAATCGTTTGCCTCACGATTGTGCCAGTGCAATCGTGAACAGCGCTTACACACTACTGTGATGCGCGCACTGAAGATCAATGATTAGAAACACTGACTCTCCCTAGTTGACAAGACAAAAGTATAGTTTGCTTCGTGTTTCACTGTCTTCTATAGTTTCTTTGGCAAGTTCAAAGCTTAAAGAAAATCGCGCTCTAACGCTAAAAAAGGAGGATACTTAGGACGCTTTGGACTAAGTTTTCTGTCATCTTTGTGCCTGTAGAATCTCGGAGAGGCCGAGTACGCTGTCGCAATTTTCATGTACATGCGCCTCATTGGATACCCCGCTGACAAGATCGCTATTTTGACGACATACAATGGACAGAAACATCTCATCCGGGATGTCATCAGACAAAGATGCGCGAATAACCCGCTGATTGGTCAGCCCAGCAAGGTAAGAATGGCCGGGCCAAAATAGTATAAGCATTTTAGGCCAAAATTTTAGACCAGGCAGTTAATGATATTAGCTTTGGGAATGAAATGATATTAGCTTTGGGAACGATGACGTCAAAACAACATTTTGATTTAATGTGCCCATGAATTTGGGGAAGGGCCAAGGTCAAACCGGAGAAAAAATAACGCGTTTTCAGATTAATCTGGATTGTACAGGGCCTAAATTAATAGCAAAAATTCTAGATACTGCATTTGTCACGATTTCTTTTGCAAGGCATTGATATCAGTGACATTTTGACTTGTATTTTATTACGAAGGAGTCATTCTCGAAAGTGATGACTTTTTCGAGGATCTTAAAAAGAAATCTTGCCTGACATAGTTATGTTCCGTCTTGAAATGCATTACTTATTCCGCTTTGCCACTTCGTCTTTTTTGGTCAGGTGACGACAGTGGATCGTTACCAAGGGCAACAGAATGATTACATCATCTTGTCACTTGTTCGCACCAAAACCGTGGGTCACATCAGAGACGTGCGACGATTGGTGGTTGCTATGTCACGTGCGCGGCTTGGTCTCTACGTGTTGGCACGTGTCGGCTTGTTTCAGAACTGCTTTGAGCTCAGGCCTGCCTTTTCTCAGGTGAGACAAAGGAAAATTAGTCCAGTTTCGAGCTCACCAACAAAGCTCAATAATTGTTTTAAAGGATTAGTCTCAATCTGTAATAAAATAACCACAGCTACCAGCAGGAAGTCAGTGATTTGTAAAATAAAACTATACACATATCAACTCAGTAGATATAACATTTTGGTACTTCTTTTCTCAGTGTACTTTCCTAAGACTTCTGTCTTAACGGAAGATGCTCTTGGTCCTTTCAGTACATAGTCTTGCAAATAGCATTCTTCTTATCATTTTGTATTTTTCTATCCCTAGTTAACCAGTAGACCACTGAAGCTGTATCTGGCCCCCAGTGAACGATATCCACCGTGCAGACCGGTGAGTCAATAATCATCTTATGGTTGCTTTCAACCGTGTTCAGAATCTGTTTTTGAATAGTAAATCCTGCAAGTACTTTCCTTTTAAATATTTCCTTGTTATTTTTTCTTCTTCAAGCGTGGAGTTCCTCCGGCCGGAGCCCCTTTCATCGTTGAAGACATGCCTCAGATGCATCGCTTTGTTTTTGATTTCTACAGTCAGTACGTCCAGTCCCTTAGAGCGCAGCAACAGGTAACTTCACAGCGTTTCAGTTAAAACCGGTCTTTCATTAAGAGGATCTTGATTCGTTCTTTGAGGTTTCAGAAATTTGTAATACCAGTTAAGATAAATCCCGCCGGGGCTTGATCCCACGTATTTATTCCGGAGGCCGAGTATGTTGAAAGGCCAACTCTTTCTTTGAAGTAAAAACCTTCTTCTGAAAATCTCGCCAAGAAATTCAATTTGCCGGGGGGTTGTGGGGGCTTTTGAGAGGACAAAACATACATGACTTATAGCTTTTGCACGTTTACGGAACCACAGACCCCTACAGCAATGGGTCAGGTAGGATTAGAAGGAAACAACTGAGAAAAGAAAGGGCAGTAGGCATTCGGGAAATGATAGAATGCGTCACGTGTCGTTTTGTGGCAGAGAGCTGACATGCGCACCGCAGATAAGCGGAGACCTCAAAATTAAGTGTTATCTTTGCTTTTCCAGAGTATGGCCAGCATCCCTCGGCCACCAGAGGAAGAAACGAAGAGTGATGAAGCTGACGAGAACGATGTTGAAGAACAAACAGAGAAGAAAGAGACTGGAACCGCCAGCGAAGTGGAAAAAGAACAAGGCTCTCCAATCGTGAATGAAGTTGAAGAGATGGAAGCAGATGAAAACTAAACCGTTACTATTTCTTCACAAGCATTCGGGGCGCGTTCTGTTGGGTTTTATAGCGGTATCTAAGAATACAGAATTTTGAAAAGGCTAGAATTCTGTCGGTTTGTGTACTAAACCAAATCTCAACTCAATCCCTTCCCACTCCTCCGCGGTTCTTTTGCCTTGAATCGCTTTATACATGGCTATCTTTCGGTTACGGTAACTTCTGGTTGTTCTGTTGCTTGTGAGCAAAACAACAGTCAAGTTCAATCTATGGAAGTTCTTTTTTGGAATTTGCAAACAGTAGTTAAACGGTTTGTGGCACTGAGTAGTAATAGCTTGTGGTGCAGTTATCATTTAAGCAGAGAACCGACTGCAGTTTGTACTTTATGGCGGTGGAATGAATAAAACACTGTTTCATGCCGAATTGTACTTGGTCAGTTTCTTGAACAGATCCAGAAAATGAGGAATGTTGCTGACTAATAACAAGTTCACCATGCACGATAATGATAAACACGTTTCCGGGAGGTTGAGAGCTGGAGCTCCTGTGAGGGCGTGGAAAGGTTAATGATAAAAACATTGGCGGTTTGGCATAACTGAAAATAGTCTGTTCCGAGCTCCATTACAAGATTATTTACCGTTTCTGTAGTGTTTTGCTATAAGCTATAGAATTGTAGGCAGCCCCTCGCGTCCACAGAACCAGTCGTCCCATTTCTCGAAAGGCCCAAAACTTTTCGAGTGTATTTCGGGTGTCATGATTTCGAATCTGTGTATCTTTAAAATCGAAGACGTTTCTAAGCATGAAATTTTAAAACAACTTTGCCCTCTGTCATCTTGATTAAAGATACCATAAAAGACCAGCTTTTTAGAATAAGTGGATGATAGTTTTACAAATGGATTTTCGGAATTTTCGAGAAAAAGGGTCCAGGGGGCCGTTCCTCAAAAGTCCCAAAAAGTTTTTTTTGGGTCCGGAAAGCAACTTTGTTATGTTATGTCTGCTATGAGGAGTGATGGCGTTGGTTATCTGCACAAGATCCAGGATGGCTGCCCTGTCAAACCGATACGTGTTATGGTTTATTATCTTCAAAAGCTAGTCTAATATACGGTCAACAGTATCAAGTTTCAAACTGTTTATTAACAGATTGAACGTGTTTTTGTTCCCAGCCGGTGAATATGCGAGTTCCAACACGAACGGGCAAAGAACTCCTAATTGAACATACAATTCAAATACTAAAAGACGGCTTATCGTGGTTTTCTTTCGTTCGCAAACGCTAGGTTAGTACATTAAAACTATAACTGCTTTTCTGCGCATGACAGGGCTACAAATTAATCAGTTAGAACTAAACCCAACCGTTCAGTTCGGTTCGGAACTAATTGATCAAAGGGTCTTATTTACTTTTCCAGGTGAAGTTCAGTTGACATATTCTTCCAGTTACTCTAGGAAGCTGTCACATAGATTGAAAATGGGTGCCTTCGCTTAGTAAAGACCCTATAATAGGGTCTATAATCCTAACCTTATACTTTCAGTGTGACAATGGTCGCGTGATCGGAAGTCTTCTTATGGGCAACGGGCAACATGTACATGCGCACAAGACTGTTGACCTTGGTTGAATGAGCTGTTGTTTCGCAAGTGGGGTATCACTTTCCGTGTATAAAACAGAGTCTTGTCCCTTCAAAGACTCTTTTTCTTGAATCTTTGCCGAGTTCACATGCTCAACCAACTACGTTGATCTCTGTCATCCTTGGACCTTATATGCCCTGAAAATTGTCGAAATGCTTTGCAATAAAGTAGAAGTAACTTTTGTGGGCGGTATTGCGATATTCCTCGCTGGTACAGCATGCCTCATCGTCGTGGAAGTGCGCAATGTGTTCCCAGCTCGCCAAGAACAAAAGTTTCAGCAAATAAACTGCACTATCATTTCTGGTGATATGGAAGCAAAAACAAAATGCTCGAACAGTAAACAGGATGATCAAAGTTATCCTTGTTTGAGAGTGTACGTTGCTTGTGGAAACGACGTCAAGAGCAGTGGAGGGTTGCACTACCAACACAATAAGGCTCGGTTGTTGTCAAAAGATTTTCACAGCCTTCATCAAGAGGTATGTTTGCTTATGAACTGAATTTTTGCAAAATAGATTATGTTAGCCGAGACGTTATGTTAGCCGAGACGAGTCGTTAGTTTATGAGGTCAATCTGCGTTTAATTATGACGCGTTCGTAGTTCTGTTAAAGCTGGGAAGGGGTGGCTGTGAATGGGTCTGAACGGGGCACGCGAGTTTCGGGAAAGAATGACTACCGACCTCCCTTTATGAAATCCACCTGTAGTACCAAAGGATATTTTTTTAACCCCTCTTTAACATGGTCTGCCTGTTAATTCAGGGGCTCTCCTTTAGCCCATCAGCTAAAAGTGGCTTCCATTCATTTTAGTATTTTTACTGATTCCTCCAAGCTGTTTTAAGGGAATTCATTTCGAGTCAGTTTTCTCCAGGGTTTCTTTTACTTGTATTGAGCTTATTTCCCAGAAAGCA
This sequence comes from Astreopora myriophthalma, assembly GCA_014634185.1. Classification (NCBI taxonomy): domain Eukaryota; kingdom Metazoa; phylum Cnidaria; class Anthozoa; order Scleractinia; family Acroporidae; genus Astreopora; species Astreopora myriophthalma. The sequence goes on along the minus strand of BLFK01000304.1, from coordinate 587,498 downwards.
AAGCAGCATTAACACCTATACGAAAAGGCACATACAGTGAGACTGGATGAGAGTTCAGGGTATCCGTTATGGATGTTTCAGTATAAGGAATGGTCTTCTTGTTTTCAAAGTTCTCCATCCGCCCCTTTGACTCTAAACCCCCTCCTGCGTTCTGGTTTAACAGGTCATTGGCGAAAGTCACGGCTAAAAGACCAATAAAGCAGCAGCCGGGTGATTTTGAGGGAAAGAAAGCGAAGTTGGTCTTGTTTACTGTATTATCTTGGTTAATATGTTGGGGCAAGTTCTCCATTTCGCAAGTGAAATATGATAGGGTTGGCCCCTGATCTCAAATATTCTGCCAATGCATAAATAAGCTTTCAGTGGTCAAGCGTCAATTTCGTATTTACCTTTAATTCCAGTGCACTTACGAACCTGAGGAATGCATTGAAAAAACTCAGGCGAAGCCCCATCTCTTACAGTCATTTCAAAGCGGAAATCCCATAGGGACTCCTCTTCAATGCTTTTACAACCCTAAAGATCCGCATCAAATCATTGGACAGAAAACTTCAGAGGAAAGCTACAACAAACTGGTGCTCACTAACATGACTTGGCCACTTGGGATTGTGGTTTTTGGTATGGTTGTCGTGGTTACGGCGGGCTGCCTTGTGTCTGTCATGCAAAGTCGAAACGGCTATGAAAGAATAGCGGGTAAAAACACTCCGCCCCTGCTACAGAACCTCTGAAGCAATAGCAGCAACGAAACACCTTTTGCTGTATACAACGTGACCGACCGTTCCTATCTGCAGCGTAGCGTGAAGAGCGTGACAGGGAGCTAGAGATAAGTCTTCAAAGCACAAGTGATCTCAAATCTCCATCAAGTAACTCGAGAACTGACTCGATAAAGGTATTCTTTAGGAAGGCGCACTCAGGACTTGTCAGATCTACCCCTAAATGGCCTGGATGCCAGATGTCTTGCTCCTCGTACTGATACAGTCACGAAAGGCGCCATCATTTCAAGCCGCGAAGAAATGTCAGATCATCATTAGCTTGATATATTGTGTAAATAGTTCTTTATATTTAATTTCAACCTCATCTGACTGGACAAGACGACGTTAAAAACCATATGTCTTAACTACCGTTGAGGGTCGTTTTCACTTGTCGATTTGCTATGTGCCGTGGCAACATAGGACACGGAACTTCAGTACTCCAATATCGTCCGGTTCTAGCATACAAGAATCCCCGGAAGTAACATCGAGTCCCTTGCTGCGAACATTTCACTTCACGAAACTATCGACTTGAAAAACCAATTTGGAAAATAAATTTGTTTAAATTCATATTTATATTATAAGTTCTTTAATTTCAAAGGCTTTGGAGCGTCGGTCGGCACAGGGATGCCTCGTTCTCATGTTTGCATTTTCACACTTTAGTCTGCATGCTCAATTTTCTTGTACTCCCATCCCCCTGTTCCATCCAATTGCAAGTTGTAGTCGTGAAGCTAAGAGGAGAATTGACAAACAGTTTTAATATCTCTTCGTGCACACAGTTAAGCTTTTAAGAATATTCAACTATAGAGAGGGTCAAGGAGTGAAGAGCACAAGAAGCATGTTGGCTAACTCGTCCAACTTATAACTTCATGTAACTTTATATAAACAGGAGCCTGATATAAATTTATCAAGTGGGTAAGTAAAGTCATTATCCAGCCGTTTCAAAATGTGGAAAGATTTCCCTTGGTCAATATGAATCATGCACATAGTTTGCTTAGCTAAGAACAGAATACTTCAAAACCCCCAGCAAATGTTTTTCTTGAAGCATATTTTAAGAGCTGGTTAATGGCTTACACACGGATATAAAAGATATTCAACTTTGAAAAACTGGGACTTGGTCTGCCATTCGCTGGTTAGGATTCTCAAATTGCCCTTTTTTATTACCGAATTCATAAATGACGGCTACTAAAGTAATATTTTCCCTTTAAGCTATTTAGCCTCACCAGCCTCGTTAGCATGTAAAAACTGCTTTAAAATGAGACTGCTGAGTCTAATTAGCATAAAGATAATAGAGCAATCTATTGGCCACTATTTATGAATTCGGTCAATTTGGCATCTGCTTCATCATTCCAGGCTAAGAATCCCCTAAAAGGGAGTAGTCAATTAAGCAATTACTGATTCCTAAGGATCACTGAACCCACCTTCCGGAGAGTGTCCCTATGTCCAACACTCACAACTGTAATGTCCAGCTGCTTACATACTGAATACAATCTGGTCTCCGAGAGAACGTCTAACGCACTTGTTGCCTCGTCAAGCACTGAACAAAGGACCACCACCCAATCAGTATAGAGTGACTAGACAGACTTTTTCTCCCTTTTAAGCCGTAAAATGGTCCTTATTCTTCCTAGAAATTACGGTGACAGAAACTAACAGAACCACGAAATTGTGAGTTCCCACGCGCTGAGAAAGTGAATTCTCGCCCGCAAGCTGCGCAAGCGTGTGAAACGAGTCACTGAACAACTAGGACCCAGTGCCCGGTAAGTAAACCGAATATACGCATTTTATCCCCTTGGAGACTGACCGTTTATTGAATCCAGTGTTTGGAGGTGAGACGAATATGATCCAAACATGACCAGTGAGCGATTAAAGTCGTAGTGCGCTATTACCGCCAGTAACTTAGTTCCTTAATTTTCGAGCTCAACCTATCGTTATACTTACGAGCTACAACAGGCCTATGGAAGAACAGACGGGCAAAAGACAACCTCTGCATTTCGCCAGGAGATAACATGTCTTCCCTACAAAACATAAGAGCGAAAAGTGTCAGTTCCAGCGAGAATCATGCGAAGCTTTCTCGCGTCTAAACAGCGCATGCGCTGCGTCTAACAGTACCTCATTCTTAAAAATAACCACTTTTCGCGTTTTGTTTAATTTAAAATAATTTGCAAAACCTTAGAAGGCTGCTGGTTGCTGAACAAAAAATGTATTCAATGTTAATCTATCCTAAGTAAAACAAAAGGCAACTAAGACCCTCCATTCCATGTTGCAAGGTTATGGAACTTCTTAACTTACCAGTTACCATCCACTGGGTTATCAAGACCGCCTATCCTGCTACACAGAGTTCTCTGCAAGACGAAAAACTCAAAAGTATTCTGTTTTTTCTGTTCCTGATAGCAGACTGAACGGAAAAAGAATACGGTTGGCTGAGAATACGGTTTACTCGGAATACACGGTATACGCGTTCTTTTCGGAGAGGTTTTGGCGCGAAAATCGTGCGCAGCCGCCGAAATGTCTGTCTCGGTTGTGCCCAGACTATTCCGAGCATTAGTTCTCAGCTCACCGCCTCAATCACTGTTCAGTTTTCGGAATGGAACACTTTCTTTTGGAAAACCTCAGTTATTCCGTTTATTCTAAACCGGAATATGGATAACCAGGGCATCCTCAAACGAATGCACCCTTTATTTGAAAGTTACTCACGAGTCCAACAGTGTCCAGTATATCAAGAAGTCTTTCCTCTTCCCTGCCAACTGAAGACAAAAACAACGGCATTCGATAATAACATACAGCCGTCACAAGTAGAGACGTAAAGACAGCACTGTCCATCTCTATCTCATGAGTACAACAATCTAAATCAGCGGATTCTCGCTTTGTCGACCTTCTCGTACCTGATTCGCCGTCATCTTGGAAGACCAGGTCTTCAAAAGGATACGTGATCTATGATTGTGAAAGAAGTACATGAAAAACAGTAAAACTCCGTCCTGTCTATTTCGCGAAATCAGTTAGATTTCCTAATTTCACCAAGCGCGGGAAAACGAGAGTAGGACATTTGCACGATGGCTTCATTTTACTTGAACTACCAGAGTCCTTCAGGTCTTCCTTTTCTTACGCTAATCAGCGCTACTGTCGTTTAAACCCATTAGGATCACCAGATTTGGATAGGAAAGCAAAGTAGTTGTAGTCAGATCTAGTCAAATGACGCCACCGTGAAAATTACCTAATGCCGGTTTTAGTTTTGTATGATTTGCTTGAAAGTTCGCGCAAGTTTTTTTTGCTCCACTCAGAGAGTGGACGCAAACCGAAACCAAAGCAAATGCGTAATTACTTTCGACACTTAGTTGAAAACCGGTCTATGACAGCTGGTGAACTCTTACCTGTTGTCGTAAGGTACCATCCGAGACAAATGACTTCTGCGGCATGAAAAACACTGTTTTAGGATTGAACGGCAGGAACCTCAGCACTTCACCTAAAAAGATATTGTTGTTAGGCCTGGTTCCCATATGATCTCTTAAAGGTCTGCGAGGGTCTGGGACATGATCGGCGACATTTGGCCCCTGCTTCTGCGGTAGCTTGAGACACGGGTCTGGTCTCAGCTACTTGGAACCTTATTATGGGTTGACCTATGGCGATGTGCGATTGTTCCTGTTAAAACAAGTGTCGTGCATTGGGATAAATGCTTGACGCCCCTTTTGAGTGTATGGTAACATGGGAACATTCGTCTGTGGTATCTCGGATCATCTGAAAGACGCCCGACGGAGGCGGACAGCTTCCGATAACAGAGGCCTCAAGATACCCCGAATCGGTGTACGGGTCGCGGGTAGCACCATTTTTCCATTTTTCCCCCTTTAATTTTGCGATCATGTCAGAAATACGGCAGTTTACCTCTAGATAAAATATAAGTGACAGAGACAGAGAAACCATTAAGTTTTTATGATGTTTAACTGAGACGCTACCCGTACCCGTACATCGATTTCGCTGGGGATACTTTAAGGTCTCTAATGCCACAGACAGCCTTAGACCGCTACAGAACAAATGGAAACCTGGGGTCGGTTCCTGATAAGTGTAATAACTCTCCTCCAGGGATAAATGTGCCTTATTCCAGCACATTTATTCCTGGAACAGAGTTATTACACCATTCAGGAACCGGCCCAAGGCTTTTAGAGTCCGGCGCGTTTTTATCACAGTTCGATCCTTTGCAACTGAGTTTGCATGCGTTACTCGGACAATATTTTCCAGGTTCTATAGTCGGCAAAGCTTCCGCATATCACATACACTTGGTAGCACTGGCTTCACAGCATTTCATGGAACAAAATCTTACCTGCAAGAGGACTCCAAATGCCACTAATAATTCTGAACAAAGAACTTTTTCCGCTTCCTATGAAAAAGACTCCCATAAGAACATGAATGTCTTTTTAAAACAGACCGTAAGAACGCTTGTCTATATGAAAAATAATTTTCTTTACTTTTGTTTTTTACATTTTTAATTTCAAGTGACAATTACAAACACAAATTTACAACAGGATGTAACTGCTATTTACACTACGGTGCTACTTACAGTAACTACAGCACATACCCCATGTTACTTACCCCATGTTACTTACCCCATGTTACTTACATTACTTACTTACAGGTTACTTACTTCACGCTACACTACTTTGAGCTACTCACAAACGCTCTACAAATACACGGGCGGAAGGAAGATAATTTATTTTATTTTCTCGTGATAAACATTATTTTACTTCCTGCGATTGTGCGTAAAATGTTTGCCCAGTGTGATGAAATATCCTCTATATATTTACCTGTATATCCAGTTACAAGAATGTTCTCGCCATACTTTACTTCAAAATCTAGATCTGAAATTGTGAAAATTCATTTCTCATTTGAAACCCTGTTGTACATATACAACCACAACGGAACTGCTCTCTCAAGCAATCCCGTCTGAAATACAACTACGTAGTCTAAAATATAACTACGAAGAATGAAAGAAATGATTGTGAAGTGCGGTTTAGAAATGAATTGAAGAAATGATCCTCACACGTTCTGTTGCTTAAATTGTCCATAAAGTGTGAGGATCATTTCTTCAATTCATAACTACGGAGAGTTATCTACCCTAAAGAGAAAATCATTATTTTCTCCTTCTTTGAGGACACGATAATGTCGTACTTGCACACAAGTTCAAGCAAGCTAGCACTTTTGTATCAGAGAATATCTTTATTGTTATAGAGCCAATCTGATCCAAAATTTAGGCGGAAGTTCTCCCCAGGAATATGAAAAGCCCACTCTAAATTGGCCTTCCGTCGCTCAAAAACACATCTGCTAGACTCCCTTTTACCTTTGACGAGGGGTTCTGCGGTATTAGGTGGAGCGTACGACACACCACTAAACTTGAAGATGACGTCACCACCTTGAGAGGACAGGCTTTCGTCCCTAAAACAAAGGACGCTGGAGTGAGAAAAATGAAAACAAAACTCACGACCCACGATTGGTACTAACCGCAAAACAAAATGGCACGAGAAGTAGGATCAACAACAATGAAAGAGTTCAAAATAGCAAGCCATTACCTCAAACAGTCTTGTTTCCCTCCGGAATCGTTCAAAGCAAAATATTCAAGAAGCTGACCAATTCTGTAAATAAACAGACGGTGTGTACACTATCGATCATTAGAAGATACCGTGGCTTCATGTGAGAAACTGAAGATAATGATGCCTTTTAGCAATCAAGTACACAATTGTTTATGAGGGGGTACCCCTAAATCAATGATGATGACAATGATGATGATGAAGAGGAGGAGGAGGAGGAGGAGGGGGATGTTGACAGTTGACAATGTTGTTGATGATAATAACGATGACGATGATGACGATGACGATGATGACTAGGATGATGATGACGATGACGATCAATGATGACTTGGATGATGATGAAGATGATGATGACAACGATGACTAGGATGATGATGGTGAAGGTGAAGATATCACCAATTAAAGTCACCTTCACCGTCATTATCAGTGGTACCAAAAATTCATTCAAACTTTACACTCCACAATTTCATCCCACAGCCAATCGTCAAAGCCACCTCCATGGCCTCATTACCTGTGAACAAATCCAGCAGCTTGGGAAATATCATTGGACAAGTCAATGAGCTGGGTACAACAGTTGATCAGGTACATAGCAAAAAAAGAATTCTGCAATTTGAAAGAAAAATCAGTCTTTACCAGTATCCCAAACTTTCTTTGAATCACATAACACCAAAACTACATATTGAACAAAAATCCATTTGAACAAAAGTAATCAAGAAACTAACTCCCATGAAATTAAGGTGGATCATAAAATATTGGTGTAAATTTAAGATGCATTAATTTCTAAACTTCTAATTAAGAGAAGCATTAATTTTCAATATTCATTCCCAAATTGTGGATCCAGTCCAAAGATTCTACAACACTAAGGAAACAACACCATTACATTTTGTGTGCCCTAATTTCACTCAATCACTTACAAAGGTCATTCTCAGAATTGAGACTGTGTCTCCATGTGTTAATATCTATCATTTTTATATAAGAATTTTAGCATCACATCTTTTGCATTCGTTTTTTTAAAGGGAAGTAATTTTTCTTTCAAATGACAATAATTCAAGTTACATTATTACAAAGGCCATAATTAAGACAAGGATCAATTTCCTACTATAAGATAAATTCCACCCTTGCTTAATGAACATGAACACCAAAGAAATTAAAACAATAAAAATTCAAAAACCTATCCCAAGAACCACCAAATAGCCATGTGTGTGAGGATCACATAACGGTAATCATCTCCAATGCCTTTCTCACACCAAACCCTTCATGATCAGGTCTCTACATACACCTTACTTAAGAGGCACCTACCATACTAATTTGTGCACTAAGTTCAGCTGAAGACAAGTCATCATACATTCCACCAAAAATAGCAATGGCAATTATAAGGTAACTGAAGACTGCTCCTACATAATCAAAGATGTTGATGGAAACTAGAAACACAAAAAGAAATTAAATCAATAAATGAAATAAATGAAAGAATGAATGAATTTGAATGAATGAACCTAAATGAATGAATGAACAAACAAACAAATGAACAAATGAACAAATGAATGGTAATGGAAGTGGGATGGAAATGGGATGGACATGGAGTGTACATGGAGTGGACGTGGAGTGGACGTGGAGTGGACGTGGAGTGGACGTGGAGTGGACGTGGAGTGGACGTGGAGTGGACGTGGAGTGGACGTGGAGTGGAAGTGGAGTGGACGTGGAGTGGAAGTGGAATGGAAGTGGAATGGAAGTGGAATGGAAGTGGAATGGAAATGGAATGGAAATGGAATGGAAATGGAATGGAAATGGAATGGAAATGCAATGGAAATGCAATGGAAATGCAATGGAAATGCAATGGAAATGCAATGGAAATGCAATGGAAATGCAATGGAAATGGATGGAATGGGGATGGGAATGGAAATGGAAATGGATTCAAAAGGCGAACAAATCACTATCCAGCAATAAGAGCTAGAAAAGCCAACTGACTTATCCTGTGGACAAATGATTTATCCAGTGGATGGTGCAATCCATCTTTCAAACAACTGAGGCCAGGTAAAAAAGAATGAAGAAATGACTAAGGCAGTACATTACTTCAAGGAGATGTGAGACCCATTGACTGGGCTTATCATTGTCCCATGCACAGTGATGGTAATCTCACAACTATATGAAAAAATAATGACTTCAGGGGATTCATTCCAGGTAGAGATTACTCTACAAGTATTCATACACTTACAGAAAAGAATAGACTCATAGTTTATTAGTCGCCGCTGGATTTGGAGAAGAGCCTGCAAAGAAGAAATTAACCAATATAATGGTTCAGTATTAATTTAATGTACTCTGTCTGAAGGCTGAGAGTGAACTCATAGTTTTTTTGCCTCAAACTTTTTCTGCACATGCAAGATTCATAAACAGCAGCCAATAAATTCTTCTTTTATCTTTCCGCCTCATTTTAAAGCAAAATATTATTTTCACTTTTGTACATCGTTACGAAGCTGGAGATTCTAATTCACACAAACTTAAAAGAATAATTTATTGACCACTATTTATGAATTCAGCATATGACTTTTACGTTCATTTTTTAAGCCTGATGACAGTCAAATCTTTTTTTTTTTAAATGAAACAATGCATTTTGAATTTCCAACTTTCAACTGTACCTCACCCAGCAACACCATCAGTGGCCTTTAAACTGTAAAACGGCTAGAGTGTGATATAAATGAAGCCTCTTGTGACAATAATTTTCTCGAAATTTAACCCAAACCCTATTAGGGCTAAACAAATAAAGTCATGTCTATACCCATAGTCTTGAATTTGTTTTCCTTTCCTCCAGTTTGCCAGATCGATAAAATGCAATCGACTCGGCATTTGATCTGATTTGCATGTGCTTAAACCTGTTGAAGACATTGAAGCAAATATTTCATTAAAGATTCTCTTTACCACTGAAAAACTACACCATCCCCAAGTCAATACTGTAGTCAACTAGGGGCTATGCCCCATGTTGGCTATCTATCATCTTGTATCCAACACACACCTGTGGAATTATATTTAAGCAATAGAGGACTTTTCCTGTGTTTACATAGCCTCATGTAAACACTCGAGGGGTTGGGAGAATTCTCGACAGTTATGCAAACCCTCGACTGCGTCTCGGGTTTGCATAACTGTCGAGAATTCTCCCAACCCCTTGAGTGTTTACATGAGGCTATGTAAACACAGAAAAAAGTCCCCCATTGCTTTTATAAAATATTTCTCAAAAATAATTCGACAAATGAAGGGAAATGCTGTTTGTTTTACTTCTTGATTGAAACAGGTTTTCCCGATACACGCTCGTATTTCCTACCAGCCAATCAAAACGCGTGTTTGACAACACAACCAATCCAAATTCGTGTGATGTCACAACCGTGTTCACATACTCTCATCTAAACACACCTATTGACCAAAGAGAGCGTCCGTACTATCCCAATTATTTTATAACAATTATTTTCACGTAAGCAATGACATTGCTCTTGGGTTTCAACACAACAAATATTATACCAAACAGGCAGATAACCAGACCTTATAAGTAAACTACGGTCTAACAGATAAATAAATCAATTATTATTAAACTACTCAAACAAATTCAATTACATTAATTTTATTTGCTTTACCTGAAGTCCCCCTCCAGATTTTCTTGCTTTACAACTAGTGTAACAATTGGTGTCATTATCAACTTGTTGATTACTGTTCCAGTGATAAAGTAGCCATAGATAAGGAGGGGACCAAGGTACCCAGAACTAAAACAATAACTTGACATCAGAACCCCTTCAGTCTTAAAATGGATGATTGGTAGCTGATGGTGATGCAGAGGCAGAGCATTCAAAACGTGGTTAAGAAGTACTCAATGAACAGGCTTCCACTGGTGAACGTGCCAGTAATCTTAATCCTATCTGGTGAAAAAAGGGGTCCTCAAAAACAGGCCATTCTGTTCAGATGATCATTACATTCAAGGAACTGTTTCAGTTTATTGCAAATTACATGCGCAGGCCATGTTTTAGTTCAATATTTGGTGTTATATACTGCTTTCAAATAAGTTGTGCAAGTAAAGTTGCACAGTAAGAGTCATGTAATTTGACTTGAAAGCCGAAGTTGTGCTCACCTAATGGGCTAATATGAAAAGCTAACCGGTTAAATTGTTATGCATTTTGGATTTTTCATTTTAGAATTATGTCAGTCATGGAGGTGGTCACAGAAATTTCCCTTTGTATTTCGTCAATTTATCTTTTCATGTTTGTAATCCTGAGTGCAAAGTTAGTTTCTTTGTATTTTAAATGTTAAATCAAATGGTTGACTAATTGCTTCATTAACAAACATGATTAAATCTTAGTACTAGGATTTAATCTCTTGGCCAATGGAACACATTTTACAGAAACAGTTTCCAAAGTCTACCTTTCATAGCATTGATAGGTATAGTATCCGATGGTGAATGGAGAAATGATGAAGACAACAACAGCTTTCCTAAAAGTATTACAAAATCTCTCCACATCTTGAGTAATCCTCTGGTCTCTGTCCAAGACAAAAGCACACACAATGAACTGATTAAATCTCTTAATGCCTGTTCCTCATTTAACAATGGATGTGTTTTCTGGCCCAAGATGTATCTTTCAAAGCCATCTTGCTATTCAGCCTTTGCTAGACTACTTTTAATGTGGTATGTGTCATGGATAAGCATATTCAAATTAGTGGGTTTTTACAGTGTACATGTAAGTTGGTTGTTGACAAAAGAAAAGGGAAAAAATTGACAATCGCTTGGAATAATTTGAAAAAAAGCTACAAAAATGCTGAACTTTTTCAGGTTTCTTTCATGGCGATTGCTTCAATCGCCTTGATAAGTGTGAGGATCATTTCTTCATTTTCATGTACAGTAGTTTAATGTCTGGCTGTGGGCAGCAGAATGTTCCAACTTGTCTCAGTAACATCTGTGGTGGAAAGCTTTTGAGGATCTTCAAAGATCTTTGTGTTAAGGATCTTTGCATGTAGTTTAGCAACTGAAGATCTTTGCAGATTCTTCAAAGATCTTTAAAAGATTCTTATTCTTAAGGATCTTTAGCAGGTCCTTATGGGTCTTTGAAGGGGCATTGTCACTGTAGTTTCCTGTATTTAGGCCTTACGTGGCTGACAGTTGAAATTTGTTACTTAAGCTGACAAGTAGCAACATCCTGACAAACCAAGAAGAAAATATGAAATGAGTTCTAACAGAAAAAAGTATCCATATGAAATTTTGGGCAATTTTTAGAAATCACCAGGTCCAAACTTCACAAAGTTGGCCATTTTTTTCAAGCTGCAATCCATTTCCATCCTCGCCATTCTTAGATGCATATGAGAAAAAATGGCTTCAGTGCAGTAATATGGTTCTTGTTAACGAAACTTAAGCATAATTTTTTTTTGTTTCCATTGATGTGCAAGCATTTTTCAGCCATTTAGAGTACAGCTCAAGTAGCGTGACACTGCCCTATTCAGGATCCCCAAATATCCTGTGAGGTTTTCACCAAAGATACTACAGCAAGACCCTACCATATTACTGAACCATGTTATCGCAATAAGCTGGTTATATAGCTCCCTTTTTTGAGACACAAACAGTAAAAGTCTCAACATCTTCTCTGACCACATCATTACTGGAAAACTCAGAAAATCAAGAACACCAGAAAATATTTCAGGAATGTGGATTGTGTAGTGACCAATCACTGTTACATTCACGATATAAGTAAATCTTAAGACCACAAACTAATTACCACCACTGTTTGCGGTTTAGTTTTGTCACACCTGATTGGCCTTTTCCTTGCAACACAATGTTGTATTTTTTGATATTTTGTCTCTTTCAACACAATAATATTACATGTAAATAGCTATTTCTGAATAAATCTCGGAAAAATTCTTTGCTCACATGTTATCAAGCTTGTCTTGAAGAACATTCAACTTATAGTATGCCAGGTTTTTAAAGTAACTTGAGTGCAGACGTGAGGTTAACAAGCAACGCCACTTGATGTAAAGAAGTCTGGAAACAAATTTCACAACTGCTTTTCCCTACCAATGAAACAAATAATAGTTTATATTGAGCATAAGGTATGACTAGAATACTTAGCATAGTCAATGCTTAGCATTTTGCATGTTTTACCCACTGTTGGTAAATGCAACTGTTTATGCTTACTTGAAAACACAGTATGACGTTTATTGCCCATATTTCTGGACACAAGTGATATTAATGAAATGATTATGAAGTGCGGGCTAGAAATCAACTGACGATATGATCCTCACACTTGCTGGACAATTTAAGCAATTGTCTCATATGCACTTGAAAAATTCAAGTGACTCCAACGGGATTCGAACCCACGACCTCTGCGATGCCGGTGCAGTGCTCTTACCAACTGAGCTATGAAGCCACACAGTTGAGAGCAGGTCAATTTGTTGGGCTCAT
>BLFK01000304.1:566683-574189 GCA_014634185.1 Astreopora myriophthalma | reverse complement strand
CTCGATGTAACCACATGGCAGATCCTGAAAAAGGAATCGATACTTTGGCATTGAGCACTTAGAGTTCTAAAGACCCATGCCAACATGCGTTCCTTAATCTACATCACAGCGAGCCCATGAAACCCTGACCAGCGGAAGGGGTGTACCAAATAAAAGTAGGATTTTAAAAATCGTAGAAAATTCGCATTTCGTTTGAATCAAAAAATTCTTTCACAGAAGTTCATTTTTTAATATGGACTTCCAAATAGGAAAATAAAAATTTTCATGACATGGGCACCTTAAGACTTTGCCTTGAGTAGGAATCTGAAGGCCTTTGGGGTCTTTGTTCGTTGGCATGGTGATGAGACTCGATGCGACTCCCAAGTTTGATTTCCAGACTCGGCATCATATGTGGGCTGAGTTTGTTGATTCTCTTCTCTGATGTGAGAGGTTCCAGTTCTCCCTTCTCCACAAAAACCAACATTTGATTTGAGTTGATTGATTTAATTTGATTTGATTTGTGGTGTTCCCAATTAGGGTTCCAGTGCTAAATTCATTGACACTTAAATAGAGTTCATTATTGTTATTATTATTCATTACTACTGAATGACTTACTAAGGCAGTCGCTATGATAATAAGAGTTGCTGAAATTGTGAGAGTTTTAAATCCAGCGTTATCTTTGTCCCCAAGAACTTCATAAAATCTGCTTGGAATTAACCCAGTGTTGTAAATCAGCATTTGCTCTAAAATAAATGTTTCAACAGAGAAGTAAAATTAACAAACACAAGTGCATTCTTGTACAATGAGAAAATTATCATCGCAGTGAACATAGCAACATAAGCAGTTGCAAAGATGAAAGCTGAAAATTTTAGGTAACAACACAATTTACCAGCTCCAACTTGGCTTAATAGCTCAGTTGGTAAAGCAATGTGCAGTGCATGCAACTCTACATCTGCCAAATTCTTTCCAAGTCAAACCTGTAAACTTTTTACGCTGGGAAAGCCAGGGATTTTCGGATAAGGCACAGTCACATCCAAAGATTTCCAAAGATGTCCGCAGACAAAATATAAAATATAAATACTTCATTTACCACTCACCTCAAGGCCGGCTTTTCAGGGCCAATGAAACAAACAACACAAATGAACTTAATAGAGTTAAGAATCCTGACTGGTAGGAGGCAGACAAGTAGGCTATTTACAAGTGCAGCTGAGGAGTTGAACCAGGGCCTACCAAGAACAACTCCAGCTGGAGAGTGGAGCGAGACCCGGGGAGGGGGGGGGTACTCCCTATAATGGCCTATACGGGGAGGCTTCGCCCGAAAGGGGTACCTTTTTCACGCTTCAGGTTTCTGAAACGGTAGGGATTTCACGAGTCGAAATATATGAAAGGGTAGGGAAATCTGTCATTTAGGTACTTAAAAGGGCCTTTCATTAAAACATTTCGAAAACACATACCTTATAATATACAGGGTTTCCTTAGTAGGTTTGTGAAAGGGGTACTATTTTCCAATGGAAGGTATACGAAAGGGGTACCATTTGTCAATGGAAGGTATACGAAAGGGGTATCTTTTCTGCCAAAAATGGTATATAAAAGGGTAAGGGGTCGGACCTCGGGGCGGAGCCTCCCGGTATTAAATTTTTTTTACTATCCTGGGGAATCACAAGGGCTTTGACTATTGATTTAGACAAATTGACAGAAAATACACGGTATGGATTGGGGATACAATTCCAGGAACGATTAGCGTACAGCTCCCAACATTAATTATACATGCATATTCCTACTAACCCTCTTCCAAAAGAACGAGCGTGAATAGAGCTTTGCTAGGAATATGCATGCATAATGAAGTAGGGACCTGTACAGTAACCTTGCCCAATTCCATTCCGAACTAAAACTGTCCTCACACACGCAAAAATGCAAATATTATTGATCACTTTAATGTGAAATTAGTTGAGGCGCTGCCTAACCCCACCACTACCAAACGCACATCCTATAAGGGTTCCAGTGAGGGTTACTGTCACGTTCTTAAGATTCGTCACGCGTTGGCGGAACGCGTGACGAACTTGCAACGGAGGCTCGTTCTAAGACGTAAAAGCTTCTATGAATATTAAACACCAAGATGAAATTTTCCATTATTGTGTTTGTATGCAGCACATACCAGCCAGTGATACTCCGAGTAACAGAACAAAAAGGAGAGAACTTGAAGCCAGCCAGCCCGGGAATATCACTTTCCAACATCGCCAGAAGCGCTTCAAAAAGAGCATATCCACTTTGTACTTGCCAGACGATCTACAGAGAAAATCATGAGAAGCCATTGTAATCAAATGTGTAAACTGAATCACGAACAAATGCTGCAGAATTTGTAATTTTCTTACGCATCTCGTCCAGGTGCCATGTTGGATCCGGGAACGTCCAATGTTCGAACAACTCCTTGTTCCCATACCTCACTCTTCTTCCTTGTTATGCAAGATGGCGGTCAGGGAAATCTTCGTTGCAAAACTTCCGTGGACAGTTTGTTCTAGTATGATGGCCGTTTTCTTACTTCGTCTTTAAATTTTAACTTCACTGTTTTATATTTTACTTGACTGAGATAATAGAGTTAATTTAATTGAGAAACTTAGTTATCGTATGGTGACTTTTGGTGATTTTCAGCCAATTTCGTAGAGAGTCACGGATAAAAATGCTGAAACGAGAAGGTGGACGAACTAAAAGAGCTAATGAAAGATCTTTTGTTTACGTCCAGCAGTATGGTTTTGATGATGTATACACATCAAACCGGAAAGATCTCGTATTTTTAGTGTGTCAATAAGCATGGTTTTTAAGGTCAAAAAATTTCGAGGCGACAGATTGCGGCCTCTTTTGCTTGTGCTGTGCTTGGGCAATATGTCGCTGGGTTGGGACGCTTGCTAAGTCTACTGGCCTAATTTGTAGTAGCAACTTGTCAAACCACAATGTTGAGGATACCTAGTTGCTGAATTTCTGTGTGAGGCCATATGGACAAAATTTGGTTACTGACTGCGAGATTTATAATTATCATACATCTGTTGGGTTGCAAGTTATAATTACAGCTTTTTGGAAAATAGTAATGGTGAGTTTCAGCAATAAGCATGCTGACACCCTGTACCTCATGAACAGGGACTGGAAATATGGTGTTTCGCTTGATGCAACATTTCTGTCCCAAACAACCAGTAGTCCTGTCAACCCTCATGCTGAGAGATACCCCAGCGACTAGTGAAATCATCTGGCGCTAGCCAGAGTAAAATCTATAAAAGCTGCTATTTGAAGTTTTAGCAATTTTTTATGACTAGTGGTCCTACACATTTTTGTTGCAAATTGAAAGTTTCTTCTAGATCTGATGCATGGACCCGAACTTACTACTAATTTCACTCTATGATGTTCACTTTTTTGTTAGATACCCTTAGAGAGTACTTTCAGAACTTTGGGTCAGTTACAAGTGCAAGAGTTATTTTTGTGAGTATACATTGACATTAAGCTGAAGATGAGAGTTAAGAATGGTCATTGCACGTATCCATCTTAAAGAAGCCTGAAAAAATTCGGGCCCTCTGGATTTGAACCGACTACCTCCACGTTACAGGCCTGGGCCCAGTTGTTCGAAGCCGGCTTAGCGCTGACCTTGGGTTAGGTCCAATTAAATCCTATTGGTTGTCATGGTATTTATCCCGGTTTAACACCAACCCTGCTTCGACCAACTCAGCCCTGGTGCTCTTCCAAGACTAGTAAGCTATGAAGCCATGATTTTCTGTTGTGTTCCTGTGAAACCTTGATGACATGAAATTAAATGAAATAGAGTGATATGAAGTATGCATTTTAGATGCGAATGAAGATAAAAACGTTGAAACTGTTTGAAGCCCTGAATTCGTTTTAGGTTTCTTTAATGGTAATTGCTTAAATTACCCTGGTAAGTGGAAGGATTCTTTCTTCAATTACTTAACATTACTAAGGTTTTATTGATGTAATTTTCAAATTGGTACAGAAGTGTCTCAATAATTTTTCAAAATTTTAGTCAACATTATTTTTTGTATTGTACTTTGTCATTGACTAACCTTCATCTTTCTTTAGGACTATTACAGTGGAAGATCAAAGAAATATGGATTTGTTGCATTTGAAAAGATTGAATCTCTGGACAAAGTAATGGCGGAACCAAATCACTACATTGATGGGACAAAGGTATGAAAAGGAGATCACACGAGACCTCAATGGCTGTTTGATCTCTCCATTCCTACCCAGTGGAGGGTGTGACAATCCAGATTCTCTCCATCTCTGACCCACTTGAAGGACTTATCCAATGACAGATTAATTAGGAAACCTCAAAACAAGATTGCTGCAATAGATGGATCTCAAACCACTGACAAAATATCTCCTTAAAGGTGCTAGGTCACGCAATTTTAGGCAATTTCAGCACTGACCAAGTGGTCATAGAATTAACTAAAATATCACAATAATGGCTAAAAACTATAGAACAACTCAAACAAAACACAGGAAAGCCAAGAAGGGTCATGGATGGACAAAACTGGAGAGGATTAAAATGGATTGCATTTGGAAAAATTTGAAAAACGTTGGCCCACCTTTTCAAATTTATATCAGTTTGTATCAAAATGTCATTTACACAGCTGGAAAATCATTCTCAGTATGTGGCTGTGATTTTGCAAATGAAAGACTCTTGTTCTGCCAATTTGACGTTTAGAGCTCATAATAAACAAAATTAGACAAAATTACCTAAAATAGATGACAGTTTCAATTACAGTTTTATTCAGATTTGCAATTTTCAGTGTTAAACAGTATTTGCAAATGCTTTCAACAACATGGCATACTGTCACTTGTCACAAAGTTTCCACAAATTTAAACTAAGGACTCAGGAATTATTCTGAAGGGACCTGGTTACAAGCGAGAGACCCAGCAAAGAAACTGAACAAATGGTTTTCATTGAATATAGTTTACTTTCTATGCCTAGGGGAGATCAAACAGTGTATAGATAATCACCTTTTTCTTTTGAGATATAAAAAGCACTTATTCACATTGAACTAGAGGGACAAATGATGGGAATATTCCTCAAAGATTTATCTTCTCATGTATATATCATGTTGTACCGGGTATTTCAAGCTTAAAGATTTGTATTCTTGGTTGTACTTCTGTATTTCAAGTCGAAAGATTCATATTGTTGGCGACAACTTGTCCAATAACCTTATTCAAGTTGGAACGCAATTTGACTCCCAGTCAAAAATTCCTGGATCAGCAGAACTTGCTCTTTCTTTGCTTAAAAGTTGCAGATGAAGTAAAACAAAAGGAACAAAAACCGAAAAACATACAAACACCATGCAAATCACGCACAATGGTTACCCAGAGAAGGCACCATTTATTTCTTCCTGATATGTTGTGTGCTGCTGCATGAACCATTCGGACATTTTATTCCACTTTAGTCTAGGAACATATTATTAACGAAGTGCTTGGTTAAATTATCTTAGAAATGGAAAAGCATCTCATCTAATGCTGGGTAGAAATATGTGACAAAATCATCTTAAAGCCCATCTCCACGGGACCAAGTGCCGCTTTAACTCAACTTATTTTTAGGCGTCGTTCACACTTGGTACCCGAGCACTGTGCCCGGGCACCGGTACGAAACTGTGCGTTGTTGAGACGTCGGTGCCCAGTTTTGAATGCTTGTTCACATTCGGTGCCCAGTTCCTTGTCAGGAGCAGGGGTTTGTAGATAAAGTCCTTGGGCACGCACCAGAATCGTGTGTAGACTTGTCCCCGTGCCCAATTCAATGCCTAAGTACAAGGTCTCGACCTTGTACCCGTACCCGAGCACCGTGCGCAATTAGTGTGCAATTATTCGCACGGGCACCTACAAAAAGTTGTGTTCACATTGGTGCCCGTCAGGCACCATGCACGCGTACGGTGCTCGGGTACCAGGTGGGAACGACGCCTTAGTTTAGCTAAGAGTGTGAGAATTGCCGGATTTTTTTTACCTTGCAGATCTACGTGCAGTCCAAGATTCCTGAAAAAGATACAAGACGACTACCGTTAGCAGAAAATAGAAGCCAGAAAGTCCTAAATCGTGATTATTCCGAAGTTTGACTGAAATCTATGATGTTTCCTTGTCATCAATTCAGACAGGACATTTCTTGATCTTTGACTATGGATTGAGAATTTCATATTTAATATGAACTTCAAGTCATTGCAAAATATGTTACGGCATTTAGCGATATAAAGACAACTTATGGCTTATTTCGTCAAAGGATAGACATCCCTCGATGAATCGTCCCCGATTAGTTAAGTCTGTCTTTTTTCCATTCAACGTCCTCTATGGCTACACGGCCCTATCCAGCTACCTATCTCTCGCCCTCGGTCTACGATCTCTGTGCGGGTAACCAAGCGCCAGGCGTAAATTACGTAGATAATAGACCATCCAAAAGGATGAAAATACAGGAATAAATTCTTTTTGGCTTCTTTTGGTCCCATTGTCTTACTTTTTGGCCCCGTTGTCTTACTTTTTGGCATACAGTATACGGGAAAGTTCACTACCTAACTAGTGCAGTTGGCAGCGATTTTGCGAAATGACCAAAAATAATGATAGTTAAACATGGCATATTTTATGAGCAAAACAACAATTTGTAAGTTTTGCATCAGTAAATGAAGGTGCCTGTAACAGCTGCCTGGGTGCGTGCGAGTCTTTGTGTTGCGCAAGTCACAAATTGCGACATCTCCAAAGCGAAACGTTTGAGAGGGAAGACGGCGGTTTGTTGCGTCGTAACAGTCGGCTCTGAAGGTACCTATCGCGCGAGGTCACACGACCTTTTCATGCTTCAGTTGCCACTGAGGCAAAGGCAGAAAAAAACTATTTTTAACGGGTAAGTGCGGGTCTGAAAGGCGCATTTAAGAATGGTGGATTATTTAGATGCATTTGTACAAGCAGGTAGCGCGTTAAAGCCCTCTTAGACGTTTTTTTTTTTTTTTTTTTTTCGTTTTGTTTTCTCCTTTTTTGTGTGTGCTTGTATGTGTGTGACTGGAGTGCTTGCGATTTGACATCCTTTTATTATTGTTATTTCTTTTTTTATTTTATCGAATTTTAAATACATAACAGAAGCTTATAATACACAGGGTTCGTGCTACTCCTTAAACTCCTTGAAAACTACTTGAATATATTTTGCAAATTTAAGGGCGCTTGAAAACTCCTTAAAAATGAGAAATTTAAAAAAGCTCCTTAAAAACTCCTTGAATTTTTTACTTAAATACGCATTGAATGTGAAAAAATATATTGGAAACAATAAAAGAAAAAAATATAAATTGATCTGGTTCAAGAGCGCCTTGGCAAAAAAATGTGCCGCCATTATTGGAAACAAACGCTTAGAGAAGCTTTATTCTTCTTCGTTTCTTCTCCTTGAAAGTCAAATTTAAGTCCTTAAATTCTCCTTAAAAAGTCCTTAAATTTAACTCTGAAATTCCTGCACGAACCCTGAATACACTTGAATACCAAGATACATATAAAACAAAAATGCAACCCAAGCTT
>BLFK01000304.1:529183-561683 GCA_014634185.1 Astreopora myriophthalma | reverse complement strand
TTGGTGTTTTTCCACCTTTGTAAAGCATTATTTTCAGGTTTCCTTCAATTTAAAGGTAAATTTGTCGATGATCAAAATACCTATAAATATCTTGACAAAGCCCCTTTAAGCCGTGCATTAGACGACAACGGCAACGGTAACAGCAACACCACAAAACAACGTGTTTAATCAGTAAAATCAATCGTTCTGCACTCTCTGTACATGCGGTTTACATTTTGGTACATTTCTTTGCCGTCCTCTGCAGCACAACGACGTCACTGAATGACCAAAATAAGAGGATTGGGGAGAACGTCAGCACACGACCTTTGAAGTTTTCTTTCTCTCCCCAAACTTCCAGACACACATTTTACACACATTGAAAGAGGTTAAATAATCGCGAAGTGATTATAATACCGCCAATTTGTATTTTGAGTCGACGTTCTCGTGGCCGTTGCCGTTCTCATTGCTAGAGCTCCATCCCAACGTCCCGCGCACTATATTTACCTTGTAGAATATGCTGCTAAGCTAAGACTTGAGAATACACCAACTGAATTTCAGCAGAAAGAACAGACGATAGTTGATTGAGGCAATTTCTTCAGGACAAAGCTTCTGAGCATGACAAATTTCAGCAAAATTTAACAGGTATCAATTCCCTTTTATCCTTGGCGTAAAAGCAAAGTCAGCTTTACAATAAAGCATCAAAGCATAAACATTTGCCCAAAAACGTTGCGTAGGCACTATTGAGGGTTTTCAAGTTATGCTGGCAAATCAGGCAAACCAGCTCTACTGTAACAACCATTTTGAATTGAAAAGTTTGGTCTATATTTTTCTTCAAACAGCGGTGACGTGTCATCACTTGAAACGACGGAAGAATCATTCTTTTTCTTTTGAGAAGATTGCCTGCTTTGCAGGAACAGTAACAAGAGAGGAACAAAAGTAAAAAAAGATGCCAGTGCTATGAGTATGATAAACATCGTGGTCACTGAAAAGGATACAAAAAATGAGCAAAGTGAGGCATTGACGTCAGAGCAAGTCCACAAATAAAACATTAACCCTTTCCCCTTTTTTTTAAATAACTCCAATATGAAGCCTAGTTTGGAGTTATTTAAAGTTAAGTTACATAAAAAATACTCTACGGAGCTATTTATTGCTCAAAAGTGTAATGAATTAAATAAGTTTAGGAACAAATGGAAGTTCAAGCCTCTGACTTAATTGCAATAATTGTAATTAGATAATGTATCCCTTTGCAAAGTTTAGAATAGCCTGAACACTTGCACTGTATCAATTCTATTTTGCTCTAATGTGTGTTTCGTGTTGTGTATGTATTGTGTGTGTGTGCGTGTGTAAGCTTAATGCTAAGGACTGTTACTGATTGTATTCATTTGTAATTTGTAGCTATAAACTTAATAAAGGAACAGTTAACAAAAAAAAACCTTTCCTGCCCAAGGGTTTCCCCGGTGATAACTAAAATCTACAAGTGGCACTCTGGGGCATTAAAGGGTTAATGGGAACATTAGACAGAGGGAGGTAACCCTTTTCTACCCAAAGGGTACCAGTGACAAGTGAAATTGTCTGGCATTAGCCAGAGTAAAATCCATAAGTGGCGCTCTGGTGAATTAAAGGGTTAATGGGAACATCAGACAGAGGGAGTTAACCCTTTTCTACCCAAAGGGTACCTCAGTGACGAGTAAAATTGTCTGGCATTAGCCAGAGTAAAATCTATAAGGGGCACTATGGGGCATTAAAGGGTTCAACATGCTTAAAATGGGATCAAGTGTCCATCACTTTGGATGAGGCAATATGGAACAACATAATTTCCAAAGACACAAACTACAGTGTAGATCAGGATCAGCTAATGAAAAGTTTACCTTTAGAGCATGATGCCTGACCAGGGGCAGATGTGAAAAAATCATTCTTACATTTAGAGCACAATGTGGACCTGACAAGAGAACGTCTACACTCAATATGAATTCCCTTTAGCATTGATACTAGGCTTTCACACGGGACGGTTTAAGTTGATTGGAATAATAATATTTTCAAGAATCCTTCAGGGTTTTTTCAAAATGTTAAACTGTGTGGCTTCATAGCTCAGTTCGTAACAGCACTGCACCGGCATCACAGAGGTCGTGGGTTCGAATCCCGTTGGAGTCACTTGAATATTTCAAGTGCATATGAGACAATTGCTTAAATTGTCCAGCAAGTGTGAGGATCATTTCGTCAGTTGATTTCTCAACCGCACTTCATAATCATTTCTTTCTTTCACTAATGTGATTGCCACTTCTGAATCTGTGGCTGAAATACTTTCACATAAAAGTTCAGATAATACAGCTGTGGCACTTTAGCCCATGCTGTCTGCTTTCATTGTTTTTTCCACAGGAGAATTACTTCTCTATCATCTGCATGAAGCCCCTTTTCAGTACAACCACAGAAACAAAAGTTATAGGACGAATCATTCCTTGTTTCAATTCTCTGTTTCAGAGGTTTAAATCTTTTAAGCATGACTACTTTGTGTTTGAAACATTGTGGAAAACTATAAATTGCTTATTCGACCAGTGTTATGTACTACTGACAGTAACTGTACTAGCAACTCCAGCATGTAAGAAACAAACTGAACCCTCACCCAGCTTTTGAAGAGAATGTGCCTTCTGCACAGGGAGTGCAGATCTTAGTTTTGGTCTTTGAGCCATACGTCCCTGCAGGACAACTGAAAACATGAGAAAATTCAAAATAATGAGAAAAGTGAAAGGGTGACAAGTTATGAATTAATAATTTATATCTGTTGTAAGGCAGAAGCCAATGGCTATGAATTGCCACAACAGGAAAAGAGTGGAAATTAATGAAACCTGGACCAGCTGTTCACATTTTCCTTATCTTTGAAAAACTCCTTAAAACTGATTACATGGTTCTCTGTGTGAGACAATAGGGACCTTAAGATCTATGATGGCGATGTCAAGGAAAATGTCACCTCAAAATATAACTTTGCACAATCTAAGTCTTTCGTGATTTTCCCACCTCGTTTAACTCTTACAATAGTAGCGAAGTACCCTATAAATAAATTGGTACCAGCGGTTTTGAAGTGAAAACAGAGAATAAAAGATTCTCTCATGCATGCACACGTTGTCGTCACAACCACAAATTGGGTGATTTCACGTCGTCATTATGCAGAGTACTGCAAAAATATGAACTGCAATGTGTGCTGCACGTGCGATTATTTTTTGTCTTTTAATCAATCATATCATCGTTTTGTGTTTTTGTCACTGACGTCGCCATCATAGATCTTAAGGTCCCTAATATCATCAGGAATTGACAAAGTAGCACCTGTTGTTGATGACAATGACTTGACGGCAATGACTGACATTTCAGGAACCTGAGAGGAAGTCACTTTAATTGCCAAGTGACTTGTAAAATGTGTATGCCTTGTATAAAATAAATTAATACTCTGGCAATTGACCAGACTGGTCTTCAGAGACATGGTCTTCTTGGTTATCTGTCAGTAAGCTGTGACATTTATTGGATGTGAAGGCTGTAATCTACCTTGCACATTGTGTTATTGAGGTGTTCCCAGTAACGGCTGGGCTGTAACTTCCAGCTGCACATGGCTTACACAAGATATCACTGGTAAGAAACTCTCCTGGGGAACAGTGCACTGCAACGAAAGAAAGGAAACATAACATTTTAAAGGTTGACAAGGACAACATGCCTGAATATGAGGAGTCAGTGGACACTGTCAAATCAAGAACAAAATACCAGTTTGCTGAACAGGACTGTCATTTGACTCACGTTAAGAGACATTCTA
Organism: Astreopora myriophthalma; assembly: GCA_014634185.1. Taxonomy (NCBI): domain Eukaryota; kingdom Metazoa; phylum Cnidaria; class Anthozoa; order Scleractinia; family Acroporidae; genus Astreopora; species Astreopora myriophthalma. The sequence goes on along the minus strand of BLFK01000304.1, from coordinate 557,908 downwards.
TAATAGTCATAAAAAATGCATGTCACTTTCAGTTGCTTGGACCACTATAGTAAGAGTTGACTGGCACACCCTGTTCAATCATGTTGACAACAAATGGGACACAGGAGTGAGGGGTGTGAAAAGAGGGATACATGGAGGGAAATGAGGTAGGAGAAACAAGAAAGATTTGTACAACATTGTGTAGTAGATTGTGCCCCAAAGAGGAGGCAGGAACCACATAAACCATGCTAAGGAAAATAACAGGTTGGAAATTCAGCCCCTCCGCCCCCTACCCATGTCGAAAGTTTATGTAAACTTGGCTAACAGGATGATTTGATTTAGAGGAGTATGATTCCCAGAATCAGCCATATTTACATTATTAACTACACTGTGAGAAACAACTAAGTTACCTGGGCAGTTACGGTCCACAAAACAGTTGTCACAAGACAATTGATCAACATCATGTGACATCACAGGAGGAAATGATGTGCTGCTGCTCACCATGTTGCAGCTGAAATTGCATCTCTGGAAGCAGGAAACAGGTGCTTAGTTAACTCAGCTAAGAAGAAATGTGATTGCTATGTGGGAGGTCATAGTTGAATGCAGACTTCAATTTGTGTTCACAAGCAGTGCGACCGTCCTCCACATTATTGTAGCCATGTTACCATATTGTTCAATAATTGCATAAAGCATGCATACATCAATAATACCCTCCAATGAAATTTTGCAAAATCAGAAACTGAAAGGCTGCATGCATTACCAAAGCAAGTGTTCTTTTCTTGTATTCAGTTACAATGTATTTTGTCAAACAACAGCCAAATTATGAGTGATATGCAGTATTCATGTTCTGTCAAAAGATGTACACAAAAAATGAAGGCAATAGGATGTAAAGAGCCGAAATAAATTTAACACAAAACTTTAATGCTTTCTTGAAACTTGGCTGCAGTATGACAAAATAACTGGAATAACAAAAAAAAGTCACTAGTGTGGTCACAGTTTGCCTCATCATCATCATCATCATCATCATCACAGCTTTAATCTCCAGAGTTAAGAGTAGCTTATTTAGCCATAGTATATCTTATCTCCAAGCATCTGCCAATCCAACCATGCAATTACACACACAAGGGCCTGATAACAACTCCAGATCACTGTGTACAATTCCCCTACTCTCTGCAAAAAAGGCAATGGGTTCTTTAACATCCCACAAAGTTATCTATGAATAAGGGTTGTGAAAGAAATGAAAAACTACCAACAGTAGATCTTGCCCATTATAAATAAATGTGAGGGTCTTTTATTTTTATTTTTAAGATGGAAGCCCCAAAATTGGTCGGATAATTAAACATACTATGCGCTGATGTGCAATGCAAACAACTCACTTCTAAATGTGCTGAAGAGTAGCTATCAACCAGTCTCATAACAGGACCTTTCTTGGAACTTCTTGAATCCTGGAAAACACAGTCTTTCACACCTACTGTGCTCAATCCTTCCAATACAAAAATTGATCCAGCAAATACTTTGTTCTGCTGGAAGTGACAATTGCTGACATTTAAACTCCTGGTTTGCACTCCAACTACAGTACCATAGTTCTGAAGAAATCTTGTGTTAGAGATACTGAGATGTGAAAATTGTGATGTGACAAGGTTACTTCCAGAGGATACCCTGTTTCCTTCAAAGTATGAGGAGATAATGGACCCTTGATGAATACTTGTCACCACGATAAGAGGCCCTGAACTTTTGGCAAAGTTACAAGATACAATCTGTAGCATGTTTTGATGCCCAGGTGGAGATGTCAGCGAGATTAAAGGAAATTGTTTCTGATAACCTGAACTGTTTAAAACATTATTGCTTTGAAGAATAATGTTTGATGAACTTCCAATGATGCTAAATTCAGTTTCTTGCACCGAACTTCCACAAAGAGTGAAGTTTGAAAGCAGAACATTGTGCAATACTGGCTGGCTCTTTGCCCACTGGAGGTTGATCAAGCTTATTTCACACAGTCGTACATCAAGTGACAAATCAACTTGCACCACTTGTTTACCTTGCCTATGTTAAAAAGAATACCACAAATAAACCATTATGCACTTTATTGAAAGTTGATGCTCAGTCGGTATAAAACACACACTATAGACCGTGGATATGGACTACGGACTGGGTATAAAACACAGATCAAGACCTGCTCCAAATGTTACATGCTCCTGCAGTCACCATTGCAATTGTTGCAGTCTGTGTTTTATACTGACTGTTTGATGTTGACTGAGGCTTAGGCAATGTCAAATAGCCTTTAACAATATTAATGAGCATTGTTTAACCTCCCTGGAATAGCCCATCAGCAATAATATTAGAGTCACAAGTGCCTTTCCATTTTTGTTCTTGTCATATTGGGTTTTCGGTAGAAAAGTGATGGCCTCGACAGCGGGAGGGGAGGGGAGAGGTTTTGATATTTTCAGAGGCAAGACTCTTGCTTTTGTACACCTACAATGGGGGACAAAACTCTTAGGACACTTGACATGATCTGCCTTAATTTCTGCCCTTTTCCCCCACCTCCCCAAGCAATGTTGTAGTTTGTGCAGGGCTGTACACTTTACCCGGTCCTAAAAGAGTTTCTTCATTCCAACATTGTTTGGAGGGGGGAGGGGAGGGCCATTCGCGGTATCCACGTTGGTTAGAGAAGTGCATATTATGCTACATCTGAATATTTGAAAAGGAAAGGATCTGGAAGGAAGCTTTTCCATATCCGTTCCAAGGATTTTTGTCCTCCATTGTAGGTGGATTTTTTTTTTCCACTGAATGGTCTTTTTTGTGGCGACAATGCCTGGGCACATTTCTTTTATTGATGTTTTTCGTCACTTTTCTAATGGTCCATCCTTACATAGTTTAGTTGTATTTGTTCCAAATGTTACTTGAAACTCTTAACTTAAAAGTCTTAAAATATTACTTATCTTCTCATTTCAACGCCCACCGAATAAAACCCGCACCAAAAAACCCTTAGGAACCAGCATGAGCCAGCCGCTATACCTTAAGCTTTCTCCCCAGAAAGCAATTTTCTTCAAGTTCCACCTGCCGCAGTCCATGTGCATGTTATTCGACTCCTTGTAACTGCCCATCGAAATATGAATGACAACCGAACTTCGATTCTCATCCACTGCACGATTAACAGCGTAAGATATCGAGCTACAAGGCTTTCCTCTCGCACCACATGTTGCAGAATCATTCCCAGCAGTGGAATTCACGAAAAGTGAATTCTCGTTTAAGGTAGTGCACGGTGAGAGCAGATTCCTTTGTTGACATGTAATCAAAGGTAACACCGGGAATAACATCAACAAAAATATCCTAAAGCACATGATTTTCATCGCTTAAGCGTCTCCCAGCGCTTGACTTATGATCACAGTGCAGTGAGCAGTAGTTTTCCGCCATGTTTTCTAGACTCGGGGAGGTTGACGGGAAGAGAATCGAACCCCGCCCCCGTCCAGCCCCGTCCATCTTGTCTGTCCCTCCCAGTATATTCCCCGGAGGTTGAAACTCGTCCCCATCGCCCTTTTCGTTTCTCTTAGTCGGCGGGGCCTTGGCCTTGAGTTTTTTTTTTTTTCGTTTTCTCGTGCCAAAGCCCCGCCGACTAAGAGAAACGAAAAGGGCGATGGGGACGAGAATGTGAACAGCGTTGATAGGAGTTTCTTTTTCTTTTTTTTTTTCTTGAAGAAATAGAAATAAAGAACCTTATTCACACACGGTTATATTTAAATCTTCAAGCTTGTGGGCTCGTGTATGGAAAGCAACAATTCAAATGAACTTAACAGCAATCCGGGGCACGACAAGTTCGCTATTGACAAAGCCTGGTGCAGTCGAATTTAGGGCTACCATGATTGGCTATTTAATATTTAGTCATTATGCTCAGTACCCCCAACCCCCCCCCTCCAAAAAAAAATTCCCTCCGCACCCCTGTAAAAAACAACAACAACAGCAACAAAACAACTCGCCCGGATATAAGTAACTTCGGACTTCTGCTCTGCTGTAAGTTAAATTTCCTTTTTTCTAAATTTGTATCACCGTACCTGGCCGCCGTGCATCTCGGCATTTCACACGGAAAGATAAATCGCCATTGTGGTTAAACAAGAGTAAAGTAAAAGACACTATATGCTTGGATAGGCGTTCAACCAATGAAAGTCCGCAAAGAAACTGCCCAAGTTTTTGCAAAATGTATGCAAAATTAATTATTTTGTTCGGAGGTGGGGGTTAATGATAGTGAGATTGATGCAAAGAAAATATATCCACATTTTAGATCTCCAGAGGTTGACGTCTCTGTGGTTGAGGATTCAGTGGAACAATCCTTTCATAGATATTTTAAATGTCTATAGAACCCTTCCACTCCTTTATTAAACAGTACGTAACTATTATTGTGAAGTCGTCACATCAACAGAAAGTTGTATTTCAAAATGATGTTCTCAAAGTTGACAGGGACGATACTGATATCAGTATCAACATATCACCATCATGGGACCAATAATGGTGTGATTATACCATTGTTGCTGCTACCAATATTAGTGTTAAAGGAGATGTTCTGATATGGCAGGTGGTATGAATGTCCTTGATGGTAGGTTTGTCCATACACCTCCTTTCCCTGAAAGACACCCAGCCTGCACAAATCCATTGCCTTGCTTTTGTACAGTTTATTTTTCATAGTATGTTAGGTTTAAAAAAAAAAAGGTTCACACAGGGTCAGACAATCTTGGGACCACTGGCCAGTGTTTCAAAATTTAGTTTGACCTACATATAGCAAGCCACATATTTTCACATTTATGCCACTTCACTATGTGATTCCTTGTAACTTTGCCACTGTACAAATAGGTTGCCAACCACTCAGACAAAACTCTTAAAATGTCAGCTTGTGATCTATCATAAAAGAAATGTACACATAAATGTCTCATGATGACAGTCCTTGTTCGAGATTGAATTCACAATGTAGACATTGTTATTTTGCTTCTTGATTATTTCACCGCTTTCTCTTTGTGCTACGACTGTCGTGATCCCTGAAAAACAAAATTCAAGTTTTCATTCAAATTACTAGTACATCCTCTTTTCCAGTCACCTTTTACTTCCCATTCACTGACAACTAACACTTATATTTTCTGATTACCCTTGAAGGTTCCAGTTATCCAGATTCAACTCCAATTTGTTCACTTTCCCAGAAAAGAAATGAAATCCCACCAAAAATAAATACATAAAGTTGAGATCATAAACACATGGGTGCACATACCTAGACCTTGAGGGTTCATCTAGTGGTCTTTTGCCCTTTTTAGCTTCTGTAAGAAACTTATCCAAACCAAAAGGATCTTCTTCTTTCTCAAACTGAACTGGACCATCACGCCGCTGACCACGGTCTGTACCGGCAAACTCTTTGTCTGGTTGAAACCTGGGGACAGAAGAGTTACAGTTAAGAAATAGAGGATATTACATGGCCGCACAGGGATACGAATTTATCTTCGAGTGCTGAAAGTATCTCTCACGAGTGAGTGAAGTGAACGAGGGAGAGATACTTTCAGCACGAGAAGATAAAATTTGTATCCCCAAGCGGCCCTGCAATGTTCTGTTTATTTTATAGATACTGATGAAATTCCTACATAAAACATAACCTTTTTTAGTCATTTTCGAAACAGCAAAATAGTGCAATTAAAGTAGTCACCTATCGCAAAATGCCTGTCATAAAAATGTTATGAAACTCGGATATAAAGTTATAAAGGAGAAATAAAGAAAATAATACTTATATTCGACATTTTTCGTGGCGAACTGCACCGTCTTCGCACCTCTAAGCCATTTTGTGAATTAAATTTCAAAAGAACCGGCCACGCACCTGAGCGGGAAGCTCTCTTGTAATTGGCTAATCATGTTAGTAACCATGGTGACACCAATATCCTCACATGCGAGAGGTAAAAATAGTATGTTCACTGCGCGCGGTGAAGATATGTTTTTTTAGTAAAAGGAAAAATCCTGGTATTTCATCAGTATCTATAAAATAAAAGGAGCTAAAAAGTCTCACGAGAGAGGAAATTTAGTGGTAGCAAAAGCAGCAGTGGTGCACAACTGAAAGGTTAAAAACAACCCCACTTTGATTTGTCCCTGCACCTTCTTTGTCAGGTTAAAACTCAAACAGAAAAGAGTTACAGTTACACAAGAGAAGAAAACTGCCTAAAATTATTTGTGACAACTGTGTAACAAAAGCAGCGACATTTTACCTGTTTGTTTGAACCAGTTTCTCCAAATCATCGCCATACACATCTCTGTCTACATTCTTGCTGGGTTGGTAGATCGCATTCGCTGTGCTGCCTTCGCTTCTCCATGCTTTGTCATAAACGTTGTAGATGTCATCTTCTCCTCCAAAACCAGAGTCCAGACCCTGGTGAGTTAAGACAACCCAGGTTGTTTGCAATGAACAAGCCACAATTATGTTTTAAATGCTTCTGATCGGCCGAGAAAATAGAGCTTGATCTCGTGACCAATCACAAGGCATAATATATTTATTATTATTTCAAGTGACTGTAGCAAAACTAAAACCTTAGTAATTACTTTGGCCAATCACAACAGATGCAGACAATTAAATGAGCTAATCAATGCAAAGCACATACATGCAACTGGCCTTAAGCCCAAGAAAACATGTGCAAGCAGTTCACAATGGTTTCACATTTGGCTTTGAATGGCTGAGATTGTGGCGCACGGTTTTTTTGCCAATCGCTAAACACAGTAAAGCAAAACCAAAGCAACTGTGAAATTACATTCCACACTCAACTGAGTCCTCCTCTGAACTAATGTACATGTAATCACCGTCAACCAATAATAACAATACCTTGCTTTGGTTGAATAGACGTTGATCATACAGTGCTTCTTGAGAGGCTGGTGCTGAGGCAAGGCCTAATGCAATCTGTTCACTAATGTCACGCTCCTTGTCACGCTGCAGTTTAGATCTGTATAAAGAATCACTTAGGGTCAGGGGGAGCCTGTGAGTCCAGTATTTTGTTTCTGGAACAAAATGGTCAATGTCTAAACTGTTTCTATTAAGGCTTTCAGGAGCATAAAACAAACCTCTTATCTGGAGCAGCTTTTGATATTCTACGGTCTCTTTCTCTTTCTTTGTGTCGCTCATGTCGCAGTTTATCCCTCCCTCGTTCTTCCTCAGACCTGTCTAAAAAATCCAAACACAGTCGACTGAGTTTCACCCTTACTAGTAGTCTTGCAGTGCATGACCAAAAGACCCTTGAATGGATGTACCATTACCTTATACAACATACATGTACTCACATGTACCGTAGTTGATTACATAGCTGATTACATACAGTTGAATGTTCAATAACCTCTTGCAAAGCTATTGTGAGAAGGAAATTTGCTGCAGTTCTCAAGAATAGGGGCTTCAGGGATTTCCTGGTTGAGGCCAGGCATCAGGCAAAATTATTATTGACAGAGCATGAACACAGCTTTGCCAAGCAAGCCTGCAAATAACTTTTCTCCAGGAAGAAAGTCATTTGCCACTTCTGGGTCAAGCCTTGGACTAACAAAACAGACAAAACTATATTTCTTTTAAAGAGTTCAATTGAAGAGTGAAATACATGTAGTGAACACAGTTCAAACTAACTTCATTTTCACTCACTCAGTTTGCTTCATTTTTAATTTCATTTCATTTGTTTATTCACTACATGAGTTAAATCCCAAAAAGAAAATACGCGAAGAGAGTGGCAGGGAAGCATTAGGAGACACCATCCAGTTTATAATGTACACTCAAGTACACTGACAGGTGCATTGTTTTCTCTCATAATGAATCATAAAAATTATTCTGTTTGAAACTTTTACTACATTGGAAATTCCAGTCAGTATCAGATAAAGGCAAAGTGTTGCTGGTTTCCAACTGAACATTCCTTAGCCCTCCAAGATGAAACCCTAGGAAATTCTCAACAATACATGGAGTGGTCCACTTACCAACACCAGCTCTGATCCCTGCTCTTTCTTCACGAGCTTTCTTAGCCAGTTCCACCAGTTTCTGCTCGTTTTTCTCCTTTTCCCTTTGTGCTAGCTTCTTTTCTAGTTGAGCTCTCATTTCTACTGCCTCACGAGCCTACAAGTCAGGAAAATTGTATTTCATTGCAAAATTTTGAAATTTATGTGTAAAACAAACTGAATAGAACTCAACAGAAAGGTTCAGATAGTATGGGATTTGTGCTTGAATGCAGACAGGGTTTGTACCTGTTTTGGGGAAAAATATTCAAGGACTTTTCAATTTTCATTTTCAAGAACTCAATGTAGTGCAAAATCAAACCAATGGAATAGGTTTTTACTAGTCTTTTTACCATTTTGTGTCATTACTTCTGTGTGAGAAACACTTTCATTGTATTAGCTAGCCACTTGACAATGTAGGTTGGAAGCCATGGGGAACCAATTTAAGGTGGCTCTATATAGTATTGTACAAAGCTTTGGATATTACATACGCATAAATAATTTCTCCCTTGGCAAATGTTTATCACATAGCACTCGGTAAAAGGGCAATGATAGAAAACTACAGCCTTAGACTACCTATGGATGACTCTTTCAGAACCTAAATGTTGTTGCTATGGCAACTACTGACAGAAATGATTGGCTTGTTTTTTGAACACACCTGACTTCTACAGGGTGTTTCTACGTTTCTACACGGTGAATTTCCTTTGTTTTGGGGGAAACAGAGTAAACATCCAAGGAGTTTCAACTGACAAAGCTACAAGAAAATCTGTACATAATTTTCGAAGGAATTCGCAATTTTCGTTTTTGACGCGTATTAGATTAATGTATGTACAAAATTTGATGATTTTTTCCTAACAGCGAAAAAAGGAAAAATCCTATCCATGTGCCAATTTTAAAACAAATTCACCGTCTGGAACGCGCCCAATATGCGTTTTAAGATCACTAAAAAAAATCTTTGTTTTTCGTGACGTCATCAAAACAGAAATTCTTCAAGTTAAGGTACTGCGCTCGAGCCATTCGTACCCATGCTTCGCGCGCCAAAAAAAACTATATAGAGCCACCTTAAAGGACTTTCCAGCACCAAATGCAATTTTTATGGACTTTCAAGGCCTTGAATTTTTAGTTTTGAAATTCAAGGACTTTCAAGGACTTTCAAGGTGAGTGCGAGCCCTGTGCAGATAGAACAAGACACAGTAGGAGTGTATACTTGTGCACTGCCTTTATATAATGCCGGTGAAGTGAAATCTGTTTCAGGAATAGGGAGTACTGAGCAGTGGCTCCACCTTCACTCTACTCTAATCTGCATGCCCTGTCTTACGCAGTCTAATTTTCAGACTTACGCGTGTGCATTAGATCTCAGTTGCAAATTTGAGGCCAATCTATATGGTCATAGCAATCGGTGAACCATAACTTGGGCTCCGCTGCCCAAGTAATAAATCTGTCTCCAGAGGCAAAATATTGTTTACTGCAGTGACGACACACCGTACCTTTCTGTCTGCTATGTATAATGCTTCAGCAAGTTTTGCAAATTTGTCATTGATGTGTGGATCCTGCAGGCCACGTCCATCAGCTGCCAACCGTTTATCTAATGGTATGGTGTACCCCTGTTACAAAAACAAAACATGACAAGTTCAAAATATAAAAACTACAATGACTGGAATTTAGGCCCACTTTATCAAAAGCATGAAGGGTCAAGAAATCCCTGCTATGGTCTTAAGGAAGAGTATGAACATACTTATGCAATTCAGGGCTTAAAGCAAAACGAAACTACAGATAAAAACTCATTGACTTGGTTACATACACTTACATTCAAGTATAGGTAGCCCCTTAAAGTTTATACTTCAATACTAGTAGTTTGTTACAAAACTTACAGAGTTTGAAGTGAAGATTTTAGTGTTAAAAACTTGTAAGTTAGATTTTTGTTAAAATATTCCGGAAATTGTAAAATTACTGTCTGGCTCCTCTACCAGTCTCACCTTAGCATTTTTCCAGTTGGAGATGCAGGGGGGAATTTTCCATTCTTGTTGTTCTTTAACTGTCACCTAAAGACAGTAAGACAATATATTTACAAAGCTATAGCAGAATTGATCACAAACAGACAATTTACTTCTCCAGAAATTCTGTGGGGTACCTTTCTGCTTGGTGAATGCATCACAGGAGCAGGCGGTGATGGAGGACCTCTTGGAATCTTCTTGTTTGTCCTACAAGTGTGCAAGAACAATTTTTATCACTGCACATAAACATACCATAACTGGCTGATTAGCAGGTGATGTACTAGAAGTGTCCTTCCGCACCCTGAATTTATGTTTTACTGATAGTAAATACACTGTACATGTCCAAATGAAGAAACGCAGTTATGAACACTTACTATGCAGTAGCAAAAGGGAGGCCTCAGACAATTCTGGCTTAAACAGCTCAGTTGCTAGAGCACTGCAAAGGTGTTGCAGAAGTCACGGATCCTATTCAAGGCTGAGTTTTCTAATGCCTTGCTTCCACAACTTCTTAACGATTCATAACTGTGAAAAATGATAATGCAATACATGCTACACGTATACATACTTAAATCTTGGTGGTTCCATAGGGTCTTTCTGCATTTCCACCATCCGTATGACCCTCTGTTTAGCTCCAGAGTTAAATGCGATTCCCTGCTGGGAAGGAGTGTTTCGGATGTACTGTGCTGATTGGGGTTTCTGTGCAACCTGGGTGGGCTGTGCAGCAGCAATCTTCGTGTTGACTTCTTTTTCTAGGGCTTCCCTTGTTTTCCTAGTTATCTGCAATGGGAGAAGAGTAATATATACTTGGTAAGATGTCTGCTATACCCAAGGCCTACATTGCTTCTACTGTAATAATGAAGATAACAACAGCGATGACGATTGTCACAGTGACCACATTACAACTTATTTGTGAGTTTTTTAAATGCTTGTCACATGTGCCTTATGTATTCTGTATTTGTGTTTCATGCAGTGAAGGACTTCTGAGGGAAAGGCAAAATGAAAAATAAGACAACATAAGAGTGATGCTAAAATTGGACCTGTTCACAGGTTAGGGTTACCTAAAGAAGCGATATTTCAAATGTGCAGAGAGGGAAGACGGATACCAAGTCAGAGTAACATATAGGTTGTACCTCTTCAATGTCTTCTTCCCTTGGCCCCTCTAATTCTGGATCACCTTCATCTTTCAAATGAACAGGAACCAAGTCTTGAAATCTCGAATGCACAACCTATGGGAACAAAGCAAATCACACATTATAAATCATACATAATTAGGCAACACTGATTTTCTTAAGAGTGTTGTACTTGTAAGATTGCAACTTGTTTTGAGACTTGAGCGTGGGAACGATTTCTGCTTGGTTAATTATTACTATTCACTCCGCCAACCGGGAGTATTACCTTGTCCTTTTTTTGTCCCTGTCTGACAAGGGCATCATACTTCACTCTGCCCTGTGAATCCAGCTGAACTGGTAACACGTTTGTGCTGGAAGCAGGCTACAAGAAAAGGGTGCATAAAACTTCCATCAAAAAAACAGTCACACATGAATCCTAGTTAGAATAATTGACAAATCAGTTTCAACACACTCGTATTTCAAGCCAACATGTGTCACAATTTGACAAAAAAATAGAAATTAAAGGTTGATTTTCCTTTCATCTTAAAGGCTGACAGAACAAAGGGCGAGTCGCCCACAGACAACTGTTTGTAAAGATCTAACCTTTTAAAAGCGATTTCTGTTTTGCATTGGTGACCCCTGAGTCACAATTCTCAAACCCTGTGAAGCACTCCCTTTACTTTTAGAGGTAAGCAGCCTTGATATTTTTATCTAGTTTAAACATTAAAAATGATTATGAGCATTGAAATGATATAGTGTGCAGCATTTTGTTGTTCTATTACCTTTTTCTTGCGGCCCATATCCAGTGGATATCTACATTAAAGTATTTTTATCAAGGAAGCAACAATGTTATCACAGTAAGGGTTAAAAAAGCTAAAAACAGATTGTTGAATACTGGTGAAGGAAATAAATTCTATTATAAGGGGACCAACACAGTTTGTAGCACATGGTTAGTGCTTCCAGAACAAAATGAACCATATACCAAAATTAATTGACAGTTAAAACAAAGAAAGTCATTATTTTCCAGATCCACAAAAGGTTAAGAGGATACTGGGCCACATGTATTTCAGGGAAAGCACCACCATCTCCAAAATCCTGCAGATTAAAACACAATATAATTGCAATGAAATGCTGAATTAGGCTTACATTTTGATCAACTATTACCAAGGATCTCTTATGCCGTAGGTCGGTTCAGTGATTCCTGATCACATGACATGTCAAAAGGTGGTAGAAATATCAGTAGCAATGGTCGCCACAGTTTGTTCTTAGCATATTTTGACATCATGGCGATTTACGACTGAATCACACTGAATCACCCTTGGGGACCCAGAGGCAGATAGTGAGGGCAAGGGGAAAGCCAAAACGAGCCAAACAAACAAATGAACAAACAAAACCTTCTATTTAAACAATGCTGACCAAGACCGTTACCGAAACTGGGTCATTTTGAAAAAGCTGTCAAAAGTGGAGCATTTTGAAAGTGACATGGTTTCATCTGTCATGTGAACAGCAAACCCTTGAAACCATGTCAATTTGAAACTGGATCCCTGTAAACACTGTCCAAGTCTCTGAGGATGTCACTCAATAGACTCAAAACAAAAACAAGATAGAATACAACTACTTCTGGAAATTTATGGGGGTTGGGGAGGGGGCGTTCAGAGGTACTGACTACAACACCAACTTTTTTGGGAGCTTCTGATCTGTCAAATACAGTATAACTAAAAGTAAAATGCCTGTGTAAACAAAATGAAAATCTGAAAGTATTAGTAGTTGGTAGTTGGTAGTTGGTCAGCTCATTCGTTATCTCAATTTTCTTCTTTTTTTTTTAGCAACAAGGGGATTCTACAGGGTCGTTCCATTCTTTATCCGCACCCCCCTAAGGATGGTGGGTTTTTGCATTGGAGGGTTCGGACTTTTTCTTCAAAGTTTTCTTCAAAATTTGGACCCTTAAGACCGTTTTTTCAAAGGGCCGACAAAATATCAACCCTTCTGATTTATTTTTACAAAGGGTGCCAACAAAAAATTGACGGTTCGGATAGGAGGGGGTGCGGATAAAAAATGGAATGACCCACAGCTTATTAAGTAATGGTCCGCGCAAGAACTAGGCAAAAGAACAATAGCCTAGTGAAATAGAGGCAGTTAGGCTTCACGCATAGATTGGCGTATACAACAATGCTGAAATTTGGCCGTAAGGGAGATGTCCAGGGCATGGGGGAAACTAAGTGAAAAAATGTTGTTTATGTCGGAGTTTTCCTTGTTTTTTTTTGGCGATTTTTTAATATCGACCAATCAGATTCGTCGATTTAATTGAAATTAACAATACACCTTTTAATCGATTTTGCGGTTGGCCTGCCTAGTTCTTGCGCGGACCATTACTTAATCATTCGTACGAGGATTAAATCGTCATTAGTTCGTTTACATTTTAAAGCGTTAGTTTGATCAAGCCTAAAATTTCATCCACCAGACTCTCAGCTGTAGTAATGAACTCAGATCCGTTGCAAAGATCTTAGCCACAGTCAGAGGTTCTCAATAAGCTTAATTGTAGTGTAAACGAGTACGCAGATCAGGGCTGTACCAACCTCAAGCTTTCTAGGAATCCATCCTTGCCGCTGTCCATAAGGTGGAGGCTTTTTCTTTGCCGCTGAAACCTTTAACTAAATAAAAAACAAATAGGATGATTGCTCCACAAGTCCACTGTCTCGCGATCACCCTCTGAAAGTAAGCAGAAGCGAGAATGCTAACAGGCATGATATGGCCGACATTAACTTCACACAAACCTCTTTGTAGGCTTTCTCTAAGTCGTCATCCGCATCTCTATCACGGTGGGCTACGTGCAGTGGCGCCGGAAGAAGGCTGAAAGTGTTAACAGAAATTTCTCAGCAAAACCAGGCGAATCTTCCCTGAATGGAACGAAACAATGAGAAGACTCACCTCGCAAGCGACATGTTCTTGTTGAGAACTCACTGACGATCACTAAAATGCATTGCAGGCTGAGAGTTTGGACAAAGGCATTATGGGATATTCTTCTACTGCGCATTCTTTAATAGCTTGATACGGAGCCGCGTTCCAAATCCTCGCTGGCTCACACATTCTCCCGGAATGTCGATCTTGCCCAATAGTATCGCACTCCTTATCCAATTCCCACTCGCAAACGTAAATTCGTGTGACTGAAATGAAAAAGACCAATTTCCGAAAAAATAAGCAACTTCGATAGACTGGCCGACATTCTACTAAGAGAAAACGTTTCGACCCTCAAACCTACCGCGCGTGCTCAGGGCTGGAATTCATGGGCGGAAATTCGTGAATTACGGCCGGGGTCGTTTTTCGCGTTCCAAACTAAGTTCGCTTTAATAGACCACATCCGATTTATGAATATGCAGCTTTCTATCGAGGCTTGGAGGAATAAAACAGGGAAATTGAATAAACGACACACTTTTTCAAGTTCCTTTGTCGATGTCATGCTGGATAATCGCCTACGTATTACATCCACCAAAACCACTGTGGTCGATAGAAGCTGAGATTTTTTTTTTTTTAATAATTCCTTATATACCGGCGTAACGATTAGACTTGCAGTCTCTTTTATGGCACCGAACCACGATAAGGACACACTTTAATTTTCCGGGTCCCGAAATTTACCAGAGTAAACAGGTTTAGTTTCTTTGTTTTTTAGAAACAAATCACTGAAATCATCGTTTGTGTTCCACTAAATTAACTTATATTTACTCAATTCGACGGTTCAGCAGCTTCCGGCCGGTTCAGCAACGTACTTGCTTGCGTTTTTCAACAATCTAGGGAGAAAATTTGCGCAAATTACAGGTACCAAAAACAACAATGGAAAGTAATGAAGAGAACATAAATATTTCCTTTTGAGCTTCCAAATTTTTTTGCCATCGACGCATAACCGTTAATAAAGAGTATAATGCGTTTTAAAGCCCAAATGTCCTAAATAAATTATTATTTACTTCAAATGATTAAAAAGCAGTTTCAAAACAATGCACCTTCAGACCTCACCGCCTCATAAGCCTGCGTAAACACATTCTATCAAACCATGGTCACGTGATAAATTATTCAGCCATTCCATTTATGGCAATTTCAACTAAGTAAAGAGCGGCGGGTGGAACTGAGGGTTGACTCAACGTACTGGTGCCTTTTTCTTGTATCGACTCCCACCTAATTCTTCTTGTTTGTAAATATGTTTCAGGTAAGAGATTGCTGGTTTAAATTTCTGTTGTCAAGAATTCCAACGATGGTTGTCACTAGGAGTGATATGTTCTAGGTCATAAGTCTTTTGTCCAAGTGAAAAACAGCCTTCGCCTTTTCCTTCATTCGACATGACGTTTGAACGTCAACATACAGAGGATTTCAAAAAGATCGCAACGAAAGGATGAATGGATTGAGATGGTTCTCTGGAAACCAGACAACAGGGTGATTTTAAGCCGAGAATGTCATTTCGTTCTCTTGAAAACATTTTGGCAAAGAGAGTGAGGCCCTCTTGTTTCTGGTCAGTGGCATTTCTCGTCGTTTTCGCGATCTTTGTCTTGACAAGGGATAACAGTTTAGAAACCATGTGCCTGAAGAGCCGGAAGCTTCGAAGTTCCACCAACTCTGACGACTCGAAGAGTTTCGCGTCCTACGGTTGTGGGGCTTATGATCAATTCTTCGATGACAATGAAAAGAATTCTTCGGTGAATCAAATGTTAAGTCAGGAGAAAAACTGTTCCAACTTGAATAAGGAAATCGAAATTTTACGAAAAAAGTTATCAATTTATGAAGGACTGGACAAATTTATGGAACTTGACTCTTTGGTAAGCAAGTTCGGGAGTAAAATGCGACAAAATGTTCTCATCATATCGAATTACGCTTCCGGAAGCTCCTTCCTCGGAGAAATTCTCAACCAACATCCTCAAGTATTTTATCTTTACGAACCACTAAAATCTCTGGAATATTACCACGAAAACCGACCTGAGAACATCTACGATACAATGGTGACGCATCTTTTAAACGGCATATTTCACTGCAACTTTATGGATCTTGTTTATTACACGGAATTTTTGTCATTTCAGTACAGTTCACTTCGACATCGCCTAGCAAGTCGGGCCTTGTCTTCGCCGCCTTTATGTCCGGAGAACTACAATAATCCTCGTTACAGTATTCGCATGTGCGCGCCTTTAAGGCCTCAAGGCGCTTCGGCGATGTGCCGACTTCACAAACACACCGTAGTCAAAACAATTCGCTTTAACTCCATTCACAAGCTCTACTATCTTATGGACACTGAAGGAGCCATGGATTATTCCCTGAAAGTGGTTCATCTGGTCCGTGATCCAAGGGCGGTGCTAAACTCGCGCGTTATGGACAATTCGCCCCAAAATTGGACCATCAAATCAGTGCGCCGGCATGCGCAAACGATGTGCCGTGACATGCTGCGCAATATCAAGTATGCAGTGAGCGCGCCGTCCTGGTTACAAGGACGATATACGTTGCTGAGGTATGAAGATCTGGCTACGAATCCGCATCAAATTGCCGAACAATTGTACAGATTTGTGGGAGTAAGCATAGCACCACAAGTGCGTTCATGGATTGATCAAACCTTACGAGAGGGATTTACCTCTAATTCCGTTCTCGACTCCATTTATCGCCAGTTCTCGTACAGCGCGCAAAATCTGACCGACTCCGTTCAAAAATGGCGCGCGCAAATTCCCTACTCAATCGCGCGCTTGATTGAAACTGAATGCTACGAGGTGATGAATCTTCTTGGGTACAAGATTGTGGAGGATGAAGATGAGCTCAGGACTGTATCCTTTCCACTTACGGATTAAGCATGCTATTCAGATGATTCATTCTCACAGTATACTGCAAAAAAATGTTTAATTTCAAGAGCAGAAACGGCTGAGCATGGGTTGATAAAGCGTAGTAACTGTCATCATTGTACCAAAAAATCCAACACTTGCGAGTTGTGTAACAATATTGGACGCTGCCGCGTACAGATAAATAACATCCAGCATCACTCTTTATCATAAAGTCAAGGTACAGAAGCTTCATGTCACAATAAATATTGATCAAACACATTGTAGTTCTGTTTTGTTGCGTTCTAGGTCCATGTGTATTTTCAAGGATTCCGTGTAAAATAACACAGGGTGTGCTTTCCCAATCTCTCGAGCCAGAGGGTAATGGTAAAAGTTTTTGACAGCTGATGTAATTCAAATGGGTACCAATGGGAAAGCTACTGACATGAAAATAATGCTATGACCTGAAACACACATTGTATAAGTATTATCAAAGGCATCCTGTGGTAAGCTCGTGGAGGAAGTAAGATACTGTGTCAGGGAGCTGATGTAGCGGGTTATCAAGCCTATAGGTGATCAACCACATGTGCTGATTTGCCGAAGATATGTACCTAACACCGAAGTATCACGTGACATATTGAACGTCTTTCATTGGTAGCCGAATAAGAGTACGAATGCATGAATGTTAACGACCATTTAACGAATGCATGGATGCGCCTGCCGAACTTGAGACGATCGGAAATCGATTACAAATTTCTATTGTTTACGCCTGACATCCTGCTTCCCCAACCATCCCGATAGCTCTCCACGAGCTAAAAAACCTGGTCATCAGTGAAATTTTATTTAATACTATTAACGGCAACTTTTATACTGGTGGCTAACAAAGTTCAAGTAATATTGATGATATAATCACTTCAGTCTTTACCGAAACCAGATGCACAAACTGAGTATCGGAACCGTCAAAATATTGGCTATTATACGAGTAGGAATGACCAGCTAAAGTGGCAACTTTTTGTTGTTTTGTGACGTTCCCGTCGCTGCCGCCGTCCTCGCTACTAAAGCTCTCCAATATAGCAGTAGAAGTAGTAGTAGTAGTAGGAGGAGGAGGAGGAGGTGTAGTAGTGGTAGAAGTAGCAGTAGCAGCAGCAGCAGCAGCAGTAGTAGTAGTAGTAGTAGTAGTAGTAGTAGTAGTAGTAGTAGTAGTAGTAGTAGTAGTAGTAGTCGTCGTAGTAGCAGTAGTAGTAGTACTAGCAGTAGTAATAATAGTAGTACCAGTCGTAGTAGCTATAGTAGCTGTAGTAGCTGTAGTAGCTGTAGTAGCCGTAGCAGCCGTAGTAGGCGTAGTAGCTGTAGTTAGTTTTGCTTTGTTAATAAACATGTCATTAGCTGCTGGAGAAATCTCAGCTGAGTATTGTAAGACCAAAGCCAGTTTGTGAAGGCGACGCTAAGTGCGGGGAAAATGGTTTTGGTTGTGCTCTTTTGATTGGTTTGTAGTGAGCCAGATTTATCGGCCAATCACTGAGCTGTGTAATGGAAACGAAAAAGTAGGCGTCAACCCATTGAAAAGGCTTTAATTGAGCAAATCGAAGTTCGTACACAATTATGAATAAGCGAGTATATTAATTCCATCCAATGTTTGTCTCCTGTGTTTTCCAAAGATAACCGCCACGTTGAACTGGATGTTACACATGAGCAGTGATTTGGAAACAAATATTGTGGCTATGGAATGTATCAAGGAGTACTCAGAGACGTCAACGAAGTCTTGTGTATTGTAATGTTGCAAGGCAACACATGTTCGTAGAATTTTATTAATTGTAGCGAATGCGCATGCGCCAATGTTTGGAACCGTCTACTTCCGGTGTACTCTATTGCGTACCATATGGAGGACACAACGGGTTACAGTTTCAATATATATTGCTCGAAATCCTATGTTAGGGTAACTGGAACTGAGCTGTGAGTACGTAAGGGATCTGTCACATATGGTCTAGGGCCCGGCATTTCCCTCCCTCACTGTCGCGTAGGGGGCAGAAAGGCTGTCGTGGACGGGTATCTGAAAGCAGCGAGGAACTGGCGGTTGGTATAAGCGATCCGCGAGCCGAAATCTCGGGGAGACTCGTCATGGTACACCGCTCCGGCAAGACGTCCAGAGGTACCGCTACTGGTCCACAGTTTTTGTTTGTTTTCTTTTTGGCAGTCAGTATGCGCATGCGTCAATTATTGTTGCTTTTGTACGTACCATTTGGGAGACGCAGTGAACTGCAGTTAATCGACGAGGCTTGACAATTTGCGTTGCTTGAACTTTGTTGCTCGTTTGCCAAAGAGGAAGGTTCGTATTATGCAAGTACCACTCGTACAAAACCTAACGTCTTGGGTTGGCTTACGGAAGCCTATAACTGGTCCTCATGCAAGCGATGAGTTGGAAATACTTATGAATACTGTTCCTGAATGCTTGGGTCTCCCCGTCTCCTTGAGTAAGGCCACAAAAGTTAACTGTTAAGAATCGAAGATTTTCACTATGCTCAAGCTGCTGAAACGATCAGCCACGAAGCCACGCTATTTTTCTTAACCGCTTGGCAACTCTAAACGAAGACGGTGTACGTTCCGTCAGAACCCAGACATATGCCGGGAATTCAGTCCTAGAGAAACCGTGCAGGTTGGTCACACCATTTCCACATGCAAAGAACAAGCAATTCCTCATAGTCCTCACTCGAAACAGTTTTATTTTGCAACAGTACGCTCTCCCATACAAAACATTTTAATGATTACCTTGTACACAACATCGCTGCTTTACACAACCGTGTATTGTTGTACTTGTTGTTTGAAGAATGTTTTCGGCTCCCGGAAAAAAAAATTTGAAAAACTAGGTACTAAAGGCGTAAGTAGCCTTCACCTTGTTCATCGCAAAATAGACAATAAAAACGAATGACCGTTACTTCCACTTTCGCGTGGTCTTAATTCCAATTTTTCCTTCTGAACTGAAGAGAAAAGTCGGCGGCACAAAGTGGGTAACTACATATCAAGATAATATTTTCATACCGTAATTTTCATATCGAAAATGCGAGTCTTTTTCAATGAAGATCGCCTAAAAAATCCGATATACATTTTGCTTTTCCTTTCTCGAGTTATTGACAAAATTACTCAATGCCAGCAGGAGGCTTCGTAGAATTTCAAGTTCTCGTTTCGAATATCACAAAGAACTGCCTTCAAAGTCTGGGTGAATTTTTGTGAAATTAAAAGCCAGCGAAAATGAAAGCTAAGGGAAGAAAATTCGGGCTGGATACTTTTCCACACGGTAGAGTGAATATGTTGGGAGCAAAATAGTTAACGTCCAACTCAAATTAGACATACAAGAGTTAAGAATTCAAAGAAACTGCATGTCATTCCTTCAAACATTTAAGTTGTTCAAGAAAAACATCTTTCCCACTGTATTTGTAAATAGCGCAAAAACGCGTCTTCGTTTTAAAAGAAACTACAAATAACTTACAGCATACTGCGTTCCTGTTCTTAAAATTATTCACTAAGAATTTTGATAAAATACAACATCGCAACCGCGTGCATGGACATTCGTTTACCTATCATTACAATTATTGCAACATTTAACATTTCTGGTAAGATGCGAGATTTCCCCACCCACCCTCCCATAAAATTCGTTTGTTCGCGTAGATCACATGACTTTGATCGGGGGCGGAAACAGACCAAGAAAACCCCGGCTCCCAGCCCAGGGTACCTTTGTCCTTTTGTAACCAAAGCGTCAGCGGATACAACGTGAAGGTGGTACCCACCTATAAATCTTTAAGGCCCGCGCCCATTATTCCGCCCTTTTAATGTCTTTATTTCATACAAAGAATGGCGAAAATGGGTGTCAATTTGGCTGCTGGTCAAACAAAGCACAGCAATTTCTATTTTGGTCACAGACGCAATCACGGTTCAAAAGAATGGAGGGCACGGCACGTACCACCGCCACCCTTCTCTAGACAAAGCAGTTGGCTTTCTCAACGTCACTGAAAACCAAAACCATCGTTTCCTTTTGAATAGTAATTCCTATAGCATGATTATTGATATAAAATACCAGCAGCGATCTTTCAAAGAAAGCTTATACTTGTTTGGAGCTTGCGCTCTGTTGGCGACATCGGCGGGAAAAATCTGTTATTAGTCGGCCGCGCAGGTTCCCTCGGCGGCTCCTTATGTTGGCGCGCTTTTAGCTGCTCGCCGTACTCTTGCCACCTGGCGTCATCGCTTTCGTGTGTCAGATACCGTTCTCCAGCAGCAGCTTCCAGACTCCTCACGTCCAGCCACGTTTGGTAGTCCTGCAAAAGGGATAAATTTGTATTTCCGAGTTTCTTTGCTAAATTACTATTACCCTCATGGACTGAAGCGAAAAGCTGATACAACTTAGGAAATAAGACGTTTTTTTCCAAAGAACAATTTCAACAAATAACGTCAACTTCGCGAAAATTTAGTACCACAAACTATAAACCCTTACAATTGCGGTTGAAATTATGCAATAATAACAGCCGCTGTCATGGCAACATTACGTCACATTTACCTGGAGCCACGGGTGAATCAGCGACTTGTCGCTTGTGTAGCGACAGCGTTGCTTGACTTGTAGTAGGTTGTTTATCAGGTCAATAGCTGCAAAAAAAAGCAAGATAACATCTTCGAGTCTCCTCTAGCTCAGTGGTAGAGCCTCTGAACTACTAATCGGAAGGTTACAGCTTCGACTCCTGTAAGGAAAAATCGGACTTTTTCCGAATCTAGTCACCAGAAAAGAACACATAACTTCGTTTCTTGCACGGAAATCAAGTAGTTGGAACAATCTTTACTAAAGACTAAAAGACTAGGCTAGGCGATTTATCAAGTTTTAACAAACCTTCTGGTGAAACCTCCTGCCAAGGATCGGGTGGGTACATAAAGGCAGCGTTATGTATTTGATCTTGGATGTCTTCCTCTTCATTGAAAGGAAAAGTACCACTTAAACTACGAAAGAAAAACATTGAAAAAGGTTCGTAAATGAGGGGCACAGGTACCAAAAGTCACTTGATAAACACTACTTCACCTCGAATTTGCGCGGCACTGTTTAAGAAGGGCTACATAGTAAAAGTGTCTATATCGGCCGCCTGATTTGTTCAGAGCAGGTTCACGTTTAAAGGTTGAGTCCGGTTGTCATGGTATCTACCCTGGTTTAGCATAAACCCTGCTTGGAATAACTCGGCCCTAATTTAGGGCCTCTTCATATGAGCCCGGTTACCGGGCTGGCCCGGTAAGCGGGACGGATTTTGTCTCGTGTTCATATGGGAAATTTTCATCCCGGTTACCGAGATGAAATTCAAGAAACAAAACCAAAATGGTGAAACATAAACTTGTATCGTTCGCGACTGTCGTAGCTTTGTGGACTCTTGTAACTTTCCTAATGAAGCTAATTCGCATGCTTTTGAAGTGGAAATACATACACGTCAAAAATTATGCCATTTTGGTCGCTATGATCCGAAAGCGAAGCTATTTTGTCAAAAAAGTTTCGTCCCGGTCACCCGGGGTGGAATGTTCATATGGCAAAATTCTCATCCCGGTTGCCGAGATCTCGGCCGGAAAAAGCGAGATCTCGGTAACCGAGCCAGCCCGGCTTCTCATAAGTAAGTAAGTAAGTAAGTAAGTAGCTTTATTTAAACACGGTATTTCCATATGAACACATCGTAAATTTTACAAAGGAAAGAGTGGCGAGGCGAGATCTCGGAAACCGAGCCAGCCCGGTTGACCGGGCTCATATGAAGAGGCCCTTAGTCCTGAAAGTTCGACCCATCCCGATCTATTACGGAGCTTACGAAACGACGACGCTACAAAACAATGGGTTTAGTGAGCAAAAACAATGGCTGTGCACGCTCAGCACGTGCGTTTTACATTTTGGTACATTTCTTTGCCGTCGTCGCCTAAATAACGACGTGGAATGACAAAAATTCATATTCTGTAGAGGACGCAAGCGTGTGACCATAAATTTTCAGTTCTCTCCTACGCTTCTAACCCGCTCATACCAGTTTAATTCCTCAACAGTTACTACACATTTGAAATGCGGAACGACATGAAATAGTTGCGTAATAATACTAATGCGAACTTGCGTTTTAAAATGACGTCCTCGTAGCCGTCGTCGTTTCGTAAGCTCTCTATTATAACCTGCATTGCCGACGTTTCCTTTCCGAAAACCCGAGCCGAAAGCTCTCGTTCGCTTCTTGGCATTCGAAAATAAAACGACGGAAAAAAAACTGGGCAGGCAACACCTTCCTGTTACTGATTCTCACCTTACATAGACCACGACACCAACCGACCACATATCGAGCGACCGATTGTATCCTTTATTAAGCAGTACTTCGGGAGCAAGGTAAGCTGGTGTTCCGACCACAGAACGACGAAACGATTTCTCCTCGATTATGCGAGCAAAACCGAAGTCACAGAGTTTGATCTGTGGGTATCCACATTCATTGGTGACTGAAGACAGTAACACATTCTCAGGCTTGAGATCACAGTGGACTATGTTTCTAGAATGGAGATCTTTCAAAGCTACTAAAATCTGCAAAACGTAATAAGGGAAACAGAATAACCGATTGCATTAATGCATACAAATGCCACTTGGCTGTCAACTAAAATTTGCAACTCAAACCGGTCCGGGACTTTCGTCAAATCTTTAAAAAAGTGAGAGTGCGCGTGGATGGACCTGCTTCATTTGTTACGTGGCGTGCGCAACCCCGTGCGCACGTTCAAATTTTAGAATAACGTCTACCAGCCAATCAAATAAGAGCACGCGAGGGTGCTTTCTGTTTCAACTGTTGCGTGGCGTGGACACGTGCATTCTCAAATTGTCTAAGTAAAGTTTGGCCCGTGTGCAGGAGGAAATTTGCTGAAAAATTGGCTCGTTTTACGTGGGAAATACACACAGATGGGTCTGTAAGCGCTCCAGATGTTTAAGAAGTTTAGTATTTCCCGTTGGTGTGAGGAGAAGCGCTAACAAGTGTTTCAAAGTTCTCGTGCAAATAGTCAATACAACTCATGGTAACCGGCAATCCACGACAACAACAGATTTTCCGGAGAAAGGTAAGCCACAGTAAAGTATACGAAAACTTTGTTTTACCCAGCAGCCAAGCACACGCAAGAATCTTTTTGATTTTGAAGACAGAACTGACGGTTCCACATAATTCATCTTCGGCCCAGCGGTGACCGTGCATACCCTTCTTACCTGAGTTATAAGAAATTTGGTAAATCTTTCATCAAGACGACTCTGCGGGCTTGACAGGATAAGCTCTAGCATGTCACCTTTCATTTTCTCCATTACCACAAACACCTGCAAATAAAACAACGCGATGAGAAACCAAAGTGCAACTTGAAATTGGCAAACACGAGACCTGAAAACCTAAAAAACGTGCTTACTCTTTCCGGAGTCTCGAACAT
The DNA here is from genome assembly GCA_014634185.1 of Astreopora myriophthalma. Lineage (NCBI taxonomy): Eukaryota > Metazoa > Cnidaria > Anthozoa > Scleractinia > Acroporidae > Astreopora > Astreopora myriophthalma. The sequence goes on along the minus strand of BLFK01000304.1, from coordinate 533,638 downwards.
TTGTTCCAAGTTCACAACACCGTGGTGATTAACGTGCTGAAAAGCAATTCAAAGGTTTGTCAGGATGAAATTATCCTCGTCTGCTGAGGCAATCTAACAACTGCAGACAGTTTCTGCAGTTGTTACCTTGCTAAAAGAAATCGCGGAAACTCATGTTTTATCCGCCAAAGCCAGCGTAAACCTAGAATCTTAAGGTATACGTAGTTTGTTATTTGGCTACTGACAACTCACTACTGGTGACTATACTCGCTAAGTTTACGAAAAAGCTACTTACGTTCAACTACTTTCGTCCCCCGTACCCTTGTTTTCCCTTCCAGTAGTCCCCGCCTTTTCTCTTGTTATTCGCGCCCTGCGTTTATCATCTCCCTCCCCGTTTATTTCCTAAGTCAGAATTCCCGCCTCCCCTCCCCCGCTTTTACAACACTCGACGGCAACAAGTCACCTACTTGCAGTATTGCAACTTCATTTTTCAATTGTGCTTCTTGCTTCGTGGGGAACCGAAGTTTATCAATGACTTTAATAGCTACATCACGGCCACTGGCACGATGAACGCCTGCAAAGACGCAACAATTTTAAAATCATATCCTCTAAGGGAATTATTATTATTATTATTTATTTATTTATTTATTTTATTTTTCAATCAGAAAATAGCAAAATGGTAACTTTAACCAATGCGACGCGAAGCGACTTGCCTCCATAGACGATTCCAAACTGTCCTGATCCGAGAATTTCATCAGGGAATACCTGGTACTGCTGGCTGATATCCTGAAAAAATGAAATACAAAAACGGGTTTTTGTCTGCTCGGTGAGAGGGAAGAAAAAAAAAAAGTATATATATATATAGGCAGAATAAAAGGATTTTACCAAAACAATGAACTCACAGCAGAAGGATCCAACGGATAAAATGCCACCATGTAAATTTATAGATTAAATCGCGTCGGACCAGTAAGAAGTTGGCCCCACTGCCTTACCTCAAGTACTTATCTATATATTTAACAAATAAAGAAGCCTAAGCCGTGTACTACACTGTGATAAAACACGATGGGCATTTGAGAACACGAGGGAAATGTAGACAACACGAGCCGCAGGCGAGTGTTGTCTCAGCATTTCTCGAGTGTTCTCAAATGTCCGGAGACTTTTATCACAGTGTAATACACGGCTTAGGCTTCTTCATTTGCTTTATGATATAGAGGTAATGTGGCGAAAAACAATAAAACACGCTTTTTCTATGTTTTATACTCTGATAAAACATGGGTTTTTGACCAATCAGAGCGCGCGTATAATCCTATCTATGTTATAAATATATTTATTATATACTCAACAAAATATCTCGTTTCTGATTGGTCAATGGCGAATGCATAAATAGGTTATAGAGTGCAATCCAGGTTATAGAGTGCAATACGGAAGTTGCTATGGAAACACCGTACAAAGTAGCGCGTTTGAGTAATTTGTTGAGAATATAATAAATAAAAAATCGTATGAACCTGCTCGTGCATTTCGTGATTTATGGTCACTCGTGATGTTTTGAAAGTTCTCAAATTGCACTCGCCTGCGGCTCGTGCAATTTTGAGAACTTTCAAAACATCACTCGTGCCCATAAATCACGGAATGCACTCGCGTTCATACGATTTCCTATACATATACTGCTCATTTTGCATCAATCGTTTTTACTAACCGAGTCCTTAGGCCTCTCTTCCTCGTGTGAGACTTCCATCTCGACGTCCGCATTATTGACAACTAAACAAAAATAACTAATAATTAGAAATCAATCAACTTAACAAATTGACGTCAGTTTTTTATGCGTCTGTCCTGTTATTGATCATAAATTTCGTCATCACATTGTCAAAGTAGCTGTGGATCCACGAGGCGATAGCCGAGTGGATCCGCAAACTACTTTGACAATGTGATGACGAAATTCATTGTCAATAACAGGACAGACGCATAAAAACTGACGTCAATTTGTTTTTTACGATAACAAAAAGGTAGGAGAGACGAAATTAAGACGAAACGCGAGACCATTATAAATTCATGTGTCTGTCCGCATATTGACCATAAAAATTAGCCAATGAGCGCGCGTGAATTTCTGCAGTTATCGTAAAAAGATTTTTCGAGCGCAGAGTGGACAGTTTACGTCGCTCGAGGAGCACTAAACCCCACCCAAATATAAAGTCTACATTTTGCTCTGTTTTCGTTGGGTCGGGGGAAGGTAAGGATTTGACTTGACCTTTCTTACCCGTTGTAGCCGCTGGAGACGGAGCACTGCTGGTTGTCGGCGTAACACAACCCGGCATCAGAGCAGACCGAGTGACGCTCGCCCAAGCCTGACCAGCCACTGACCCGATACCACTATCTGGGTCTGGTACTTCTTCTTCATCTTCCACTTGTCCCACATAGTATACCATGTCTCTTGTTTTCATCTCAAAACAATGAGGCGCTCTGGTGGCATCTGTTTGCAAAGGGTCGATGTTGGAGTCGACCGAGAGAATCTCCGACAGTTGAATTTCCTTCGGAAGCCATTAAAAAAAGACAGGAAAGAAAAAAGACAGAAAGCAACATTCTTACTACCTGCAGGAAACACCTCTTGTAAAACGGATTTCACGTTTGTCACGATACGGGGAAAATAAAGGTCCAATTTAACAATTTCAAAATGATACACTCATAAAAAATTGGGGTCACCTTCCATTGGCCATGGGAGGTTTCTAATGGGCGAAATAAGGAAAGTGCATACAACAATGATATCTTGAAAACATGATATCTTTATTAGCATGATTAATTGAATTTTATAAAGTAGTGTGCATCGATGTTAGATGCAACTGATAAATCGCATTTGGAAGGCACTCGACCACGCGGCGCAACACTTATGTATTTGGCAATTCTGATATCCTCTGTCCATTCATGCTTGCCTTGCTCAATACTATCAAACTGTTTTCAATTCAACTAAAAGAAGACAGAGGGAGGGGCTGTTGGATAACGCAAAAGAAGTCAAAAGGCCGGAACAACGTGCTAATGCGATTAGACAAAATGAAGATGATTTGCTAGCCACCTTCAGTCAGCGCTGTATCAACCACTCGTCAGCAATAATCCAGAACTGGGTTGGGCCTTCTCTATACCAGAAACAAAGTTCTAGCTTTTCTACGCACGACCTTTCATCTCGTCTCACGTTCTTTGTAAAGAACGTTTGTATGGTAATTCGAGTCCTTTGCCATCACGTTTTTTTATCCAGCTTGCGATAAAGTAACGTTGTATAAGATTTGCGCTTGTATGACTGGCTTTAAAGAACTATAAATACTGCACATGTACGGTAATAACCCGTTGAATTACGAGATTGCCATTTTATTATGAATAGTCATTAATTGAACGGCTCTGAGGCAAAACGTCTTAAGTGCCTTTTCAGAACGCGTTTGGTAATTTTGCAAAATAAAGTTAAGGAATGACCAATCCCAAGTCGTATGAAGAAAATTAAGTCTCGCCGCCGGGTGTAAGAGGATGAAAATATGAAAATCGGGGGGGGGGGGGGGGGGGGCTGGCGGGATTTGACGGAGAGGGCTCTTTACATCTCATTGCCCCAAGTTTTGGCGTACATCATTTGAAAGTTCACTCCGTGTTTTTTCTTACAGTCTTACCTTGTAATATTTGTTACTTGTTGCGTCTTTAAACAGCGTCACACACTTTGTGTCTAGTCTCCAGTAATGTCGTCTTCTCTGAAAGATAACAAAAACGTAAGAGGTATCACTCTATACAATCTTGTGGTCCTTCATTAATCAAATGTACAGTTCCATAATGTTCATTTGACATGGCAATGGTCTACTAATTCAACATCCTCATCTTCGTCATTGTCTGCATCAATTTCTCATTCACATTAAGAGAGGAACAACAAAAAACAATTTGATTGCATTCCAGTTATAAATGGTATTGCTTAAAAAAAAAAAGACAAAAAAGAAATATTACCAGAATTGCTTAGCTAAATTGAGGATTTCATTATTCCTGGATCCATTGTTTCGTTTCTTCATGCAAAAACTTTGTGAATAAAGTGGCCTTATTTTCTACAAACAAAGGTGTCAATATTACTCGAAAGAAATTTTCGTCTCGATCATTTAGAGAATCCAGCTGGGACATTTAGTAATGATATCAGCTATGAATGTTTTTCTAATTGTACCATATCTATCACACACAGTCATGTATCACACAAAGTTGCAGTACTGACAGGTTTTCAGGTGCACAGGGAGTTTAGGAGGGGAATGTCCTCCAATTTCAATTCTCTGGTTGTCACGGCCTGCCCTCAGTTTTGCTATGGTCATCTATGTTTCTGGTTTATAATAAGTTCTAGTGAAATCACAGGGAGTTGCACAACTATGAAAGCAGAATAAGGGGTTAGGTTTTTTTTTAATTTTTGCCCTTGATAATTTCTGATTGACATCTTTTCAAGTCAGTTGATTAAAAACAAATCTCCGGGGG
>BLFK01000304.1:516091-529171 GCA_014634185.1 Astreopora myriophthalma | reverse complement strand
AGGGGGGAGGAGCTTACTGGAAAATCTGACTATACTGAGAGGGGTGGGTGGGTATAGAACTTTTGCAGGTATATCACTACTGTTGGCACTAACTTGCATGTCCTTGTTTGTGAAGTGCACCATCCATCCCTGCTTAAGAACCTTGGACCCTTTTCTCTTTGTGTGCTTTACAGATACAACAATCCTTTGCAATGGGATGTTATTGCTCATTGTTGGCGTCAGCTGAGGGGGTTCTCCATCTGGCGATGAAGGACTTGCAGGCTCAAAAATTTCCTCCTGGCTGCTTCGGCTTGTAGATTCTGCCTCAGCTTCGTTCTCAGTGTCATCATGTTCTTCAAATGGCATATCATTTGACAGATCCATTTCAGACAAACTTTCTGAAATAGCACTTGAGTCAGTAGAATAAATGGAACCTGCAAGAGTAATAACCTCAGTTAGTGGTCAAGTAATTTGAACAAATTGTAACTATTGCCTTTCACACCAAGTTTTCTTATCTTATCACACCACAAAGTGCAGCCAAATTCAGATCAATAAACGGTTCTCCTATGACCCATTACAAGTCATTATGAAAGGAAAGGGGGCAATCAAATACATAAAAAGGACAAAATTTCCCTCTGTAAAGAATTCACGTATTCCTACTTGTCCCTTACCAGTCTCTAGCATTGCCACTTCACCACGACAGTTCTTCGGGGCCTTCTCTGCACATCCCTTGCGATGGCAGTTAAATTTACAATCTAAAATCAGAATTGAAGCAATCTCTTGTTAATGACATTAACACAGATTGTGTGGTCTACTTTGCATGGAAAGGAAACATTTCAGTTCTTTACCTTTGCACTGCACTCCCTGACGAAACAAGCCTTTCAGCTGAAAGCAGACAGATATACTGTGTCATAAACAAACTTATGGAAAGACTTACTTGCATATTATTCTACCAATCATTTTACTTGACGTACCTCAACATCACTAACCACTGCCATATTTACTTGCAAAAGGACTAGGGTACCTTAACTGATTCTTAAGCAAGTTCCCTAACAGAGGCTTCCTACTCCTTCTACACTTGACACACTTTTACTTCAAGCAGCAATATGAAACATTAAGTTACCCACTACTGTCTTTTCCTATCAAATGTGAAAGGCATTCATCAAGAACTGATTCTGATCGACCTGATGATGACGGTACTGAGAAAACACATAACCTACCAATCTCTTGCAAATCTGGCAAACTGTTGGCCTTTTGTATGAATGAATTGCAAACGTATGTGGCACTTGTATTCGTCCCGAGAGAGCTGGGTCTGTCCATACAGGCCGCCCACTCCAAGTTGGTCTTCTGTCTTTCAAGGACGGGATGCCATCTGTGAGAGAGTTTGACTGCTGGAGCAAAAGAGGCTCACCCCACCCCCCAACCTGAGAAGGTGGTCTTGGAAGAGTGTTAGAATGAGCACTGTTCATGCTAGTGTTTGAACGGTGCCTTGAATCCGAGCAGTTATTTGGTATCTTGTAGGCACACTTCTTGTGATAATTGCCACCGCAGCCTATAAAAGAAACACAGGAGAATTCAATTCTAAAATGTCTGTAGTCAATTAAGACACTAATTGCGAAAAATGTTTTTCAATCACCCCGTCTCGACTGCAGGTTTAATGTAAGCATTGCCTTGCTGTTTTCGCCCTCTTGCAAACAAAAATTCTTACAGCAGTGTGTTAACGCACATGACCGGACACCATTTTGAATTGCATAAACACAGAGTTCCATATTTCCTCCTCCACTCTATCAATGGGAGGAGGAGGAGGCATAAAACACTAGCTGACATCATACCTTCACATTTCAGTCCCTGCTTTACAAGACCAAACAGCATTTGACCACAGAAGTCACAAAATGTGGGAGAGCGATAGGAGTGCACTGTGAGTAGGTGCGGACGAATGATAGTCTCATCTTCTGGAACTTTTGCTTGAAAATACAGTTGTTGACAAGTTAAATGCTGCATTACAGTATACTATGATTCTGCTACAATGTAAATCTCCTTGTTAGACATGTTTGCAGAGATAAAAGTGGGGAGAGGTGGGAAAATTTATTTTAATGTGATACCCTTCATGATTACTTTCCCACCAACAATTTGTGATATTTCAGGTTTTAGTATTACAGCAAGGATTCCAAGTGTGACCGATTCTAATTAATTCACATTTTTTTTAAGAGAGAAGACTATCCAATCAGAAGCTGAAGATGCTTTTTCTTGGTGTCTGATTGGACAGTATGTGTACACAAAAGGATGTGAATTAATTAAAAGTGGTCACACTTTGTAAGATCCTTTCTGCGACTTTGTTTTGATAGAAACTTCTCTGCTTTTCTTGTGTAACTACAGAGTCATTAGCAGTAGAACAGCATGGTTTACCTAAGAAAAGCATTGGCGTCTGTATCAAAACATCCAGCCTAATCGTTGCCATTCAAAGGCCAGGTCACACGACACAATTGAAGGGCTCTGGGCAAAAAAGAAGTAGGTGACTTTTGCACTTTTTCTGGGGTCATTTTGCAAAATCATGGCCAATTTCCAACAAATCAACTCCACTAAAATTAGGGGGTGAACTTTCCCATGCTATATGCCAAAAAGTAGGGCAATGTGATGAAAAGAAGCCAAAAGAAAAAAAATTTACCTGCATTTTTATATTTTCTTCGTCTTGTACCCCCACCCAGTACCCAGAATTTTTTCTTTTCCCTTATTATTTTCTTCACATCACTTACCATAGGTAATTCCATAACATAATTTTTGCACATTGCACAGAATTTGGCCGCATTTTCGCAAAATGACCAAACACACCAAAAAAGGCACCTACAACGTTTTTGCTCTCCACCCTTCAATTGTAACATGAGGTATTAGGCATTATATTCATGGTTACAAGAAGCGGATTCCTCAAAGCAACGATTATCTCTTCCTCAAAGTCAGTGTGTACAGTTCTTCAACTAATAAGAGATACATTCAGACCAAAAAAACCTTCACAGAAAGAAGAGAAAACTGCAATTTAAAGGGGATAGGTCACGCTATTTTAGGTAATTTTGTTTAATTTTGTTGACTATGAGCTCTAATCGTCAAATTGGCAGAACAAGAGTCTTTCATTTGCAAAATCACCGCCACATAACAACTGAGAATGATTTTCCAGCTGTGTAAATGACATTTTGATACAAACTGATATAAATTTGAAAAAGGTGGGCCAACATTTTTCAAATTTTCCAAATGCAATCTATTTTAATCCTCTCCAGTTCTGTCCATCCATGACCCTTCTTGGCTTTCCTGTGTTTTGAGTTGTTCTATAGTTTCTTTAGCCGTTATTGTGATATTTTAGTTAACCATTTGATCAGTGCTGAAATTGCCTAAAATTGCGTGACCTAGCCTCTTTAAATAGAAATTTAATTTGCAAGGTTCATAGCAAAGGAGGGAAGAGGTTTCCAGAATGACTTCCAAATTACAAAAACCAACCCAAGCTATGCATGTACAGTAAGCATAAATCTTCCACTCACACACCTGATATAACAACTTCAATAACTGAGCCTTCTTTCAACTGGTCCACACTTGTTAATCTCTCCAAGACATTGCTTGCAATGTAGTTATGGCAAAACAACATCACTTTGTCTGCAATACCAATGCATGAGTGGTCTGGAAACTGAAATGAAAGAGAATTTAAATGACTTTCAATTTCTGTGATTGGTAAAAATGTGTGAATAACAAGTACTTTGTTGTCCCATCACATGTATGCCTTGTATAAACCTAAATGATGAATTCCCAGAAATCTAAGGATTTGACCCATAATATCATGCGTGACAAATGACTCCTTAATTCTGGTGCAAAATTTCAGCGTTAATTTATAACTTCACATGTGAAATTACAGTGTTGCCATGGCAACTTTTCCTACGGTGCCAAAATGGTGTCAGATTGCGAGCATAATTTGTCACCCATAATATTAATCAGTAATCAAATGGTATACTCGTGAAAATTAGGGAATAGTTTCACTTGCGTTTTGTCCAAAATCAAGTAATATATTTCCCGAGCCTAAAGACAAAACACGCATAAAATTATTCCCTAATTTCACTTGTCACCATTTGATTATCCATACTAATCTTTCAAGTACAATCTTCATTTCCTTTTAATTATTATTAATACTAATACCATAAAAAATACTTTATGCATCATCATTAACCTTGTATAGCAAGAATAGACCTAGGGCACCATATGGGGGATGTCAGTCTATCAACAGAACATATTGCAGAATGTGGTCTGTTGAAAGGTGAGTGACCTTCTAGACTTCCCAGATGTTGGCACTGCCTGGGATAGAGTCAGTGAACTTCTGTAGTCCCTTCTTTTCAAGACCTAGTGCGGCGATGACCACTGGTGTGGTTTCTGTCTTCAAACCCCACATCCTGCTGACTTCAGTCTGCAGAATTTGCTGTTGCCTGGAAGTGTTGCCTTCGGTAGGCACGACCACATTGATGAACACGCAACTTTTTATTTCTTGCATCCCTGATAACTATATTAGGCTTGCTATGAATTGGCATGTCCCAGAGAATACTGTGCTGTATGTCACTGTAGGACCTAGCAAGGGCACCATGGATATATATGGATATCTATATAACGGCCAAGCTAACAGCCCCATCAATCCAATTGCAACCCTAATTATTGCTTTCAAGTTGTCGGTCACGTTAATGGCGTCAGTGATCTCATTGGTATCAATATCTGACCATCCTTGTTCCTTTAAGTTCCTATAGCAGTCCTGATGTTGTTGGATCCAGCTAGCAAATTCACTGTGGTTTTTCTTGCTTTTCCAGATTTTACTTGAAAACTCCTCAACTTGTTTGATAGTGGGTGGTTCATTTACTTTCAGCTGTTTCTTTCCCAGTTTGGGATAGAATTTCTTGGTGTCTTCCTTCAAATATTTTGTTTTGTCAAAAGAACATCAATTCCTCTTCTCAAATCTCTATGCCTTTGCTGGAATTTGTTGTTTCAGCATCTCTTTGGCTATTAGTATGTTGACCTTCTTTTTGATCTAAACATATCATTGCTCTCTTCATTTTCCTTGGTTCTCAGTTGTTAACACCTCAAAGTGCCAGGAAGCTACTAGTTTCCTTGGGAACAATGGGGGGTCCTACTACTCTCCTTTATGTGATGGAAAGTACTTTTCTTTCATCATGAAATTATTACTATTATTATTATTACTATTATTATTATTATTATCATCATCATCATCATCATTATTACAACTATTACTATCACTGTTACCATTATGCTGCTATTATTCTTATTACATAAGTTTGTTTCATTTTCCATGAAACATATCTGATTTCTTTGTCCTCCCCTCTTTGTTGCAGAAATACAGCTTTCCATGGCACTTTCACTGTTCTATTTAGAAATGCACACAAGCGATTACTAAATATTGTCCCAACTACATCGTATATTGTCAAATATTTACATGTCTTTCCAAATCATACACATGACCTGCAGATGTCACCAAATGGAAAAATTGAGACCCTGTAAATGTTTCACTGAATAAATTCAATTTTACAAAGGAACAGCTGTTGCAAAAGTTAACAAGGTTTTAACTAATGCAAAGATATAAATGACACGCTATCTTGCAATCTCTCAGAAACGACAACAGTTTGTTTCAAGACACGATATTGTGCTGCTCAGTCTTGTAACGAAGAAGTTAACAAAATCAATTTGACATTTAAAATAGTGTTACGACTGCTTTCCCCAGCTGCGAGATGAAATATGAATCATTTCAACTTAACAGCCGATTTTATTTTTTGCGTGCATACATTTAATCTACAAGGTTTTGAACTCTTGTCATTAGCAAATATATGCAAAATGCCTATAGGTGGACTAAAACGCATATCGGGATGAATGTATATTCTTATTAGCCGCTTAACAGCGTCGAATCTTCTAGCGAAATAAAAGCCAGGTTAATAACTAGCGTGCAAATTGGGGTCACAACATGTATACTTTCTTTTTCGTGTAAGTGAGTGAGTGCCATCGAGTGGCCCCACATTAATTTGACAACAGGAAGTTAAAAGCAGTCCGTAGTATGAATACCAATATCTTTCTTTAAAATATCAAATATTCCTGCATAAAACACTGCTAGACAAACAGTATTTAGCAAATGAAATAACTGCTGCTTTGACGCAAAAATCGGTCTATAAAAACCATATATTCACATGCGGTTCTAAGGACGTCGAGCTGATAGAAAAAAATATGAAAATTCGAAAATAAAACGCGAGCATAGTTTGTGGATCGAATAGATCGATTGTTCCTGATGCGTTTAAAATGATGGACTTTTGAACTCCCAAGTTGTGGGGAAATTGATTTTCTAGTCCCGATCCCTTTTAATGCCGAGTCAGTAGGAATTTGCCGGGCGAAATTGGTTTGCGAAGGCCTCAAAAGGGCAAGGAGGTCGCGGTCGGCTGAATACGACCGCGTGACATTTCTTGTTGTTTTCACTTACATTTCGCCCTTCTTTTACTCTACAACAAGAAAGAAACAAGACGTCCCACCTTCTAAGTTAAAGTAAGCGATCTTTGTGTTTTGGCAGGATTATAAATAAAGGAGTAAGCTCAAATGATAGAACAAAACTGACATACACAAAGACAACGCGAACTGTCATTTTACAGCGTGTGAGCATGCAATCCGTTAAATAAACGAAAACAAAAAAGTAATGCTTTAAGAGCACAATCTCAGGCCGGAGGTACACTTGAGAACGCCAATAGTACACAAATTGTGCATCGAGATCAAAGTTTGAAGATTATGAAGCTGAACGCGGGAACATGAGACCAGACCGATTTTTGAAACAACTTCTTACCACAAATGATAACACCAATCGCACCAGTTGTTCGATTTAAGGTTATTTGAGGCTTAAAAGAACATCAGTGTTTTAAGCAACTGTGTTCTGCGTTGGCGGTTAGATAAATGCTGTACCTTCTGATCAAGGAAAGAGCAAGCCAGTTCTTTGAGGGTATAGAGATCCTTGCCTTCGAAACCGTACGTCTCTCGGGCCAGACCACATTGTAATGTAATTCCCCTGGAACGACGAGGACCGTCTTCTGACATGACCTTCTCCTTCTACATATAAACCATTAAGAATTTGCTCCCAACATCAATCAAACTCGACTTGAAAAGGCGACAAATTTCAATGGACAGTCACTATCCCTACAGAAAGTATTTCCTTAACAATATGGGCGACAACATTGTCACGTGACTAAAACATATTGCCCGGCAAAAAGACTAAATGCTAAGACGCTTTTCCGGTGCATAGTACTTCCGGTATCAATAATCCATGATCATTACACCAAAGGTTTTTTACCTCTAATCCACTCTGAAACTACGTTAACGAAAGCTATAGTTCCTTAAAATAATGTTACGTCGCTTTCCAAACCAATAATCAGTTACCAGGGAGGAAGACCTCAATTTTTCCTCTTTCTAACGGCACAATTAAGTTTAAGTCGCAAACGATTGGGCAATATTTGTCCACTGGTTTTGATTCAACAGATGTTCCCTACATTAACTATTTTTGACTAAAAATAATGGAGTTCGAAGCTCATTTTTCTGTACAGCCGCGTTCATAAACCTTTAGTTTGTTTATCTCCGTGGGCAAGCGTAACAAATATGTTTATATCAACACAATCAACTTATGACGTAAAAAAGTTTAACTTCTTTCAGCCTAACGTCACAATAACGTCATACACTACCTATTACGTCATGACTGTTTCCAAAATTAGAAAAAAAACTTTAATCGTGCTCGATTTACATGAATTAATGTTACTTAAATCAAAATTCCAAGGTGAAATTTTAAATGATGTAAATAAAGAACACATCGATGCAAATTACTTTTTGTATAACAAGGAAAATTTATCGTTTTGCTGTCAATGTAAAATGATGAAAAGTGAGCAGCAATTTCTTCAGAAACTGGATATTTTGCAGTCTGAAACTTAATATTGCAGACATATTGTATTGAATAATTCGTAACTATGTATTCGTTAACAATAATTATTCCTTGAAATAAGCCCGTGTTGGTTACGAGGTGCTACATAGAGAACGTTGCGCATAGCGCTGACTTGACCACAGCCAATCTCGTATCCAACAAGGTCGAATGTTGAAAGGTCATTGTTTTATGAAATTATCAAGCTGCCGTTTATCTTTTATTGGCGAAACTTGGCTTCCCGCCGAAAAAAAAATTAAGCTGAAGTGCAATTTGCCGGAGTCATATGATCAAACTGTAGTTATCATCTCTACGCAATTGCTAAAATTACGTCCATAACTGCGAGGATCATAGCTTCATTTGTAGTTGTAATGGCTGACAACTGAGATACAGTGAGCAAGTAAGAGAGCTAGAAATGCATTACCCGAGGTTAATAATTGAATATGTTATGTCCTTAGAATGGGAAAAATGCTTTCAAGCCTGAATTAAAAAAATGTTTAGTATTGGGCAAGTTGACGTGGTTTGTGAAACAAATTCTACGCAGGACCATTGAATGAAAGCCAATGGTGCTCACGTGCGCCAATGGTAGTCTTAAGAGCATGAGGTGGACGAAAGCAATCTTAAACTCTATTTTTATGCAAACTTATTCCTTTACTTTAGGAAAAAAATATGGCCACCGGAATGGTGAATTAAAGCGACCCAGTTGGTTAGTTATTCAAGGTGTTCAGCCCGCCCGGGAGTTTCGCCTGCTGTAGGTAGAATCCAAAACTGACCATTCAAATATACACATTTTTGAGAAGTTGCATTTCTTGCATTGCCGCTCGTAGTAAATTTAGGTTAAAAACTGAGAAATCGCAGTGCATTTAATGCGCTAGCACCCCTATCAGAAAAATCTATCAGTCTGGAGAAAGGACCGGCGGGAAATTTACTCCAATGCTCCATAGACTTCTTGACTCTCGGTTGGCTAACATCTTGCAAAGGTTATTCCTTCAATTCCCAACTGTTTGTGTATGGGATGACACGTAACCAGGATGTCCCTTATCTCTAGAGTGACGACCACTAAACAAACTTTGGGTGCTCGACCCTGTTACCATGTTCCCACCCCAGGCCATGCGCCCCAAAATTCCGAATTTTTTTAACCGTTATTAACCGCAAAATAGCAAAGATAACAAACTATATTGATTACAAACTTGAACGAATTCTCTCCTCGTTTAGAGCCGCCAGGCGGTCACGAAAACGAAGATGGCTTCGCAGCTAAGTGTTTTGCAAGGTTGAGCACAGTGAAAATCGCCATTTCTAATTCAACACTTGGGAAACCATTCCGGCTTACTCAAGGGCACTACTAAGTATTCAGCACCAGTACCCATAAAAGAGAGACTAGTAAATGCGGACTTCACAGTCACGTAAATTTAACGCTAATAATGCGTGCGATTTTCAATTGATACACTAATCTCACACCCAGATCTCCCACGCAGAAGTCAATGTGCCTCCCAAGTGGTACGCATTGGAGCACCAGAGCACTTGCTCATGCGCAGGGGATACACTTGAATACGAGGGAAACAAAATACAACACCAGTAGCGGATGTTTGACGCAACGAACGGCATTCATTCCTAAAACAACGAGATCGTCATGAAAAATACGAATAAGATATGCCCTTATTTCAAGAGGCTTTCAATCTGATTCATAGAGTATTGGCGGAAATTCAACGACTTTTCAAGAAAACCCGTCTTCCAAGTTTTCATTTATCAAGGACTTAACCAGAACCCGAAGTGGGTGTACCAACGTGAACCATGTACGGCGTTCGCCAAAATGACGTCAGCGTGAAGATGTCATCAGAGAAAGATGCAGGAAGCAAAAGATTAATATCTTTAATTTGAAGCGCATAAGACTGATAAGTAAAACGTTGACCTAACGCATCTGCTAAGTTAGTTTGAAAAGAGAAGAGTAGGAAAAAAAAACTTGTCAAGCTATTGGAGATGTTGCAATCACGTTGCAATTCTATTGGCAGAACGCAAACCAATAACAGTGCTCTAATTCACTTCACACTACCACCTCAATGTTTCTAGTCACTGAATAGTCAAGGAAGCTAACCTTTTGAATGTACGATCTTGCTTTTTATACCCTAAACAGTGCTTTATGCTATTTAATGACCACTATGCGGGTAACTTGCTAACATACCTCAGTGTGGTATAGAGAATCAAGCAGTGAAAGACTACCAGAAACACCTATACTAGCTTAAATACGTATATACCTTATGGATTCAAGATATTGGAGTTGTGTATTGAACAAGAAAAATACCCATATTTGCAAGACTGTACAATCCAGCATTTGGATACTTTCATTGATCATGTGGTACCTCAGTAGCTTATTTCCGGGCAAGGATCTCATGGATATACAAAGCCTATTTCTAAAACTAACCAGTCTAAATCAGTTCTCAACCCTACAAAGCGATTAGCCCTAATCAGTAAACCAAGTTGTTTAAAGACCAAATAAAGTAAAATGAGAGTTTAAATGCGGGGACTTGTAGTGGGTATATACACGAGATCTTACCCTATTTCCAAGTTGCTGTTTGCCTCGGTTTCAAAGCGAGTTCGGATGCACAACTATTCAAGTGGAAATGAGTAATGTATTTTCATGCAAGTCAAACTCATTATCATTTGAATGGTTTAGCACCAAGGCTCATTTCTAACCACGGGCAAACAGAAACTCGGAAATAGCCTATTTACATGCACCCAAAAAGGGAGAGAGAGATCACAGCAATTTAACCATTCCTTCCACTAGGTTATCACTTTCAGCTCTTCTATGAGTTTGCGTGGATTCATGCCATGCCAGGTTGCTTATAGCATAGACTGATAATGGTGTTAAAGTTACAATCGCTTTAGTTTTGTGTATATAATAGAAAGCGTTTAGACTGCCCCGAGTAAGAAGGTTCCTAATCAAAACAAGCCCCTCTTGTCAATCTTCTTGCTACTGAAATTAGGAACCACAGCAATGATCATCACATTCATTGGCCCCTCCTTGATTTATACCTGGGCCCATCAAAAATTACCGAAGCTAACTAGGTACTGTTCGAGAAGGAAACCGCAAGCAACACTGAAGATTGTCTTCTGTCTTTGGTTAAATGATCAGCTGCTTCAACAATAATTAAATTACAGTATTCACATTACATCTGTACAATGTCCATTCTTCAATGAGCTTCAATCACGATCAATACTACTAACAGTGCCCCTGACTAAAACCATTTTCAAACAAAAACATTGACTTTTTCAGTTTCAACGTTAAAACTTATCAAACAACTTTTTCAACGACCTCTGAGATTCACATGGATTCTGTACACAAATTAAGGCACAGAGCGAAGACACAAAGAACCGGAGTTGAAGGACACATGGAAATCAGTTCACTGGACGTGGTATCCTTCTTTGCTTGGCAGCAAGATGCTTACGATGCCTTTTGCTTCTGCAACTTGGCTGGCAGTTTGGACTTTGCCCTGAGAAGAGGAAAAAACACTTTTCACATACAATAAGACATCTAATCACTCATTCAGTTAGTCCATCACCCAGTCATTCAATCGCTTTCATTTCATTCACCCAGGCACAATCAACAACTCAGACAATTAACTAGTAAGGAAATTTACCACTCTGTGCATGCAATGGTAATCAACTTCTAACATCTGATGTTGCGCTTAATAATATACATGAAAAAATGTCTCGATTCTGATTGGCTAAGAGAAATGCAGTTTTCAGGAAACATGATGCAGAAAACAGGTAATTCAGTGCAGAAAAAAGGAAATTGAGTGCAAAAAAGAGAAACTTTTTGCAGCTGAAAAAACTTTTAAAACATCGAAAAACCTGTTTTGACTGAACATGTGATGATATATTTGCAGGGTTTTCATAAATTATTTTTGCACATGATTTACCTGTGTTGCTTCTGCATAATTATGATATGCTATCTCGCATTTTTTTCATGAATATTATTAAGTAATCACATGATTTTTCTCATGCAATTTGGAATAAATAACCACTTGTAAATTTTTTCAAAGACCACAAATTGCACTCGCCCTGCAGGCTCATGCAATTTTGTTAGTCTTTGAAAACATTTACTTGCATTTATTTATTCCAAACTGCTCTTGAAATTATGTGATTTCCTGTACTAACATGATCCACAAAGCACTTACTGGTCAATTAATGAGCAAATCTGGGTGCGAGCCAGTTTAAGGCAATCATCAACCTTTGCCTGCAAAAAGAATAATTGACTTACTAAGAAAATAACACATGAAGGCATGCAGGCTAAAGCTTCTTAACTCACTTTTGTGTGTTTTTGGTCACTTGTAAAATTGTAAACAATTTCCAGATTCAACTGTACTAAAGCAGCGACTTGTCCCATTCTGTCTGTAAAATGTCTGGGTAATAAGTTAAAGCCAAATTTTCTGCTGTATTTTCATCCTCTTACCCCTAATATTGTTTTATCACATGCAACCTGTGGCAGTCCATTGTACAACCCTAGAATCCCTTTTCTCTTAATTTTACAAATACAAAATTGCTGACGGCACGCTTAGTCAAACCCTGAGCCCTTAAAGCCATTATAAGCAAAAGGACTTAACCTGATTATCCTCATACAAACGAGGAAGGGAAAACAGGATAATAAAATCTGCAAAACAAAACAGAGTTTATTAGAAATGACTAAGACCTTTTCTGCAGAACAGGCAAAGACATAAAAGACAGCGCTTACCAATGATAACAAGAGTTAGTGCATTGAACCAAGCTCCCACATACGATAAGACCCACAGCAGAAGCCCAAACTGCAAGAAACAAATGACAAATCAACAGCCATGCCAGTAATACCTATTGCTCCTTTTGTGCCTCATTACGCAGCCACGTACAACTAACTGGTCAGTGACGGCTAAAAAACTATTTAACTTCTATAGTCAATCCAGGCGGTCATTGGTAGTGTACCCTTGATAGAGGCTTGACTTTTAGAGGCAAGTTTGTTTTAAATTCACAAAGAAACAAGACCAAACAAACACGTCACTCCAAAGGTAAATACATGTAAGCCACAATGGCTCACACAGTCAGAGCTTCACTTGCTAGCATACAGCAACTGAGTGCATCAATCGCAGGGTCCCCCCCCCCCC
>BLFK01000304.1:510457-516078 GCA_014634185.1 Astreopora myriophthalma | reverse complement strand
CCCCCCCCCCCCCCAGCAGTAAGTGGCTGGTACCCATTTATATGGCTGGCCCTATGGCTTCTCTACCTTAATGGAGTCAACAATATCTTCGACTAAGAAAAGACGCCTCAACTCCTTGGAAAAATGGTTGATGCGATCAACACTAGCCTCCACAATCTCCACAGCCTGAAATAATAGAGGAATTTTTGAAAGAAAAACAGCATTTAAAATCAACGGCTGACCACTAGTCCTTGACAGTCAAAACCAGAAAACGAAATATAAAGGTTTGTGTCCAGCAGTTTCCCCTTGGGTGAAATGACAAAAATAGTCCAAGTGAAAGGCTGACAATAATGTAACTCACCCTTTCAAGTAAGGTGCCCTAAACTTTTTTTCAATTTCTAGCATGACTGTTGCACTTAAAAAAAAATAACATGCAGACTCTCAAGTTCAAATTTCAATCACCGGTTTTGTTTTTCACTGCTGTCAATCACATTAGCGGACTGGGTCAAAGGCCACATCATGCTTTATGAATGGTGGATTTCCATCCACTTAGTCAGTTTCTGTTTTAATTGGTCTCTCAACTGACACCATGAATACGATTGATGGCTGTAAAAAACGAAAACGTTAATTAAATTTTGAAGTCTAGAGTCCACATGTTTTTTAAAGGTGCTGTAAGCTAGCCAAAAAATTCTCCTCTGTTGCAAACAAAATTCTTGGATAATGAAACTGAATCCTTTGGTTTCCCCAAGCCCCAAGGACTTCTAGACACAGAAAGGAATTCCAAGGCTGTGACTATTGCAAATTGTGCAAAAGCAGTAATGGCATGATTCAAAGCTCCAGCCTGGAAAGGAAAAGCATGTAAGACAAAAAATTTCACCTTGTCCTTCGGGATATCAACATCTTTTTCAAGAAGAGTCCTGTGATGGAGAGACATGTTTGATGTTCACTTCAAAACTCATTAATAATTCATGACCCAACAGCCTATCAAGTCACCGATAAAACATAACGCCCATGAGTTTTAAAACCCGGCAAAACACTCCTGCTCCTTTATTAAACAGTACGTAAACTACAGAATCATGCTAATTCATGTAATCCTTTCACTCTAAAAACAAAAATGCTTATAACACATAAGAATAACTGTGCTGATTTCTCCCAAAGTGTAAAGAGTAAATAATAATAATGAAGCTTTCATTGGGATGACTTTTCACCCCCAACTAAACAAAATGAATGTATATTACATCCATGAATGCATCAATCAAGCAGTGGATAATTTGACAGATTGTAAAGTAGTATTGACTTTACTACCCAGTATATCAAAATTAAAGAAAATTAGGATAGGACTGAACTGCCAGAATGTGACATTCTTGCAGTTATGCTAAGAGATGGTGCATTTTAAGTCGGGTGAGTGATTGAGTGAGTGAGAGAGTGAGAGAGTGAGAGAGTGAGAGAGTGAGAGAGAATGATTGATTTCATTCCAAAAATATTACATGTCTGACATGGCAACAGAGGAATCGGATTAACTCTTTCCCCACTACATCTATCTCCAATTTCTTGTTCAAAAAGACTTTGACAGTACAAGCACCTTTAGTCACTAATACTAACTTGAATGGATTGTCAGTTCCAGTTTTCTGGATGGCACCCATTACCGTCATGCCAACCCTATAGAGCAGCGACACTGTCAACAAAGCCATGGAGAAGAATGTTATCACACTCAAGAATGTGTACATGGTCAGCGAAAACAACAGCACTAAGCCAGTGGCAACAACCACACCAGTCTTCTTCAAGCACTTCCAGTAGATTAGATCAATTACTGAAAAAAAAAAATACACCCTTGTCATTTGGATTTCACATTCGTTTGATCAATATTTAGAAAGCCCTCACCAAGGTACAAGAATAATACACTTTTTGAATAACTCCAGATCAAGCATACTTTAACAAGGTTTGTCATTGAACCTCACGTGACACAAATGAGACATGGGACAGTATAGGTAATTTCCACCCCACTGCCATCTTTGAAGCCCTGTTACAATAATACTGTAGGCTTATACTTGAAGTTGTCAAACTGCATGTCATATTTTTGGTCTTGTACAAGCCTAACATTTTCACTGCACTCGTGATTGCACACTGAAATGACAACGTCGCTCATGGCCATCTTTTATCCAAATCATGCACGAATGCAAAGATATTTCACCCAAAGCAAGAATCTTCATATGACAAAAATGGCTTTGAGTGCCATTTGACAAAATGTAAAGTTAAAAAAATAAAATTAACACAGTAAGCCCTACAAGACAGCAAGCCACTGGATACTGGATACTGGATAGAAACTGAAACACAATATGCAGGCCAAATCTCTAAAACACAAGATTAAAAAAAACACGTTTGAAAGAAGTATGTGTGTGACTGTAAACAGACCAGCAGGTGTAATATAGACTGAATATAACTTTTCAAGGAACCTCCTTTTGAGACTTATTTTGCACTTTCTCAAAGAGAAAACTTAAATTAAATAGTATGAGATTAATGTATATCGTTCATTTGTGTTTTAGATGGTGACGATTTATATTAAAAACTACGAAGAAAAGTTATATTAGTCGCCCCACCCAACACCAGGGTTGAAAAGAATATTTTCCGGTAAGTTATAAATAATTCAGCCTTACATAATCACAGAAAATAATTATTGGAACCAAGTGAATGAATTGAACAACACTAAATCTGAATAAAAGGAACATAGATCTGCTTGAGTAGGAGATAAGAAAGGATTGCATCAGTTTTGCCCCATGCACAATGAGCTACTCATCTGTGGCACAGAACAATGATCTCAGCATTGTGATTTGCCACGAGGATAGAATTTCATCAAACCAAAGTTATGGTACTTAAGTTCAATTGACTGCTCTGTACCCTGCTCTGTACCGATGCTGGTTTGCTATTTAGTAGGCGAATACAGTTGCTAATGTGTAAGCTTGAAGGGTGCGTCCAAATTTCCATTATGTTTTCCATTTTGTAACGTGAGGGCAGCGCCCCTAAACAAAACGCGATCGAAACAAGGGATTCGAATATCGAAGTTGATAAATCTTTTCCTTTCAATTTCCCATTTAATTATTTTGCTTGGTCGATAGGCCAATTCAACACGTTCATTCAAGTTCGTCGCTTGCTAAAACCTGCAACGAAAATATTTGAACTGTAAGATTACTTTAATTTTCTCTTTAAAATGTACAATAATTATTTAGCACCTCTCTGATCAACTCCATGTTCCTTCATCCACCTTGCAGGCCAGCTTGTGAGCTCTGAAATACAACAAAACAATTTTCAGAACGATCGTTTTATCAAAGACAACAAGAACCCATTGAAAGTTTGTGTTAGCCAGAACAAGTCAGTTGCTCGAGGTAATTTCACTTTCACTGAGCTCGCTCGAAGAGTAAAAAATAATAATAAAAACTGTTAACTACTTATTCCTTCACGAAATACATAAACAAATTCTACATACTACCACACTCGGTTTTTTCTCCCAAGAACATGCTTCCATCTCGTGACAGAGAAGTTCAACTGTGCTTGTGTACAAAAACAAACATGTGTACTGTACCTTTAGTTGTAGACTTCGTTTCTTCTGGTTTTTCATCTGAATCTGTTTTCTCCGTTGGAAGATCTTCGACTGCTGTCGTTTCTTCCTTTTCGTCTGGTACGTTTTCATCAGTTGGCAAAGGCTCTTTATCTTTCACGGGTTCATCTATAAGTGGTGTAGTCGAAGAAACATCTTCTGTTTCACCTGTACGAAGATCCAGCAAATTGCCGGTATCGGGAACATTTGACTCGGACATATTCAAGATAAATATCTGAGAGACACCTTAGCTTATTCTCCACCTGAAAGACAGGTTTATATTGAGCAACAAGATATTATTAAAGAATGAATCTTACGCAAGAATTGTGAGAAAAGTACGAAAATTTAGAGATGATGAACCTCCGATGTTTTCAAATGTCACACTGGCGCAATTTTTTCACGTCCTTGCCATATTTGGAAGAGCCAATACATTGACCAATCAAGAGCACTTTTAGAAATCAATGTTTCTCACTCTCCAAATAAGGAGGTATCAAAGTTCACGGTGTTCCGGAAGTTGGACGAGGAACGAGCAAATGCTAAGAGAAAAGATGGCGAAAGTTGAAAAAAACAGTTATATGGTAAGAAAATACACTATCTATACATATGAGATCTTTGGTTGTCATTAATGGAAGCAATTCCATCGTTCTTAGCCTGCTTTTTTCCGGGGCCAGTCAGCTTGCCCCTCCTACGGACAAATTGTTGGGAATCCACAAGGCCGCGGAATATTGCAGAAATGTGAAAGGTTACTTTCATTCAGTTAAGTTCCGGCCATTGTATCCTAAAAAAATCATCAGTCAATAATTCTCATGGAGAAGATCTGACGGGCAGAGCCGGCTTCAACTCGCGTATCGTGCGTAGAAATCTCTTGCATTTGGCTTGCTTTTCTTTTCTTGGCTGGACGTCAGTCAGTCCCATTCCACGGTTCTTGCATCGTCTTTTTTTACCCTACTCTCCTTCCTTCTAAATGTTTCTTTTGTTGTTGTTGTTATCATCTCGTAATGCGGGTCAATCATCCAATGGGTAAGTTGCTGGCCAGTAGATCCAATGCATAATCAATGTCTATTATTTAGGATGCATGTTTTGCACAAGTGCGCGGCCAACCATACCACGTGGTTTGCACCCACTTTACTCATGTTCGAAAGCTAATATAGTAAGAGAAGAAAGTCACGTGCTGGTCATGATGTGCAAAGAAAATTACCGCGTTCGCGCCCTGTTGCCCCGGTTTGATCGCGTTCTCTCTCGAAACGGCCGATATATATATATGGGCGAAAGACTGTGGAAATAACCTCTGGCACCAAGAGAAAATAATACCTTCGGTCCTTTCAAGTTTTAAAAACCATCCTCGAGACCCTGGGACAGTTAATCTAGACGGTACAAAGAAATCGGGGGCGAAATCGTAATTAAAAAACGTTTGCCGGTGGTCCCGATTTTGCCCGTGAATTCTCCGACTCGTCCCGACAGACGGCCCCTGGGTCTCCGAGAATGGTTCAAACAATCTATGTGATAAAAGAGCTTTCTTTATAGCCTCATAAGTATCAGCGCATTTACTGCAATATTCAAAATGTGTAGAAGTTTCTTTATTAGGGTTCAGCGGCCGTTATGGTTTCTCGCTTTTAAGGTAAACTGATTTTCGCGGCATGTTTCAACATCTTGAAACATTTTCTTATATCGTCAGTTTATTTGAGTCTATGAAACCCTCCGTTACCGTGATTGTACCAGACATGAAACTAAAAAAAAAACGATGGGAAAATGCACAAAGGATCGCGACGAATCAGACTTGACGATGATCATTTCTGTTTGAACTACTGGCAGTTTTTGAGTCTGAATTACAAGGTTTTTTTTTTTTTAGCTTCAGTCCTTTGAAGGAGAGCGACGAATTTCGTAGCTAAAAGCTCAGAGTACTCTTGGATCCGTCTAAGAAGATCCCACAAAAACAGGCTAGTTATCAAAGATCCACAATCTGCCGGCCTTCGTATCCCTGTTTCAACCTCTCCATGACAACAGTAGCCCTGCTTACTAACTCTTCTACTTTCGGCCGCTGATCTGGATC
>BLFK01000304.1:494597-505447 GCA_014634185.1 Astreopora myriophthalma | reverse complement strand
CCCCCCCCCCCCAACACAGTCAGACAGACAGACGCACACACACACACACACACACACACTGCATCTTCACAAGCGACCAATACACGAGAAAGAAATGTAACAAATACATATTGCTGGAAATTATTTCTGCGTATATTTAAGACAGATAAAATGCTAAAAAGATCACGCACAAACCTTGTATTTTGTACCAGTTCTTTCCTTTGCTGTGCAAACTAGAAGGAACACCGTCTTTCCAGCTGTTACGTCACTAGATTTCGTAGAATCTTTTCGTCCAATGGCCAGGGAGGCTCGGGCCGGCTTGGTTGAGTTTCGTACGTTAAGAGAAGAAGCTAGTCGGTGTACGATCGATATTTCACAATTTAAGCGCATTTCACTACGGCGTTGATATTTTGTTTGTAAAATAAATCACCGCAATCGTTCTTTCGCGTTGTTTCCCTTGCCGCCACAGTTTGACTGTAGTCATGTGATATATTCTAGCCAATCAGTAAAACTGATTAACCTGAGCCCGCGTAATCGTAACAATCGAAAGGTGTTTCCTTGAATTAGAAATTGTACAAATTCCATATTTAATTTACCGTTTTTTTGTCGCAAAACAGGTACATATGGCGGGTATTTCAACACCTAGCATGGTATCTGTTCAGATATCTAGCTCAATGACTTCTTTTACTGCAGAGAAGAGGCTCGAAAAGGGCGAAACCATCTCTACTTTAAAGGTAATTCGTATAGTTTATTTTTCATGAAGTGATTTTTTAATTGCATCTTTCTGGGATTTTTCTGCCAATTGAATTAAAACATTGATTTTAGGGATGTATGTTAGGAGAACATTCATACTAACTCATCAACGTGATCTGTTTTGCACAGCTGAATGGGAGGGTTGAGTGATCTATTGGCTGAATGGTGAATCTCATATCTTTCAGCCGATCTTGAGGATCTATACTAGCTAATCATGATCAATCAACCGTGCAGTTGGTTGGTCGGAGGTCCATGGGTCAGTTGGCCAATCAGTCAGTCAATCAATCAATCAATCAATCAATCAATCAATCAATCAATCAATCAGTCAGTCAGTCAGTCAGTCAATCAGTCAACCAACCAATCAACAATATGTCAATTAATCAGTTATCTGTCATCTAGTCAGCAAGCCAGCTGGTCAATCGGTCTGCCTGTCAGTTTATAAGTGCTCAAATGACAACTATTTCATTTGCCATCTGCTTATCATAGGGAAGACTAGAGTTGATAACAGGATGTTCAGCATTGACAATGGAGGTGCAGCTATTGGACCGAGAAGGAAGGCTTTTATGTATCCTCAACAACGAGAGTGCTTTACTTGGAGCTTATCCTGTTGAAGATAACATGAGGCTACATGTATGTTTATTTTTTTTTCCTTCATAAATTTGTTGTTTTTGGGTGACATTCAACTGAGTTGTTTAGTACTTAAGGGAAAAATTCAAAGTTTCTTTCATTGTTTAGGTTGTTGATAAAGATCCTACAAAAAAGTCAGGAGAATTTGAAGATTTATCAGCTGTAGAAAAGTATGAAATGCCGGCAGAAGATTATGCAAAAAGAGCTGGTTAGTTTCAAACTCAATGCTGTTATCCCTTGAAATGAAAATAAGCATGAGTTCTAAAGTGTTGCCTTGCACTGTGAATTCCCTTAATATCACAGGTTAATTTTTGCTGTCATTATGCTATCTCCTTCACTTTTATCATGACTATGCTATCTGTTTTCTTTCTTGAAATTATTATTGTAGATTCAGTGAGAGCCTTCAAACAAAGAAACAAGCTGGGTCAATTTAAAGAGAAAACACCAGAGGAGATACAGCAAGAGAAAGAGAGAGCTCAAATGGAAGAAGATGCTGCAAAAGCAATGACGGTTGGGTCTAGATGTGAGGTGACAGTTAGTAATGCCCCACCTAGGAGAGGTGTAGTCATGTTTGTAGGTGAGACATTTTACTACCTGGTCAAAAGGTGCTCTGTTTAACCTTTTAATCCCCAAGAGGTCCCCAGTGACAAGTAAAATTGTCTGGCATTAGTAAAATCTATAAGCAGCACTATTGGGAGTTAAGGGAACTGGTCTTAACAGCTTTGTTCAATGAGGACCCACCTTATCTTTGGTAGGGGGGTTATTGAAGACACCACATATCTCATGAACATTACTGTCAAAAGTTTATTGATTTAAAGCTTGAGTTGACACATTCATGCAGCTAACAAGCATCAGCTTTGCTAGATAAACAAGAAAAGTGAGGCTTGAATCTCATTGTCAGTTTTTGCTGCTCAGTAGAGGGTTGGTTATGCAATAAAGACACCATCTCTTGAGTTTGAGAAAGGGGGTAGTGGGTGCTGTTCAAGTATAGTACTTTTTTACCACTTCCCTAAAGGGATAACCCTTTCCTGCCTAA
Organism: Astreopora myriophthalma; assembly: GCA_014634185.1. Classification (NCBI taxonomy): domain Eukaryota; kingdom Metazoa; phylum Cnidaria; class Anthozoa; order Scleractinia; family Acroporidae; genus Astreopora; species Astreopora myriophthalma. The sequence continues at coordinate 503,052 of BLFK01000304.1, read as the reverse complement.
GGGGTACTCCGTCAACAAGTAAAATCACCTGGCATTAGACAGAGTACAATCTCTTAAGTGGGTGTCAGGCATTAAAGGGTTAAATTATAGAAGAAATGAATGCATGACACCCCTGAAAAGTGCTTGAATGCGCGTCACAATGCTTGATGATGCTCTCGTAAGTGATACGATCAGGATTTTGATATGGCCCACAGCAAGGAGTAGTCATTAACAAGAATTATGGGCCCAATCAGAAGTAAAATGAAATCTCATTGAATCACTCATAAACCTTTGTGATTGATTCATTTCAATGTCTTCATCTTTTGTGATAAGCCAAATACCAATAATTGTTAGAATTGCTGCTTTGGATTTGGTTTTGCAACGTCCAATTGAAAGCCAAGTTGTGTATTTGACATTTTAGGTCAGACAGACTTCAAACCAGGCTGGTGGGTGGGAGTCAAGTATGATGAACCAGTTGGAAAGAATGACGGAAGGCAAGCTAAAATATCTCTGATATTGCATCTGCTTTTGGCCCTGTTTTTTTGTTTGATACTTTCAAAATAGATCCATTGTAGTAACCTGTTTTAACGTTTCTTGCAGTGTGGCAGGAAAGAGGTACTTTTCATGTCCACCAAAATATGGCGGATTTATTAAACCCAAGGATGTGACCATAGGAGATTTTCCAGAAGAAGACCTGGGATTTGAAGATGATGAAATGTAAAATATTCAAGCTGTGGAAGCATTGAAATATTAGAGATGAATTTTTAATGTTACTCATCAGCTATTTATTTCAATGTAATTACAGTGGAACCTCAATTTAACAAGGTGCCAAGAGCCAACCAGGAAATGTAGTACATCATGTCAGGGTTTGATTCTGTCAAGGTTCTTGTCCATACATTTTACTGTAAGAAGGCTAAAGAGTATTGTTACAGTGTAGAGGTTCATCAAACAAGGTTCCACTGTATATGAAACTACTGTTAGAGCTTTCACAAGAACAGACAACAGCGTATGATGAGGCCTTCATTTCTATGGGCATTCCACCTACTGTACAACAACCACACTTTATTGGTACCCCTATAGTTTACATGTTTATTTATACATAAGATAAAAAACCTACAACAATAAGAAGGGTACTTGCTCCCTGAAATAACTAGAAAGCTAAAAGTTTCAGGGAGCCAAGTGAATGTCAAAGTTGATTTTTCAAATGACTGATCACAGGTAAGTGAAATTCTTTTGAAACGTAAGTGAAGGACCTTCTTAGTGCTTGTATTGTAACATGTAGCCTGGTTGTACTGGAAAAAGATCCTTCATTTCACACACTGCTATCTTATAATCTTAATTATTTTGAAGTTCAATGGGAAAAAGTCTGTTTGCATCAAAAATTACTTTATGCCTAAAACGTTTTACAAAGTGTTGAAAATAAGGAACAATACTCTCTGTGAAATAAAGATCAACACTTTTAAACCAGCAGTGACTTGTAGCATAAATTATCAATCACAATTGACCAATGGTAAATAACAGTGAAATCCCTGCATCTGTTACAGCTACAGCTGTTTAAATAAGTAAACTCTTTGCCTTCAAGTTCCCTTACTCATGTAAGCATGCACATTATACTTCACCAGACTGATGCATGGGTTAAGGAAAGATGAAACAAGGGCAGATTCAGGATTTTTTCTTTTGGAAGGGGGGGGGGGTGCACCACAAAGGAATGATGTAACTGAGGGGTGATGTGAACAATGTGATGTGTTTTTTTTTTTTTGCTTGCGGTTTACAAAGGGGGGTGCACCCCCTGCACCCCTCCCCTAGATCTGCCCGTCAAATAAGATGGTGGGGAAATGAAACGAGTGAGAACAGGGCGATAGTTATCATTCTTTTTTCCTTCACTTATTCCTTATCCAATCTTTTTTGAGCCACATAAGGGCCTGGAGCTGATTATGTTTCTCTTATCATAACAGTGCAAGCACATCTTGGGGCAAGCAAGCATGCAATGTGTCACCACCTCTTGGTTTTGGGGGAAGAGGGTCTAAGTGAGTGGGTTCCAACTCTCTGCCTGCTGACATCCAAAGTGGTGGTCCAGAGAGCAAAGTCTATAATAAGTGTCCTGTTTGCACCCCCCACCACCACTTGGTGGTAAAAAAAAAAAGCTTGCTCAGTAGGGTAACTTGTTATTGTCATTGCAATGCCATAAATTTATGATGGTCTCTTGTTGTTATAGCCAAAATGACTTTGCAATTCACAGCTTTTAGTGCTGGGATGTATAGGACCATGTAGCCTAAGCTACAGACCAGCTATGTATAAACAACTTGTGGTATGTACTCCTAGCATTCCACCCCAAACTTGTCAAAGTTCCTTGTAATCACGCCCAGCTGCAGGTGCACTGTTCCCATGGCAGCTGTTCTCAGTTTATACCTGTCCGAGCCAGTATAAATAGCGTCCGAAGTTTTCAGCTGAGGGGCTCCGCCAACGAAATAGCTTCGGAGCTGTTCAAATTTTCCTGAACTGACTGGCCTCCATGTGACGCAATCTACGTTGTGTGTCCCGGGAGAGGTGGGTACGTGGCAATATCCGTAACCATAAATTTCGTTTCTACCGTAAGAATCCTGATGCCACACTTGAAAGTGAAATTTGGGCCAACCTTTTAGTCCTCTGGTGGCAAAATACAAGTCTATAGGATGACACCACCGTGCAGACTCCTCATTTTGGGGATTGTCAACTTGTGTTTGTCCTTCCTTTTGCCCGGCCAGTAGTTTCCACAAGCCGTCAATATGTACGGACCACTTACAGTATAAGTTGTGCGAAGGAAATCCGCTTGCGCCGATAATTTCGCCAATAACGTGAACTTCGGCCATAGCGGAAAATGTAAACACGATCTTTTTCAACTGAAAAATCCAAACATGGCGGATCTCATTCTGAGCATGCGTAACTAATCATGCGTCCACGATACCACTGTACATTGTAATTTCCCATGATGCCATTCGCTTCGCGTTCGTTTTAACGCGAAGGGCCTGTGGAGGAGGCACACTGTACAAATCAAGATGGCGGTTGAAGTCCTATTTTCACCTTTCTTGTTATCTCCTTGTTATGCACCTCATATGCCGTTAGAAAGCCAACTTTAAGAGAAAGCGCACTCTAGCAATAATCCATGGAATAATGGTTTAATCTGCTGTCGTTAAGTGTGAAATTTTCGTGCCAAATTAATTTTTTCTGAGACTTGAACAAAAATGAGTGAAGAAAGAAGAAAGGATAGAGGTGAAGATGCTAGACCAATGTGCAAGTATGGAGCAAAGTGTTATCGTAAAAATCCTCGTCATTTTGAAGAATACCGACACCCAGGTAAAGCGTAAAACGTAAAGAAGCCCGAGGCATTCTCAGACATCGCAATCCTGCATATAACTTATAAAGTGCATTTGCCAATGACCTGTTTTCTGATATTTTGGGACTTGTAAGCTTACATATAAGCTTGAATGAAACACGTCGGAAAATGTATAGCTGCAACCGAAAGATAAAATAAGTGTAGTGTTTGCCATTTGGCACGCATTGCATTGGTCAGTGCAGAGGGATAAAACCCTGAAAAAACACGGGACAGTTTGTTCCAATAAAATCTAGTACTTAATTCTGACAGTTTTTTATTCTGTAATTTTTCATACCAGGTTATGACTCAGACACTGATGATGATACTGCAGTGGTGGAGCATTGTCCTCCAGCTAAGCGCCAGAAGTTGGAAAGTGGTGCTGCGACGAGTGGGCTACTTTCAAAATCAAACAAAATTAGAAACCAAGATGAGAAGTGTCTACCTTTTTTGCTAACTTCTGTGCGTGGAATCTCGTCTGAATTCAACACTAGAAATACAGCAATTTCAATTAAAGGTATGTATATACCACAGCTATTGAACAAGTACCAAAAAGGGAGAAACAAGCTAGAATAATAATGAATTTTTCGTGGTTTTATGATAAGCAGTAGCCTGCCATTTGCTGTTTGTTTTAAACATGGTTATAAAGTATCTATCCCTCATTAAAGAATTGACTTTAGGAACAGACTTAAGAGACTGTCCCTGGTGAAAACCTTGCAGGATCTTCAAGGATCCTTAATGTTCTTCAAGGACCAGCTAAAGTTCCTTGTGAAAGCAAGTACAAGGTTCTTAGCAAAGATCGTTGAAGATCTGCAAGGGTCCCAAGAGGATCCTGTAAGAATCTTCCGAGCAATTTTTTAAAGATCTTGTCAAGATTTCTGAGGATCTTTGTTAAGATCTTTATCAGGATCCTCACCAGGGGTGTATGAGTAATATTAAAGAATAATTTGTAGCTGCTTTCAGAGGTTGAAACAACCTGTAATGAAGGATAAACACCTGTTGTCTTTGAATTACTGATTCTCATAACCCTGTTGTTTGAAAAGTCATGCCCAAAATGACAAAATTTGTGGAAGCATTTAATCAGACAAGCAGCATGGCTGTACTTGTGCGATAATGTTTACATGGTCTCTTACAGATATACTTTCAAACCAGATGGGTGAACTGGAAGCTTCGGCGCAGGTGAATTTGTTTATCGGTCATTTTTTATTAAGTGGGATGCTTGTGGCAGACCACTTCATGAAATGGGCTGATTTGAGGATCAACGCAAATCCTCATGTTTCTTTTTAATTTTTGAAATGGCTGAAATGCTCTGCATTGTCCATAGCCATTGGCAGCCAAAACATCGACAGTACGTAGTATTTGATTGACAGTACATCCAACCTGAATGACTCTGCAATATTGGAAATCACATGCTCATACAGTAAATTACTGTAGTGCTGTAATATTCATGTGGAAAAACAGCTCCACTATTAAGATTATTCAGTTATTTTCAAAGTGACTTTTAGCAAATCTTTGAACAGTCCATTTAAAATTTGGGAAGTCACGAGTTGTCCCTAATTCAATGACTACTTCAGGTAGTACAGTCACAGAGTGTCCTTCTAATTCCATAACTACAATGTATAGTACGGTCATGAAGTGTCCCCAGTTGACTGGCATTTAATAAGGCTTCTAAAAAGCGATGCTGATACTCTTTTCAATTTACTGCAGCTTATATTTATAAATACAGAAAAAGGTATTTGTTAAGAACAACTCTTCATTCCTCACATGTGAGCTTAAACTGATCCTCTTGTTTGAGATACAGTATCATTTTTTTACGGCAACAAGGTTTGTAGTGGTGTACTGAGTAGGCATTTATGTACATGAGTATTTAAGCTTCAGTTTATCTTTACATATAAAAATTGTAAAGAATTTGGTGGCTGTTGGCATCCGACTTGAATGCCTCCAGGCATCTTGTTTGCTTTTAGAATTATTACTTCATTGATAATTGCAACGTATATGTGTTTTTTTCATTATTTCAGTTCAACTATATGTTTGACATTCCTTGGTTGATTGAGCAGTATCCGAAAAATAAGAGGTATGCTCATTAACAGTAATAATTTTAATTAGTTATTATTATAATCGTTATTTATTAGTACAGGAACATGTTGTGAATTTTACAAATTTAGTCCTTTGAAATTGTCTCCATACGAGTGAAGACGCCGATCAGTACAATGATCTAACTATAACTTGCACAGATTCCTTTTTTATTTTTGCAAGGTCCAAACCATTGCTTATTGTTCATGGAAATCAACGTGAAGCCAAAGCTGAACTTGAAAAGGAAGCTGAACCATACCCAAATATCAAAATGTTTGGAGTAAGTGACCTCCGGGTAATTCGTTATTTCTCACTGGATGCCATTGCCCTTTGTTTTTATCAGACTAATATAAAGTGTTTATCATTCTCACAAGGCCAGGTTAGAGGCATTTGGAACACACCACAGGTAGGTGAGTCCAAGTCTAGACAGTTTTTGGATCATTAATTTTTTATTGTCAAAAATATAAATATTATTGAAAATAAAATGCTTAAAACATAAACATAGTAAGTGACTTTTTTTGTATTTTGGTTAGCCCTCATGTTGTTGTTGACATTCTTTGCTTAAAGTTTTCTATTTCTGTTTCAGCAAAATGATGTTCCTGTTGTATAAAGAAGGCCTTAGAATTGTCATTACCACAGCAAATTTGATTGCCAGGGATTGGGATCAGAAAACGCAAGGGTAATACTGCTAATATTTCAAATTTTATTGCATTTAGTTTATTTTTTTTTGCTTGAAGGACCATGTGTACTAGAAAGAGTACCTCCTGTGATAAACCACTGCCCTCAAATGAGCACCTCACTTAAATACACAAAAGTTATGCATTTTTAAGCTAATTGTCTCTATAAGGGTTAAGGTGCTGTGCAGTCCAAATGCAGTAGCGTCAAGGCAGATTAAAAGGGAAAACACTTCTCTTATGGTTGCTGTCTGTCACTCAAAAACACCTGTGCGGAGCTCCCTAATGTTGGCAAGCACTCCACACAAATGAACACTGACCTATCAACAACAATACAGGGATTAGAGATAATGCTATGGAGTGGGAATTGCTTAAAGAATGTGAAAGCAAAATTGCAGAAAAAGTTTTACAGCAGTGATTAAAATTTATCATTTTTATTTATTATTTTATTTTGTTTATTGCAATTGTTGGCTCTTGAACGCAACATTTTAGTGTCTAGGAAAAAATTCCACTCCTGCAAAAATCAAACTGAATGAAAGCAAAACAACAAAGTACATGCAAAAGAAAAGGAAGACACTATTTTCTTACAGAGTGCTGATAAAAATTTATCAAATCTTTTGCTATTGTCAGAGTCTGGATAAGTCCATTATTCCCAAAGCTATCTGAATTATCAGCAACGGCATCTTCACTTACAAATTTCAAGGAGGATATATTGGTATGTAGAGTACCTCAATTTTATTGTTAACCACTCTAGCCATAGATCCGCTTTGTTCTTTTGACCTGACAAGAGAACTTCCAGTTCTGTATTTACATTTGATTAGATCTGATTTGATTTAGTTTGAGTTCATTTGTAGTATTCTCAATTAGTAAAGCAGTTGTGCTCAGCTATATGTAAGCTGGAGACTTAAATATTGTTATTATTATTATTATTATTATTATTATTGTTATTGTTATTATTATTATTATGTAAACATAACGCTTTAGCTCTGGTGGATATTATACCAACATTACACCAAAGGAGCAAGCCATAGCCATTGGCCAAAAGTCCTTTTGAGTCATTCCTTATCCTTCACCTTCCCAACACCTTCCTTAGAATCCTTGCTGTTCCTGACAAGGTTGTTTTCTGCAGCATTCCTGTCCTGATGGTAATCCCTAGCTTCTCAAGCCATGCATCCAACCTTTTACTTAGTACCAGTACTCCAAGTGCACTCATAACTACTGGTACCGCTTCTGATCCCACATAGTTTTCCAATTTCTCTCTTCAGATCCTGATATTTCTCAATCTTTTCGCCTTCCTTTTCTTACACTCTGTGATCCCAAGGTGAAGAAATATCCACAATAATTGCCTTGTTACTCCCTTGTCAACAACAACAATGTCAGGCCTAATCATTGTTATTGTTATTGTTATTGTTATTATCGGAGTAGTAAATGGTTTGAACCCAGGAGTCACCATTGATCTGACTTCTGGGTTCAAACCATTTACTATTATTGTTATTGTTGTTGTTGTTGTTGTTGTTGCTCAGAAGAGCACTCCCACAGAATAAGAAGTCAGCTGTTGAATAAGTGCTGAGGAATTAATAATTATGTGCCACACCTTTCTGTAAGGAATATTTGACAGCTTATGGAGGCAATTCACTTGATGGGTGGAAAAAGTGTATCAGAGAACATGACATGTCATCTGCAAGGTATGTTTGGTTACAAAGTTGAGGCTCTTCATTGTAATGGTTGAACTAGTTTTCTTAGCAGTGACTATCCAATTGTTATCCGTTCTTTTTCTGTCTTATGGCAAGATGTATGCATCCTTTCATTTAAATTTTAGGGTTCGGTTGATAGCTTCAGTTCCTGGAAGACATACTGGACTCAATAAATCCAAGTGGGGACATCTCAAGCTTCGCAAGGTAATGGTCACAGGTTTACCACTACTACGTGGGTTGCTGATTGGATGCACAGGCTTACAGCCCTTTCGACATTTGTACCACTGGTTTTTAGGGAGCCATCCATTACACAGGGTTACCCAGTTATGTTCCATTCATTGCTGTTAGCATCTAGGTATATAATTGATTGTTTAGTCGTTATTCAGTTGTTATACAGGTCCTATTTGAGAGCTTGCAGTTCTGTGTGCAGAGCTGCCAGTTATTGCACAGTTTTACCATTCATATGATGGACCATTGGATTTTTCAAGCAAAAAAGCATTCAATGTAATGTTTTCCTTTGTTAGGTTCTTCATCAGTATGGTCCTAATGCTGACGACATCAGCCCAAAGTGGCCTGTGATTGGTCAGTTTTCCAGCATAGGATCACTTGGAAATGATAAAGATCGTTGGTTGTGTTCTGAGTGGCTTCAAAGTTTGTCGACTTGTTCTGGCAACATGATGTCAAAA
>BLFK01000304.1:483911-494587 GCA_014634185.1 Astreopora myriophthalma | reverse complement strand
GGGGGGGGGGGGGGGGGTACTTTAGGAATTTCTGGGTGGGGATGTGCTGCTGGGACCCTGGAACCATTACCCTATACCAGAGCTAGTTTCAGCTCAATTTTGCTACCCTATCCTAGAGTAGCTGTTTTCCAGAAATTGAGGTCACTATCACAGTCTAAAGCAAAGCCAAAACAAAACCTTATACCACAATCGCTTCTCTCTTAAAAAAGGATTTATTTATACTTGTCCAGTTTTTTTTTCCATCAAGTCTTCAACCAACTGGTCAGTTTCATGAAAAGTGATACCCTTTTCTAGACCCAAACGCTCTGATTTATATACCCTATGCTAGAGTAAACTGCTTGAAAACCATACCCTTCACAGCAGCACATACCTATATAGCCCATATATGGCAGTACCCCCCCTTCCCCGGGGTGGCCGCCAAATGTCAAATGTCACTCTTAGTCATGTCCAGACTATTCTGAGTGTTAGTTCTCAGGCCACCTCTGCAAGAACCATTCGGTTTTCAGAATACGTGGTTTTTTTTGGAAAACCTTATTCCTGTTATTCTGTTAATCTTAAAGAGGAATAGGAAGAGACAGAATAGTCCCCCAAAAACGCACCCTTAGTCACAGAAACCGAGAATAAGAGGAGGCAGAATGGCCCCGTGGTTAAGGTGCAGGATTTGCATAACAGATGCTCTGGATTCAAACCCCACACTGACCACCGACTGTACTAATTTTTGTCTTCCGTAGTTCAGAATTTGACTCCATCATGCTTTCTAAATAGCCAACTGATTGTGTCCTTCTGGTTCGGTTTCTTAACACTGCTGTGTTTATTTTGAAGTGTTACTTTCAAAACACGGCCCATAAGCCTCTAGCTTCAAATACCATTCTGTACAAATAAAGGTTTTCTTACTTTGACTGTTATTGAACTTGGCAATTTCTCCAAGTGTATTTTCATTGACATTGCTGGTCATGGTAAAAATATTAGCAGGAAAAAATGGTATACATTGTAAATATGGTAGATTCTATTTTGCTGTGCACCAGTTTAACAAACAATCTAAGTTGCTGTGTGTCTATTCAGTAACAGATGACAGATGACGTAATGTGGTAAGGACAAATTGTGATGAGAACAAAAATGTGCCTCAGGAGCCATTTGGCAAGTCTGGCACTAATGTTCTTACTTTCAACATGTTCTGTGATCTATCACTGAACAGGCCCACTGCAACATGGGATCTATTTGTTCTGCATAATAAAAACTAGATTGGATCATAGCCAATAACAAATCAACAGGGAGAATTTAGCTCTTGTGTAAATATTAAAACTTTACACTTTCCTCATGTTCCTGAAGGTTTTTCCTACAGTGGATAATGTGCGAAATAGTCTTGAAGGCTATCCAGGTATGGTTGAGTTATGCAATTGTACGGTCAGTAGAGTTTTAAGTATACCAGTCAGGATAATTGCTGGTAAAAAAATATTAATAAAGTAAAAGAAAATTAATAGAGGGGTTTGGTGTAAAGATAAGAAAAACTTATCAATTTCAATGCATAAAAGTGCAAAGTCTTTGACTCCAACGAACTCAAGTCGTATGCAACATTTGGCAGCATTCAGTCCTTGTGCAGATGTCCTAGTTTAACCACCCCACCCCCCCAACTGTGCAACTAGCAAGCTCTGCAACATAAATAGTGGACTTCATTGCGCACATGATATTGAAAGGTTGGTTTCAAGAGTGTTAATTGAGCTGAGTGAATTTGCATCCGTGCTTGTTACAAGTAATAAATGATATTTAAATGCAGTAATTTTGAGTAAGTGCGCAGGCAATTTTGCAGTTGCTTTGGTTTTGCATCACTACGCTCAATTGGCTTGAAGTTGTTATGTTTTCTGAACAAGTTGTGGATAGAATTACATTACTTTATCATCTCTCTTAGCTGGAGGTTCAATTCCCTACAGCTCGAAGACAGCGGCAAAACAGCCCTATCTCACAAACTTTTTTTGGTATGTTTAAACTTACTGGGGAAATGGTTCCTTTTTATCATTATTTTGAAGTCGTTTATATCTAGTAGACCTGCCCGATGCAATAACCTATAGCCAAGAAGAGAATGCTTTTCCGTAATGCCAAATTTCCCAACTTAAAGACCCAGTATTGACCATTATGCTTCACGTGCCTCTGATGTTGTTTTGGTTTTCATGGGAGCGAGGCGTCTATTGTTTTTCGAGTGATCGCAGCGCGCAGTGCATAATGGGCAATACTGGGTCTTAAAATGTAACCCTTAACAATTATAAGTTGCGGAAGTGTGATCTTGATTCATATTTTTCCATTGTATTTTTAATGCTCAGACTTTGTTGTGCCTTTTCGATGACTACGATTTTCGTTCAATATTTATATTTACAAGTTCTTGGAAATCTTCATGCTGTGGAAGAAGCCGTGCCTCGCCACACATTAAGACCTACACAAGGATATCTCCTGACTGGACAGAATCAGCATGGTTTTTGATGACGAGGTGATTTTGAGCACTAAAGGTTATACTGGTAGTTTGACTTTCGAACTAAAGCTCGTAGGAAACCTTTTACAAAACGGGAAAAAATCCAACATTTGGATCTGATTTGATTTGGTTTGATTCCCCAACCAGTAGAGCACTTGTGCAAAGCTATGTGAGTTATTTTCTTTTTATTATTGTTATCGTTGTCATTGTTGTTGTTGTTGTTGTTAGTGTTATTGTTGTTATTGTTAGTGTGTGTTAGTGTTATTGCAAGGCCTAGCTATGCCGTCGAGTTGGTCCCTAAGACAAGAGACGTAGCTCCACGTTGTCCTCTGAAACTAGCCATGTCCCATCCAGTGGGGAGGGTGGTGCACCCCCACTGGATGGAACATTTCAGACTAAGGAGCAGCATTACTTTCATTCCTCAGAAATCGGGTTAAACTCGGACTTGCAGTATATTTGGCTCTTGGCCGATTTCACCTTTATATTCACACTTAGTCATCCCTACTTTAATTGTAAACCAGGCGTTGCTCGATTAATTATTTGAGCTTATTTTACTGACCTTAATTAGATCAAAAGGGGTCGACATCTTGATTGACCCATTTCCGTTTTTCATTGTTTTTTGTTTGTTTGTTTGTTTTTTTTGGTTTGTTTTTTTGTTTTGTTTTTTGTTTTTTTGCTTTTTCTCTTTTGTAGTGCAAATCTCTCTAAAGCAGCTTGGGGAACACTGGAGAAAAATGGCCAACAGCTCATGATTCGCTCGTACGAGATTGGGGTCTTGTTCCTACCAAAAGACCAGGCAAGTTTATAGGGACTGAAAAAATTACGCTTCACTGATTTGACTTGAAGCGGTCACCATAAATTTTGAGGGTACCAAGCTGGCAATCGACCAAATAGGCTGACCAATTCAAATCTCCCGGGGTTAAGATTCTTTTTATATTGTATTTGCATTATAATGTAACGTTCACTTTTAAATGATATGGAAATACTTGGAACAAAACGTTTTATTGCCAAAGGATTTGAATTGGGTACAACATTGAGTTAGCCGATGTGGTCTGAATTTCTAAGCTGTGGTACCTCATCAGTGACACGCCGTAAGCAGTGAGATTCCCCAAGCTCATCTAGGGAAACACGAAGCAGCGTTTCTCTTGCTACATCGACGACAAGTTTGCTGTTCATCTTTCCTCAGGATCCAAGTAGCAAACATTTCCTTGTGAAAGGAAAACAGTGCAGCCAAGAGCACTGTTTAAGCTACGCTGTAGAGCTTCCATTCGATGTACCTCCATCTCCCTACACGAAAAATGGTAAATTACCTCTCTTACTTTTTCACTATTATCGTACATTGTCAGTGATAGAGTAGTTTTCAGTTGAGTGTCGAAAGCAATGACGCAATTGCTTTGCTCTTGGTTTTGCCTTACTCTGTGATTGGATAAGAAAACTTGTGAACTTTTCAACCAATCAGATGCAAAAATAAGCTGAAACCAATTGCGACTTGATGACTCACGTTTTCCCGCGCTTGGTGCTGGCTTCGTTTATTTGCGTTTCACTCTGATTGGCTAGTAAATCCAAGTCGTTAATTACCTCGATCTTTGATTGGCTGAAGGGTGTAATTCCTTCCGAACGCGATTGGCTGACGCTCAATAATTAGTTTGGCTCTGATTTTACGAGACTCGCAGAAATCGGTTTCATACTGCATGCCCGCAAATGTTTTCATCGCTTTGCGCCAGTTCTTTGATTGACGTGGTTTATTTATCAGTGGTGAGGCGGTCCTTACTTGGGAAAGAAATCCCTCTGCTCCCAACAGGAATCGAGTCTATGGCATTCCGTCCCCTTAATCTTGTTTAACGGCAAAATTCCCTCGAATCTCCTGTGGCTCATTGGTAGAGCATCCGAACTAGTAATCGAAAGGTCCAAAGTTCAACTCCTGTTTGGAAAACTCGGACTATTTTCCGCCGCGTCAATTTCGATAAATTCGTTCGTTCGTTCGTTCGTTCGTTCCTTCCTTCCTTCATTGGGCGGCAGTCTCTGAAATACGCTCTTATCACTTGTGGCTTTTTAGTCTATTAAAGGGGCTCTGTCACTGAACTTTTCCTGCTAAAAACACAGAAATCCTTCTTTATGACCTTCACTTGTGCCCAAACCATTCTTTGAAATTTAGGAGGAGGATATCAAATCATTTTTTCGCAGGAAGAGTCATCCACAATATGTTTTTGCCATGTCCTCAAGTTCGGGTGCGAAATTTTGAAAAATTTAGGCTAGAAGACAGTAAAGACAGAACAGAACAGAAGACAGTAAATTGACTCAGTGCAGTAACATGGTCTTCAATAAACAAACTGCGTTGTTATTGTGGGTTTTTACTGATTGAAAGACATCCTTTAGCATTTTACAGTGAGGCTAAAATAGCGTACGTGACAGAGCCCCTTTAAGATCTTTTCCTTTCTATCTCAACGCTTTTTTCTCTACTTTACAGAACGGCCTTGGATGTGGGACGTCGTGTACAACACTCCGGACTGTCACGGACAGATATGGTCACCGTCTTAAGCGCTCAACCGGTCAAAAAGCACCGTCACGAAGGAAAATACTCCACCGGGGAAGAGAATGTTCAAGAGATCTCTGTATCTTTGAACGACTCCAGCCTTCCATTCTAGATTAACCGCTTTATATGACATCTTTAACGTGCAGCTTTCAAATTTTTAAAACATTTCTTTGGGAGGCAAAGCTTTGGACAAAAACTTGCCTAATTGGACGTGTCAGTTTTTTTCTTCTATATTTTCTGCCAATCATATAAATAAATCATTAACGCAAGTAAATAATCGATTTCAACAACATTACATGCTTCTATGGACCTTTCTGAACGAGCAACGTTCAGTAATTAAGCTATAGAGGACTTTTTCCGTTTTTACATAGCCTCATCTAAACACGAGAGGGCGTTGGGAGAATTGAGACAGTTATGCAAACCCGAGACAACCCCACGAGTGTTTAGATGAGGCTATGTAAACACGGAAAAAAGTCCTCTGTAGCTTTTATAAAATATTTCTGAAAAATAATTCGACAAATGCTGTTTGTTTTACTTCTTGATTGAAACAGGTTTTCTCTATACACGCTCAAAAAGCGCGTTTGACAACAAAACCAATCAGAATTCGTGTGATATCACAACCTTGTTTACATACTCTCTCTTTAGTTGACCAATGAGAGCGCGCGTACTATCCTAATTATTTTATAATTCATGATAGTAATACGGGTTTTCATAGCGGGTGGTAAAGGGGGATCTAGATCACGTTTCACGGAAAATAGAACTGCCTTTTCACAATTCACGAAAACGAAGACAATGAAAATCACAGTTCACGGCGAATTAAACTTGTATTTCTCATTTCGCGGAAAATAATTTTTCAAAATCACGCCTTTCGGCCGGAAATCACGATTCACGAAAAAGAGCCAATCACGAGTCACGAAAATACCCTTTACCACCCTCTTCTTACTTGTGGACAAACAGTTCTTTACACTAGTACATGGACAACTTTTTTAGAGCTTTTCTCTGAAAAGAAAAAGCCTTGCGAAGTGGCTATGGTTAATGGTTTGACAATGCCATTAAATACAAACGATTGGAGTCTCAATTTTATTTTTGCTTTCTGATTGCTTTTATTGTACTATCACATGTGATCATCAGTGTTGGAATGCTTCGTTTGCCGGTTTATGCCGCATTTAGTTTCGTCCCGTATGTAAATATCCGAAGCGAATTCGTCTGTTTAAAGTCTCTCTACAAGGAAAGGAATGATAAAGAAAAACAGAACAAGAAATTGCCGTCCATCCTGATCTGAATTAGTTTCAACTTCGTTGCAGTATTGTTGCCCAAGTTATTTGCATTTTTCACCTTTTTACTGGCCACGGCCTGTATGTTTTTTCCACGAACATCTTTGGCTCGATTATCTTGGTCTCCTTCAACCACTTATATTCTCCAGCAATTTTATGATTGTATTTTACGGTGCTGTAATTCCCCTGAGTCCAAATCGCAGATAAACTTTCAGACAGAGAGACTTCGGTTGAGGTTGCTCCAGATGACGTCGTGCCGTGCAATTCTACTTCCTCTTCTATTTCAATATTTGTCTCGTTGTTGGGAACAACTTTAAGTGGACTTTGCCGGGTTTAACAACAAAACGGAAATTTCCACGACCGCATCATAGTGTCTTTTACTTCAGTAGCTCAGCTGCGGTGGCGATTGAAAACGTGTTATCAAACGCGTTTCGTCAAGCTTATTGATGAAAATATGCTAATTTTAGTGAACGAGCTTTTGATTATTGAGCAATTAAGTTGATTAGTGCAGTCTTTTCATGTGTTCTAAAATATTATATAATTGCGATAAAAGATTATTTAGAACCATTTTAAGGTTCAAAAATGACTAAAAATGACGTTCGGCGCTAGCTTAATGTGATTATCAAGCCAAAAATGTCTAACTTAACTAAAAAGGACAATAGACAAGGTTTAATATACGAATATAAAGTTAAATTATTACATGGGTTTATCAGCTTAATGAGAACTGACAGAACGTGAACGAAGTAACACGTGTTTGCTTCACCACCAAGCCTCGCTTTCAAATCGATGAATTCCCTGTCGAAAACTGGGTCCAAGGATATCACGTGTGTGCAGACTGCACCGATAGCTTCCCCTTAAAGTCACTGATTCCGGCGGCTTGAAGGGACTGGTAGCAGTCTACCCACGGACCAAACGTAGAAGTAGCTTTAACTCGAATTGGACGGGTTTTCTTTCTCGATTTACATCTGAATACCTGTACAGTCTAAAAATATCGAAGTTGTCCTACTTGTACAAGGTATACGCATTCCCAAAGCGGTGCCGAGATAAAAAATGGCGCTTGAGCATAGGAAAGTTATGTAAGGTCTGACGTAAGCTTGCATAACAAATCACGTGCTCAATTACTTATCTTCGCTGTGGAGATCTATGAATACAAGCAGGCTGGAAGAGACTGTTTTAATGCACTCTGCGGTTTTTCTCATTTTAATGAAAACTACATACAGTTAGCAATGATAAAAAAGACCGTATTTGCATGAGTCTGAACCAGTCTGGCTCGTATCTCGGCCCTGGCACCAGACCGGAAAGCGTGGTACCAAGGTGTCTGCAGGCACCAACGCCACTCACTATATCATGCGCACCTCATCCGAGCAAAAGAGACTTCTCAGCAGTGTTCAGTGGAATAAAAAACACATCGGAACAAGCAATGTGTCATCCCTTGGTAATTTAATAAACTGAGCGGTTTTCCTTTGAGTGTCAGTAGCAAGTTGGACCAACTTAGACCAATTTGGCCTAAAACCAATCAGTAGCCGACTAAAATCAATTGTGACTTGCTCGCTAGCGTTTTCTCACGCTTAGCGTTGTCTCGCGGTCTGATTGTTTTATTTCACTGGTGTCTGCTGTTATTGGCTAATTAGATGGGAATAATTAATTGCTCTTGGATTTTTTGCTTCGCAACTTTAAATTGATAACCACTAATAACACCCATTAATTGGGTCGACCGCTAATTGGGTGGGTCGATTGGTTTGTATTATTCGTTCAGTATTTTTGCAATTAGAAGCTTATCCGTTAAATTGCGTTACATAACAAAATAGCCAAAATAAGAAGGACGGCGCGAATGGGTAAAGCAAAACGGTTCGATCACCAGGGACAAAGATTATTAAAACCGAACGTAGTTGAGGTGGTCAGAGTGAATTACCAGCAATGCTTCGTTGGAAGAAAAGGGAAAACCTCGCTTCTGCAGTCCATCTGGAGCCGATGGCCACAGCACCAACATTACCTGAACATGGAAGTCAAGAAAAACTCGTAGATGAAGCAGGATACAACACCACCCCCGAGCCTGCCAGTAACGAAGCTGTTCATCTGGAAAAGAAAGATGTTAGGAAACGCAATGTCACCAACACAGTTTCTTTTGTGCCTCATATAGTGGACTACAAATGGCTGCAAGAAGTCAACGTCACTATGCCAAAATATTTTATGCAACGAAAAAGAAGAAGAGTGTTTCTGGAAAGTGTAATTGAATCTGGCTACAAGGGTTGTAACGGAAATTAACAATTCTAGACATGGGCGGAATTCTGGAAATGAACGCCCCCGATCATAGCAGCAGTGGTGGCGTTATTCTTGTCCTGTATAAGTGTCCTGCGCAGAAAGATCTCGATAAACTACCTATTCTAAGACTTTATTGTATCTTATATTCTGCTTTTCTTACTGTAACGCCTTTTTTGCTTGTGGAAAAAATAAATCATTACAAAAAAAAATTGCTCCGTCAACATTGACGGGTACAACGCCTTAAACTTCAGGTAATATGAATTGTTTTCTAAGTTTTGAATAAACCAAGAAATCCACCTTCATATACAGCGGATTCAAGATGGCGACCGTGTTGTGAAGGTTCTTGTCTCAAGTTAGAAAAGAGTCAGTTGCAATGTTTAACATACACGACAAGTAGGTCACTGTGAAAAGCCGAGAGAACTATGTTTATAGGCCCCTTTGGATGTAAATATATCATTTAAATATGAACGATATAAAAGGAATTGTCGCGATTCGAAAACTAAGTTTGACCTCCAATTCGTTACAAGTCTGCAGTCTGCCGAATATTACACTGGGTGACAAAGACCACGCCGAACCTTGGAGGCCAGGGGTATTCGTCCCTCAGGCTTCTTCCCCTTTGACCAGTCCTCTTCAGAGGCCGATGTATATGAATCAACTGATCCATACTCATCTTTGGAGACCCAAGGCCAGTCCCCCGCCCGAATGACCGCCCCTGGGTCTCCAAGGATGATTATTCGCTTGTTGCCTCTTTGTTGACGTCATTGTTTCATTGTTATTAATATAGCATACGAGTTGACCCATAGAAAGGGTCCCTGTGTATATAAATTAAGTTTAAAAGTTGAAAGAGTTGGTTAAACTAGAGCAAGCTGTGCAATTTTCAGCTCTTTGAAAGCAATATCTACGGAATATCAACCGTCAAGAACGTACTGCAAAATTGTTATAAACTTTCCATTTTTTTTTTAATTTCTCCGAAACCGTTTGGTATGTCACGCTCAAATTTTCGGAGATTACTAATATATCTATGCTCATTCAATACCCAGAGTTATCACTTTCATAGCTTGGGAAGTTGATCAGAGAATGATAAGCATATGCTAATAAGAGAATTATCCTTCGGTATACTCTGTTCAAATTACACAAACGATTTAACTGGAAGTGCACGGAAGTGCCTCATACCAAGATGGCGGTAAGGTCATTTCGCATTGTTTCTCCGCTGAGTTTGCGACAGGAATTTCTTTAATTGACCTCAGATATGACAAAGCAAGATCAGTTACTGTATTTCATCTAAACTTGTTGGCTGTATTTTATTTTCTTCAAGTCACCAGGACTAAGTTTTCGACGGCTGAAGAAAAGGTGCATATTTAATATGTCGATGTATGTTGTTCACTTGGGATTGGGCTATATTTGGAGTTCTTTTGTTTTATGACTTTTGTTTCTTTTATTTGAAGTCATGTGTCCACCTGTACTTGCAGGAAGAGCCAAGTTTACAAGCTTAAGCTTAATATAATGTCTCAATCAATTCCAAGAGTGCCCATCCCCCCCCCCCCAATCCCCCGGGAAAAGCCCCAGGCATTTGACTTTTGAGAAAAAATTTTGTCAAATTCCCCACCATGTTTCCAGTTATTAAGGCCTTCGGGAAGGCCTTCACAAAGCGTGAAAATTATGCTGTCAATGCTCATCGCCCCTACCAGGAAAGGGGGGGGGGGAACTCCCATATGAAACAGACGGGGATGCTCGTCATCTTGCTTAGGGGTGTAAATTTTGGATTTTGGTCTCGCTTAGGGTGTTCCGGGCAAAGCACCAATATTTTATGCCGCCAAGGTCTCGTTTAGGGTTCCGCGAAGAAACACAGAATTGTGCGAAGAGAAACAGAAGTCAAATTTTCTTTTTAACTTGTTTTGTTTACGGCATTACCTCTGTGATTATAAATCAAAGATTTCTACAAATCGTAGAGAACATTATAATCCAATTAATCAGTGACAATAAAGGAAGTATTATTACAAGATGTTATTACAAGCCGTCTCTTTTAGGGGTCAAAATTTGCTTAAGCCACTCCCAGATTGGTCTCTTTTAGGGGTCACAAAAAGCTTGAGCCACGCCCAGATGGTCACCTTTAGGGGTTAAATTCTAGATTTTTGACGAGCATCCC
>BLFK01000304.1:441341-470582 GCA_014634185.1 Astreopora myriophthalma | reverse complement strand
GGGGGGGGGGGGGGGTGAATAGGCCAATGGATCGGCGGATTTTGGGAGTATTTTAGCATGGATTTCGGATTTAGCACGAAATTTTAACAGATTTTTGGATCCTGTGATTCCAGCAGATTGCGGTTTTCATCCTTCTTTTCGGCCCGGATGATGGATTTTGCCTGTAATAAAGTTCGGAGATTACGGATCTCGCCGATCTCGTTCGGATCACAAGCTACATGACAAATATTGAGCGGATTCAGATGCAAGGAAGGACTTCATTTTAAACGGATCGACAGATTTCGTTATTAAATCCTAACGGATCGGCGGATTTGCATACCCCTGTTCACCCCCTCCTTATATTCACGTTTTTAAAGCATCCAAGTACAGCATTAGCAAGACAACATATCTACAAGGCTCAACCTTGACTGGCCTGCCACCCCAGTCTTCCAACTTAGTTTCTGCCTCCATAGGTGTCATGTTCTCAACTATGAACAATGCTATCAGGGTCTCAGCAACTAAACATGAGTACGGGGTTGGTTTCCACCGCTTTTCACAGGGGTCTTGATAGAAGAAACACTACAACGTAACAAAAAGTAGTGTCAAAGTTAATGAGTTCCAGGCAACTCAACTGGGGAAGATTTATTTCTGGCCAAGCATACCTGGACGAAAACCAGCCAATGGTGACATTTTATCAAAGGAGTACAGCATAGTTGTTGTTGTTGTTGTTGTTTTTGTTTTGTTTTTTCAGCATTGTTTATATTCAAAATTCAAGTCAACTAAAAATCACTTTAGTTGGGTTGTCCAGGGAGTTATCCAATGTTTAAAGCCTTACTGATAGTATATGTATGATTCCCTAGCATGCTGCCAAAACATAACCATTGCATCAACAGAAAGCTTACTAGCTCTCTAATAACATTGCAAAAAATCCCTTCTATGCATACTAACTTCCTAAAATTTCTACCCCACCTGGTGTATTAGCAGGTAAAAATAAGACCGCAATCGATTGAAGTTCACTCTGGTGAAATCTACTTTCAAGGAGTACCCTGGGGGAAATTGTGCCAGCTTTGCTTTGAGTTCTTGACATGTATTCCACTGAACTCTCCGTAAAAGTTTGAATTTCTTTTTCTCTACCTATAAAAAGAATGAAACATAAGCTGTAAACATGGAGGTTGGAACACAAAAAACTGCACAAAAATGCAAATCACTTCCACCTTGTTCCGTGGCTGATGATAAAATTCAAGTTTATTTTTCCAGTGGTCATAGTAGGCTCCATACTGTTGATAACTTTGATCAATGCCACTCTTCAATTTGAAACCACCTCCTGGGACAAAGAAACAAATACAAAAGATTTTACACCTGTTTAGAAGGGGGCTGGCTCTGGTAGTGAGGTACTTGCTTTGATCAGTTTTAGGAGGCACTCTTCATCTGGCCTAGGTTTGGAAACATTCTGTGTCAAATGGAAGGACTTTTGCTTACTTATCAATAGGTCATTTCCAAGTTCACTTCACCTTCTTTTTTAAAGCAGGTCCAAGTGCCAAGTCTTTCTTATGAAAACGAGTTTTTATTCATAAGCAAAGTATTACTAATTACCATCACGAAACTTTCGCACTTAGACTCGGTTGGAAAAAGAGGATGACGTAAACTCAGAAATTGCCTATTAGCCAGGTTAGCATACAAATACAACAAAGCACTATGACACAGGACACCAACAAACTGGTCGGTAAGAACCGCCAACCGGTTAGCTCAGTTGGTAGAGCACAGGAGTATCGTGCAGGAGGTCGTGGGTTTGAACCTCGGCCGGACCATCACTCAGGGTCTTTCAGTTACTGAGGAGAAAGTGCTACCTTTGCGATGATGTCTGTAAATGGTTAGACTTTTTAGTCTTCTCAGATAAGGACAATAAACTGTAGGTCCCATCTCATAACCCTTGTTTGTAATAACTTTGTGGGGCGTTAAAGAACCCACACACTGTTCCCAATGAGTAGGGGATGTACTGTAGATCCTGCCCTTGGCCTGGCCCTTGTGAATGCAATTTCATCTGTCTTCCTTTCACATTCATGCACGGGTTGGGTGGGTGGGTAAGATCAAGTATGGACTGATACCAGCTGCCAGAGGCACCTTTACAGGCTGATCGACGTCCAATCTCACCCCAGAGAAAGAATTGTAAACTGCCATGAACATGTACTGTATGGGATGTGTGCAGTATATAAATCCATTACCATGAGATTAATTACCAAACTAAATTTTACACTGCCTCTTCTCTGTGACAGTGGGGGTGTTTTAGCCAAGAAGTGGAAACTTGGTGCTCAGTGCAGACATGATTATTAAATTTGTCACAGTTAAAGGGACCTGTGTTGTTTGGTACGGACTGCTTACTTTACCTTTAGCTCCATGAACCAACCTTTTCCTTGTCCATTTGGATGGTACAAAAAGTCAAATCTACATCTCTTGTCATTGTACACGACTTGTGATATTCTGTCCATTGCTGTTTCCTGTACCTGAGAATTATGAGCCCTGGAGTGTGCTCCAGTGTCTTCCAAGTTTTGATGTTCCTTTTCTGGGTTTATTTCAATATTGCTTGCCTCATTGACAAAGCTTGTACTTGCCGGCAACTTTGTTACATTGTTTGTAGCAAGGGTAAGATTATTGCCACTGTGGATCTCTCCTGGAAGAGAGTGAAACTGCTGTTTCCTCTCTGTGGTTTGTGCTAGAGTATGAAATCTCTGTTCCCTTTGATTTGATGTCCAACATGCCTTGGAGAAATCTCCGAGTATCAAGTTATTATCACTTCTTTTTTCTAACTGAACTGTCTGTGAGTTCTCCTTATAGCTTGTTTCAAAGACAGGAAAATTTTGTCTTTGTTCATTTTCCACACATATATCTTGACTCTTGACTTGTGCCTCAGTAGGTGCGTCAGTGACAAAAGATGGTGGGGGTGAGAAAAGTGGTAATGGTGGTGGCTTGGGATATGGTTCATCTGAAAGAAAGTTTTACTAATATTTTACAATTTATACAAACAATAATGTTGTAACCCAAGTGCTGCAACATGTCTAGGTAGTGTATCAGGTAGCCTGTGGGCAAGATCTCAAATTGGGGTCTCATTTTAGATTTGTACCGGGGGTTAGAGTTGGGAGGGAGGGACGGAGGGAGGGATACTGCAGCTGTGAAAGATTTGGGGTGGGGACAACCCTCTCACAGCATTTCCCTTGTTTGCCAAGGGTGTCCCAAGTAAAATCAGTTTCCCTATACAAATGACCCCAATTTGAAAGCTTGCTTACTTACAGGCTTTGAATCAGGGTCAGCAACTCACAACAAACTTAGAATTGCATGATATTGAATGTGAACATAGATATTAATGCTGTTATAATGCTGTTAGGTTGTAGTACCAGCAATCAGTAAGTACTTAAATGGCTTGGAACTACACCAAACTTTCATATCAATTGTACTCACTCCCACCTGATTTACCTGAATTTTCCTGATCTGTCACTTTCGATTTTTCACAGAAAGACTGAGGCCTTCCAAGGAGTTTTGCCAACAGGCAACATGACCTCAAAATGTGGCAACAGTCTTTTTCCAAAATGCTGACAGCCAACAGCTGACAGCCGACAGGAACTGACAGAAAAAGGGAGACATTTTCTTACAGCGACAGTGACAAATTACAACAGTGACACTGTCCGTAAGAAAACTGGTGACGGGCTGACTCTAAAACAAGAAGAAAAGTGACACCAGAACCCCCCTTAGAAGGCCTCAGTACTAACCACTTACAATCCACAAATTACCTGGTAGGGGAGGTGTCCAATGCGACTTCTTACATTTATTCTTGAAGCGACACCTGCCATATTTAATGAACAGCAAACACATCTCCCTACCAGTTGAGTCTAGAGGAACAGGTATCCCCGATTTGGTTCGTTTTACACTGGGGAACTTAAACATGACGGAGAAAAGAAACAGTATTAATTATTACGTTATTTCTCTTGGGGGTTGGGAAGGGAAGGCAAATTGGAGTTTTTTCTCATTGATGTGCAGAGCAATACAGTTCTTCTGCATGATTTTTAACTTCTGTTCTAAAGCCTTACAATACAAAACATACAATTAACAATTATTGGACGAGGTTGAGCAAAATATTGTGATCTGCGAGACACTGACAAATCACGATATTTTGCGATAACCGCCATTTTCACATGAGAGCGTAGTTTCAATTACGCATGAGCAGAATATTATTTGCAGCAAAACACTTATTTGTAGGCAGTTATTTGCAGGTCACGTGGTGAGCTCTCGGCCAATGAAAAGGAAGGATGGCCAATGAAAAGGAAGGATTTCAACACGATGGTGATTAAAGTGTTCAACGCTTTAATCACCATCGTGTTGAAATAAAAGTCATTATCATTCGATGGATTTTTCCTTCCTTTGCTGCTTATGGGGTTGTGCATTTAAGCTAACTAAAACTTAAACAATAAAAGTATATTAAAATTGTCTTAATAATATAAAAATTGTCGATCTTAATTTATATGAAGTGCGGATTTGAGACATTTGATGACTGAATGAATAATGATTGCAGGCAGAAAGTAAGGAACTTAATCAGTTGCAAAGAAACATGAAAATTCAGCTTTAACGTGACTCGATTGCGAATCCAGGAATGTGTGATTACGGTGCACACCGCTCTGCACTGTTTCTTTACACCATTTTGTGAAATAGAAAATGGTTTGAACCCAGGAGTGACATACCTGGCCCTGGTGTAGTTTGATCGTCCGGGTGAAGAAATGTTATTGGTGACTTACATTTCGACAAACTGAGCGGAAGTCATGCTTGACTCTGAAGATGTCTTCCGCTCAGGTTGTCTAAACGTCAGTCACCGTCAACAGTTCCTTGCAGGACTACGCCGACCCGGACGATGAAACTACATTAAGGTACAATTTTTTGTGAATCAAAAACAAGGAAGGTCGATCATAGGTTCGATCGACTCCTCTGAGGAGAACTTGGCTTGTTTTCCCGAGTAAACCTCCACTTCCAAGAAAATCATTCTTACTATTTACCAAGCTGAACACTGAACATCTCATTTCCTTAAAAAATAATCATGTTTTCACTTACCATGCAAGTTGCAAGTAAGTATGAAATTACAGTTGATGAATCCAAGTAATGGTATATTTTGTGTTTCCCTTACATGAAGAAGTTGTCAATGTTTATTTTCATTCAAACAGCAGAATGAGGTTCCCAGCTGTTTTTTTTTTTTTTTTTTCTCAACCTTGATGCTCTGCTTCGAAAGTTTAGGTTATAATGAAGAGTCTTCGTCAACTTTTAGTGATAGTGATTAAGACGGGGAGCATTTTTTTAAACTTGAAAAAAATCAGCGCCTTCATCTTGTCTAAAATGAAATTTCCAGGCCTGCGGGCTCAGTATTAATTCTATCTTCGGTCCACCTTCGGTAGCCTTCGGCAATGGTCGAAATCCGGTGTGCAGGAATTCGAGAGGCGGTCAGTGGAGAGAAGATGTCATGTGATCTTAAGTGAGAGCAATCTAAATGTCTTCCATTTTTGAGAGGGGATTATCATCAAGATAGCAGTTTTTTTCGGGCAAGCTGAGGCGTTTTATTTGCCCCATAAGGAAGAAGAGTCTACATTCATCAGCGCACACGACTAACGAACCCCTATCGCTTCCGTGGAACCAATTACTCCAAGATCAAATGACGGTTTCTTTGGCGCGTTCGCGTTCGGTGTTTCTCTTGCAGCGATCGATTGTCGCGTGCTAAATTGCAATGGCGGCTTGCATGGAGTAAAGAGTTGTCCTTAGAAGTTTGATATGGAAAACAACAATGGTGGAAAAGTCCCTGTGTCTTCACAGAACCAAGACATGGACTCCGGGACAAAGTACACTATTCCGGGCATTTTACACTTTATTCAACATGAGTGGGCCAGATTCGAAATGGACAGAGCTCACTGGGATGTCGAAAAAGCCGAATTGCAGGTAATATGTTTGACTCACAAACCATAGCGAAGACTGTATACGGGATTTCTACTACTGAAATCTCTAAAAATCTTTCATTTCTCACTTTGCTGTCATTGTTGCGTCCTCAAAACGGAAAGCCGGAAAGCTCCGTTTTGCTGTCGTAAAATGACCTTGTGTAGCTTCGAAGTTCACTTTATCTGTGTATTGTTTTGATACTATGTAAGGTTACTTCCGAGGCTTTATCTGAATTATTTTGCCTACGAAATCGGCTGGAGATTCCTAATTTTCATGATAGGGAAGAAAGTTGTACTGTGGGTTTATTTATACCGTGTTAAAAATTGGCTTTTGTGCCTACTAGATAAAGTTCAATGAGGCATAAATTGATTTCGTTTGCTAGAATCTCTGATCTGATCAACCAACGTTGAAAATCTTCAGATATTGACACTTAACCTACTGGAAAGCAAAGGCATTTTGTAATGTTTAGGTGGATTTAAAACTGATTTTTCTTAATTTTGGTTTGACGAAACGTTCTGAACGAAGGACTTCTTGATATTAAATTTGAAATTGTGATCTTTGCTTGAATGGCGTGTCCAGTCACCAATTATTAATTTTTCTGAAGGTCGTCTTTAGTTTTCTTGTTCGAGGTAGTTGTGGTCAACAAGCTTGATCGTAGAGTTTCACAACTGACCCAGCTGATTATGCTATGTTGTATTGCAATCCTTGTGCTTTTTGTATTTACAAATGTAAATTTGTAGTAAGCTTAGTTCAAGGCCATGAAGACGTCTCCAACTTAAGCAAAGGATAATTGCATTATTTCCCGAAAAGAAAATGTGATGACATTTTGCAATGTTCTGTAACATCTTGACAAGCACATGTTTTTTCACTGACAATTGTTTTCCTGATGTTAAAGGAACTTCATACCTTCAAGAAGTATCAAAGTGCTGTCTTATGAATAACAATTTTTTTTCTTAGGGATATTTTGCACTCTATTGCAGTGCTGCCTTAACACCCTACAATGCAAACATTTCTTAGGAAATAATGACAATGGAAAGTATTACAGTGCCCAGGGTGGCTTTAATTGTGAGGAAGTGTTGTTTATTCTTTCAAAATAAATAATTTAATAAATTATGACGGGTGTCTTGATAAGACATTCTAGAGATATAGACCAAGAGCTAATTTAAATACCTGTTGCATTTATCCTGGTTTTGATCACAATGCAGAAAATGATATTTACTGTTTGTATACACTGTACTGAGAAATCTACTATGGTGTACTTAATATATGTTATACTCTGTATAATTGTAAGGGCTACCCAGCATTTTCGGAGGCAGTTTTTATAGTGATGTAGAATGTTAAAGTGTAAGATATGGCATATTTTTATATTGACTTATATTGTGCTGCATGCAATTAGAAAGATTGAATTGTCACATTGACCGATTTAGTTAATCTTCATTCTTGGTTTTGAATGCATGCACCATGACTGCAGCTACGGTAGAAAAACAGTTCTCTTTTCTTCTTGGATTTCAAATAATAATTTTGAAATAATAATATTGTTTCCCTGTTTAATGGTCTGCCATTTCAAACTTCAACGTCCTGAGAAGGCTGGACTAATGAGGAAGTGAGGTGATTCACTCACTAAAATGCAGTGTCTGTGTATGCATCTGATTGAGTGCACAGCACAGGAGTTTTGAGCTCTGACACTTAAACTCATGTTTTGCATACTTAATAGGCTGCATTCCGCAGACACTGCAATTTTAAGCTAGTGAATAAATGGCATCATTTTTGGAGAAGGTCGAAAGTAGCGTAATATATATTTTCAGTTGTGTAATCACTCACAATACAAAAGACTTGAAACAAAATGTAGTGTGAAATTCATTGGTTGAAAACTGTTTCATGTGCAAATAGGTCCGTTCCGAGATATTTTCAGCCTCTTGTTCCAAGTTGAGTCCAAGAGCAAAATAATGCTTTTCTTTAAATACTAATTAGTTTTACATGTGACTGAAGATGACATTTTCATAAGACTTCCGTGGCATTGCTAAAAAAAAATTAATGTTGAAGTAATTCAGAAATGGTCAATTTTGTCAATAGAAATGATTTGTATGATAAATATGGTTTGGTACAGTGAAGCATAATGTAATTTGTTGTGGATCTCTGTTTCTCCATACAGTATTTGTAAACTCGTAAGGCCTACAGGAAATTTCCTGTCCTCTATTAGAAATGGTAATTATCTATTTATGCTTACTTCTTTGATGGCCTTGGGCTATCTGTGAGGCACCTGACCAGCCACAAAAGTGCCTGCAGGTACAACTAGCCCATGTGTTTTCCTGTTTTTGATGTTGGAGGTTTCGTGTCAATGAGATTTAATGCTGTGATGCTTCAATTTTCAGGCCCGTATAGCTTTTTTACAAGGAGAAAGAAAAGGGCAGGAGAACCTTAAACATGATTTAATAAGAAGAATAAAAATGCTGGAGTATGCTCTGAAACAAGAAAGGTAATCTCATCCTTTTTATTGATATTTTGTAACATCATATTTTTTGGTGTGATTCAGAAGCACAGCAGGCAGTTTGTGATGTGGTGGCAGCTGGTCATTAAGACTTCAGACTTAATACTGAAATGTTCTTACTTCAAATTTGTACAGAGCAAAGTACCATAGATTAAAATATGGCACAGATGTTTCTCCGGAGAAAGTAAACAAGGAAGAAGAAAGTGTAAACCAAGAACCTCACAATGACAGTGCAACGAATAATGCAAAACCTGGAGTGAACTGGAGACAGGGTCGTCAACTGTTGCGGCAGTAAGTATAGTGCACTATTGCTTCATGACTGAATGCAGGCATCAACATGTCTTTGTTTCATTAAACAATGTTAAATGTCATTTACGATAATTAAGAACCAGTGGTCAGGTATTGTGACCAGTTTTGGTACATTGGTGCATGCATCATGTTTCCTCGTGCTTACCATTTTAAGTGTGGATTTGTTGCGTTGTGGTGGGAAGAGACAGAGCCTTTATTTCTGAAGCATTAAGCAGTTTTTCCCCCTCCCTCCCATTCCCTCTCATGCCCTCCCATCACTTTCCACTGGTTATCAGTATGATGGGTGCCTGTCTTCCATGCTGCACAGGGGCTCATAGCTGGGTTGCCAGCATTTTCCAGCCATGAGAGCAGTCTCCATCTAGGGGCTGGCCACCAATAGTGGAAGCTCCTTGATATCCCAGACACCTAACCTCCACTTACAGTGAAGTGATGCAGTTGATAAGAGGTGTTAAAAACTTCCTTCAGATATCTTCAAGAGGTTGGTTATACAGACACTATTTTGGATGTGCGGTCATCACGTGTGAGATCTATTCTTGGCCTCTCAGTGGCTGATTCAACGCCAGATTACGCTCAGCCAAATGGAATCCCACCTAAAGGCCGTGGGCAGGAATTTGCTGTTATTGAAGATCATGTACGGCCCCTTAAAAGAAATGACCTGGGTCCTGTTAGAAAGCTGTCTGAAGAAGAAGGTGATGGTATCCTCAATGTCCCAGCTGGGAAAAGGTACAACATGTTTTGCCTACTGAAAACTTGTCACTTAACAGGCCAAGAGTTTTGGAAGCTTTTTGTCTTAATTACTGGCACAACTTAATATCATTTTGTGGAGATTCAAGCATTTCAGTGACCATGTTTTGAGGGAACTGTGATCTTGCTCTATACCCGGGTTTAACTGGAAATGATTTGCATAAGCTTCATGAAGTGTCCTCATCCTAAAATCTCTACCAAGCACACAGAATCATTCCTGATATGAATGGATATGAAATTGCCAAATCTCTTGATATGAAGTACTCACTGTGCAGTACCTTCAGTCAATCCTGGACATAAGTACAAAGTCAATTTTGACTCAAATACGCCACTTCAAATTTGGGACATAAGAAAATTTACAGTGTGGTTTCTATTCAGGGTTCCCATTCAGCAAGTTGTGAGTACAAGAGGCTCGCCATTAGATGATGAAGCAGCAGTACTGGCCAACTTTGATTTTCTTCAACATGATGTGGAAGACGAGGAGGATAATGATGACGAGTTGGATGATGGTGGGAGTGCTGATGATGAATCTGATGATCGAGATGACATGAGGCTGGGCAGGAGACTTGGCAAGAGAGCCAAACCTGGTAAGCTGCACTGGTATCTAAGGAACATCTCTGAGTAATCCTGGCAATGATGGGTGGCCTATTACCTACAGGTCTTACCCAAGCTGAGATTTGTATGGCACTAGCAGTGTAAAAAAACTTCCAGTGTCTGGGTTCCCTTTCTTCTTTTGGTCTGTGTGGAAGCAAACAAGACCCACATTGGACCCTATTTTGCAGACTGGCCTGGGATGTAAACCCACTATGCTGTTGTTCCATGATCTATCTGTGCTACATGATGGTCTTGTTTTTTTCTTATCACAGACGTAAGTAAAGATGCTGTTGAAGAGTTGCTAACAGCAGATGATGAAACAGCAGATGCCCTAGCTGAGTTTGATTTTGTCATGGGAGAAGATTCGGCCTCAGACACAGACGTGACTGTGATTGAGGTGGAAGACAGTGGACCTGGTTTAGAGGAAATGGATATACACATGCCAGAGGAACCTATGACACAAGGTTAATGAAAATGATGATCTTTAATTACATGGGCTCAGAAGAATCATTTATTCTGCAAAATTCTCATTTCTCAAAATTCAAATTCAATTTCAAAATTGTCATTTCTCAAAATTCTCATTTCTTTCATACATGGGCTCAATTGGCAAAACTCAGAGTGCTTGTAACTGGAGTGGAGCCATTGATGTTTGGATTGTTGTTCGGAAGTTACAGACAGGGTTCACACGCACCTTGAAAGTCCTTTTTAAGTTCTTGAATTCAAAACTAAAAATTCAAGGCCTTGAAAGTCCTTGAAAATTGCAGCTGGTGCTGGAATGTCCGTGAAGTTTGTTGCTCATGGTATCCAACCCAGATGTTCAAGTACCTAATACAACGAAAATGTTTTGGGCAAAGAAGTAATCACACAAAATAGTAAAAAAGACCATAAAAAACCTATTCCGTTGGTTGGATTTTGCACTGCATTGAATCCTTGAAAAATGAAAATTGTATCCTTGAAAGTCCTCGAAAAGTCCTTGAATTTTTTACCCCCAAAAGGGTACGAACCCTGTACAGAAGACCCATACTTAGACTTAGGCCTAATGTTAGCATTTGTAAATATCTGTTTCGGTGTTTCGTTTCGGTGGTTTTTGGCGGTTCTGGTGGTTCCGATGGTTTCGTTTCAGTGTTCCGGGTTTTAGTACATGCCATTCAAGACTGGAGCTTTTTCCAGGCTTGTTTGCAGCTAGTTAAGTTGTTAACATTGAAAACACTGATTTTCTTTTTTAACTGTTTGACTCTCTTTTTGTTTCCATGTAGAAGACAAAGGTGAATCCATTGACCAGGTTTGTGGTCTCGAAATATTGTCTGCCTGTTTTGTCTATTGACCAACTGATGTACATAGTGATATCTCTGTTTATTCATCTGTGGATTTAGTTGTCATTGTTTTTGATTAGTAATTGTGTCTCTTCTCTAGAATGAGTGGGGAGTAGACTCAACCTATCTGGCCAAGCTAAAGGAGCAGTACAAAAAGGAGAAGAAAACCAAGAAGAGCCAAAAACGTAAGCAAAGGGTTTTTTTTCCAGGACTGTTCTGGAATGGGAATATATGGTTATCTGGTAATCATGTTTTTTTGGGAGCTACTGTATTCCACTTATGCTATACACAAAATAGCATTCTGTTCTTGCTACTGTATTGCACTTACGGTATACGCAAAATAGCATTCTGTTTATTCCGCTCTCAACAGCAGATTGAAGCAAGCATTATTCTGTTTTCAAAATACCTGTTCTTTTTAAAACCCTTGTCTACTTATTCACATATTCCTAAACCAGAATAGGATTAAACAGAACAGTTGCGAAAGAATGCACCCTAAAATTCTCTTGAACCGTGCTGTTTGAGCAAAGAACAAAACAAAAGTGCATCAAGTTGGTCATCTTAACCAAAGTTTAAGTCGTAATGTAAAGGTCTCTGAATCATTTCGCTTCTTTTACCTTTGGAATAAGTAATTATTGTCTTGCAACAAAGTGTAGGCATTCCATCTGTATGTGGTTTTGCATGCAGTCCTAGTATTGGTATCAAGAAGTACACTCCTACAGGCAACCAGTCCTGAGATGACAGTGACTTTGTCTTGAACATTCTTTTGCCGTCACATTAAGGCATCCCACAGGACATTACTATATAATCCAGTCCACCAATCCTTTTTTTTTTTTTTTTTGGTCACTCTTTTGCCACAGGACCAACAAAATCAGTTCTACATGCCATGCTAGCAAATCTAGAAGGAGAAGATGAAATGCCACCTCCTGCAGCGCCAGCCCCTCCTATCATAAATGTTCCTCCCCCTGTAAGACTGATTGGCTCTCGTGCCACTTCAGAAATTCCACCTATAGCTAGTATATCAGTACCAAATAGTGCACCTGGTGGCAATAAAGGTGTGGCACCAGCAGCAAGCTCTCCTGAGGAGCCCTTTGATAATTCACTGGTTCTGGGTGAATTGGCGAGTCTGACAGTGTCCAATGAGGCTGAAGCTCTGTCTTACGAAGTGAGTGTTAAGTTGGCCTTAAAAATGACGTCTTTGTACTGAGCTCTATTTGAGGCTTCTGGGCCAAGTTGTTTGAAACAGGGTTAGTGCCAGTTAGTGATAAATGCAGTGACAACCTAAAGGTCTTAATCAGACTCAACCATCTGGCTAGCAGTAAGTCTTCATTGAACAACTCTGCCCTATTCTATAAGTGTCATGCACCAAGCAATATATGTTACTTGAAAATCAGTCCGGAAGGAAACCTTTTCATTGTCATCAGGCTGGAACAGAGAACAAGCTTTGCTTTATTCAGGTTTCTCTAAATGCAGTATTATCATGACAGCTCATAGTAAAGACTGGTGGTTCAAAAAAGATACGAGTGATGTTATTG
This sequence comes from Astreopora myriophthalma, assembly GCA_014634185.1. Lineage (NCBI taxonomy): Eukaryota > Metazoa > Cnidaria > Anthozoa > Scleractinia > Acroporidae > Astreopora > Astreopora myriophthalma. The sequence goes on along the minus strand of BLFK01000304.1, from coordinate 457,662 downwards.
GTGATCGTGTAATTGTCAGAAGGATTGACATTTATTTATTTTTGTTTCTCTCGACATAACATCAGGTGAATGCAAAAGAAGAGTTTAGAAAAACATGGAGCCCAAAGTTCACCTTGAGAAGGTACTAAAAGAAGGCTTTTGGTTGTCTCTCATTTTCCAGGAGATTTGTTAAGGTTGCACGTCAGATTTGTTAAGGTGGCACGGTTGCAATCAGTCAGTTCTATTCTTTTTTTTTTTTTTAATAAAGTTGTTTGAGAAGTTGAAAACAGCTTGGGCAGTTGCTACTCGCAGTTGTTCAATTTACCCGGTGATGAACTCTTAATGAAACCCATGATCAATAATAGCCAAGCTTTTATCATCATGAAATTACTACTGGTACATACATTATTACAATATTGAAGTTATCAAGGCATGTCACCTTATTTGAATGCAGAATGACATACCCTTGGTAACCTGTTATGATGGCTTTTTTATGTAAGTCTGCGCATAATAGCTAAGGAAAAAGCTCTTACGAATAAAAGGCTGTTTTCCCCTTGCTGTGAGGGAAGCATTGTGGAAAATGGCATCATGAGGAAATTCAGTTTTAACAAAATAACTTGACTTTTTTATACCAGACTTTGATTCTGCTTGCAATCACATTCACTGATCACCTTGGTCTGTTTAAGCCTGACCCTGTTCTACCTGTATCTTATGACAACAACAAAGTGGAATTGCGTTATTGTAATAACATGTTTTTATTAAGTTTTAGTGGTTGTCCTTATGCCTATTGCTGTTTATTTGCAGTCACTTTGACAGCATAAGGTCAATATATTTTCATCCGACTGAAGCGGCACTCATAACGGCTTCAGAAGATCACTCACTTAAATTATGGAACTTGCAGAAAACTGTACCACAGAAAAAGTAAGTCAGCTTTGTATTAGCAGAAGAGTGCACCTTTCTGACTGGACACATTGTGGTGTGAAACTGTAGTAAGTACTGTCGGCTGCAGCTACATATAGGTGTAAAACACAAAACATAAAGACATGAAGTAATTGGCTATCAAAGGTGGCATGTTTGGCCAGGACACGTTTGACTTTTGAAGGCCTGTGAGAGAAAGTGAGCAGGTAGAACTGACTATCCTGTGCCCTTGATCTTCTCTCTCATGGTTAGTTTGGGAGATTAGACAACTCACATTGTTTGAAAATAGTATGGTCAGGGATGTTGTCCCCAGTATTGTGGTTTGGTTTGTGGTGGGTGGGTATGCATGTATTCTTGGACATATTAGCTTTAAGCAATAGATGACTTTGTCATCTATTGCTTAAGTCCTGTCCCCAGTATTGTGGTTTGTCCCCAGTCTATTGCTTTAATAATGTCCCCAGTATTGTGGTTTGTCCCCAGTCTATTGCTTTAATACTTTCCCCAGTGTACTGGTTTGTCCCCAGTCTATTGCTTTAATACTTTCCCCAGTATTGTGGTTTGTCCCCAGTCTATTGCTTTAATACGTATTAGCTTTAAGCAGTGGATAACTTTTTCTGTGTTTACATAGCCTCATCTAAACACGAGGGGGGTTGGGAGAATTTGAGACAGTTATGCAAACCTGAGGTGCAATCAAGGGTTTGCATAACTGTCGAGAATTCTCCCAACTCCCCGAGTGTTTAGATGAGGCTGTGTAAACACAGAAAAAAGTCCTCTATTGCTTTTATAAAATATTTCTAAAAAATAATTCTACAAATGAAGGAAAATTTGGTTTTTTTTTTACTTCTTGATCGAAACAGTTTTCTTGATACCTGCTCATTTCCTACTAGCCAATCAAAATGCACAACTGACAACACCACTACGGTCCCGGATGTAGTTGTGGATGAATTTTACTAGTGGTGTAATTCCCAGTAAAACACTCATGTCTGTGTAATGAAATGAAATATATTGAACTGATCAGGCACTTACTGTTTGTTTACAGGAGTAATATACTGGATGTCGAGCCTATCTACACTTTCAGAGGACACAGGTTAGTTTTGTATTTCTACAGTGGAACCTTTCTTTGACCAAAATACAAGGGACAGAGTCTTCTGGCCATCATAGAGAGGTGGCTGCTTAGGGTGAGGGGTGGGGACCCCTCAAATCTTAACGGTGAAAGTGATTAATTCATTGCTTCAAACACCATCCTTGACATATCCACCATTGTACTTAGCCTCCTTATTATTTCAGGCCACTGACACTTTCTGAGTTTGTCACTCACAGCTCTAAGAAGGTTTTATGTAATGTTTTTCCTGTTTGTCCACAGTGCACCTGTCCTTTCGGTGGTAATCAACTCCACAAGTGAGATGTGTTTCAGTGGCAGTGCCGACTCCACCATCATCTTCTGGAGTATTCCCTCGCTTGATATAGACCCATATGGTCCGTACAGTAAGTTAACCACCACGATCCCATTTTCCTTGGCTCTGTCTTCCAGGCAGGACTGAACAGATTCATCTTAAATTTTTTTTTAAAATGGACAACACATGTACAGTAATACTCCATTTCTCAACGAAAATTATTCAGGTTTTCTGAAGTCTTTGCTAAAGTGGAATGTACATACCAACAATCTTTGTTGACGTCATAGAATTGTTTTCGCTGCTATTAGCCTGCATTTGCCTCTCTCTTCACCGGGTAAGCGAGAAAAGGGGGCCCTCGGGTGAGTTTTTCCCTCACTTGCCCCGCAAAATCGCTTCCCTACCCCACCAAGAGCCTACTCGCAGGGTACACTGTCATTACAGGAGAGTTTTTGAGGTTAATGCAATCATTGCTGTAACTTGAGCAACTTATGCAAAAAGATTTAAAGGATGGCATTACAAGCCAGCTTTGGTCAAAAGCAAAGGCAGGTGCCATGATTGGCAGTGTGTGATTTTTTAGTGCCCTAAATGGTCTTGATGGCTTTTTTTACATGCGTTTTCACTGAGTTTTCTTAACCTTTAATATTTGTTCAGATTCCGAAAATCTTGGTGGCGTCCTTGTTGCACACACAGACGCTGTGTGGGACCTGGCAGTACAGACGGGTTCGTTACAGCTATTATCTGCTTCAGCAGATGGTAGCTGTAGGCTTTGGAGCCCAATGTTAAAATCACCCTTACTTAATACCTACGTCCCAGGAAAAGGTGAGCCATCGTTTAGTTGACGTGATAGTCTTTGAGAAGATGGTGACGCTGGTTTTTCAGTGCGAAAATCTAAGGGCTATCTACTGCAAAGAGCGTCACTTTCATTCACAGAGTTAACGTGGAAAGCAATTTTGTGATTTCTTTGGTTTAGAGTTTGCTTGTGTTACGGTCGGCCGAACAATCTCGCACCTGTTTCAGTTCCAACCAATGAGTCTGATTGCACTCGTGTTCCCGCGCTTAGCCCTGAACGCGTGCATTTGCTGAATTCTGATTGGTTCATTTGACTGGTTGCTTTTGTTGTGATTGGCTGGAGTAACTGAAAGATTCTCCCTTTTGACATCACAGGTCTTAAAGAGAGTAGCAAAGAAAGATGTTGGGAGTGTCAGTATTAACTTTTGCCTTAATCATACCTTCACAGAAGGATATGGCGTTCCAACGTCAATCGACTTCATCCGCACCGAGACATCGCAAATGGTCGCAGCATACTCGACTTCCCAGTGTTATATTTATGATTTGGAAACAGCGGCCGCGGTAGTCACACTGGACAGCGCAAAAACATACAGTAAGTGCCGAAAATAGCATTGAAGTAATTTTTTTTGTACAGGTTAGGATTGTCTCAAACGTTATCCGTTAGGCCCACAAAGACAGCGATCCAATAGCAGTGGAGACACGGATTTTTTTACGTTTGTTTGTTTGTTTGTTTGTTTGTCTGTTTCACTTTACGTGATTTTCCGGTGCTGTGCTTCGTAAGTGACCAAAAATGTCACGCCATTTTCTCGCACGTATTTTTCCGGGCAAGGTCTTGCCCCAGCTCTGATTGGTTCATTGAGTTTTCTTTATCCGTTGTGATTGGCCGACGCAATTGATTTGGTTTTGGCTTCAAGGATATGAAACGAGTCTGTTACCGCTTACAACAGTTGTCATATGTATTTCCACATCAATCTCTCTCTGTTTGTTCGCAGATAATTCACCGTCAACTCAAATCAACAAAGTGGTTAGCCACCCCACACTTCCGCTTACAATCACAGCACACGAGGACAGACATATACGTTCCTTTGACAACAATAGTGGTAAGTAACGCCGGCTGTTGGTATTCCACGTTTCCCGCCCCAAAATGCCTTTGTAACAATAAATCATTTGGTTGCACGTACAAGAATATTGCCGCCATTTTGCAAGTGGTCACAACCTACGAAATACCGTGAGTTTCAGAGAACCGATGTCTCTCTCCATATGTACTGTTATATTGTTCTTCCTGGTGTATTTACCGTGGATAAATAAAGATTTTACTACTATTATTACTAGAACCCAATATTTCCAATTTTACTGGGGGGCGTCTTCAGCCTCTCCGCGTCCTCCGAAATTGCCTCACTTTAGCGGTCATGAAATGGCGCTTACTGCCCTTACACGTACCCATACACACAAAAACCTACAAGTCTAATAAGATGTACGTTGTGGACATCAGCTTAGTTGATTGTTTAGTGCTACATTTGATGTGCGTCAGTTTGTTCTGTTGTCTTCTCTCAGTATCAGTGTCCATATCGTGTGTTGGCGGAGAGCGCATCTATTCGCCGATTCAGCGGCAAGAATGCATAAAAATGTAATAAGATTGGTTTTTGCGCACTAAAGTCGACGGTTGGGCAGTATCGAGAACGCTCGCGGTGGCGTTTAAGCACTGTGGCCCGGATTCCGAATCCTTGACTGTGCCTCATATCATCGTGATTATCATCATCATCATCATCGTTGTCGTCGTCGTCATCGTCATCATTATCTATCTCTCTGATTAATATTATTTGATCCTCTGACTAAAGTAAATTGGTAGGTTATGCTTCACGTACTGAACATGAGTTGAAGCTGCTTGTCGTTGTGTTTTATGTCCGTTTAGGTAAACAGGTCCATAGCATGGTGGCTCATCTCGATGCAGTCACAAGTCTCGCCGTGGATCCCAATGGACTATATCTGCTATCCGGGAGTAAGAATAGTTGTCTTCATAAATAACTCAGCCATCTGCCCTTATCACAGGCGGCCGTTTTGAGTCCTGGGCCGAGTTGTTCGAAGCCGGGTTAGCGCTAACGCTGGGTTAGGTCCGATTAAATCCTACTGGTTGTCATGGTATTTATCCGGGATTAGCACTGACCCTGCTTCGAACAACTCGGTCCTGAAGGACTGAAAACTTTTGTTTTGCACCCCCGAAATTTGTTCTCATGCTTATCAACTCGAGGCTTGGGGTACGAATTCTATTGTTCCTAAGCAACATGGCCGCGGCGTGATAAAAGCCCATTTCAAACTTTGTCTCCCTTCTAAGGGCGGCACATACCCGAGGGAATTTCCATGGAGTTGGACAGTTATCTGCAGTTAAATTAAAGAGGTTTCCGAAATTTTACGCGAGGAAAAAACTAAAGGGGGCATGTTTGAAAAGTTCCTCGAGGTGGCTTTTGCTTTTAAGCGTCATCCACGTATCGAGAGTTCGAACCACTCTGCTTACGGCACAAGAAGCAGTACCACAAGAAAGTCAGATCACTCTCTTGGTGTAATTTGAATGGTCTCACAATGGTGCGCAAAAGTTGGAACCGCTACGACCTCGTATAGCGTATTGAACAGGACCTCTGACCCCAGTTGTTCGAAGGGCGCTATCCACTGGATAAATCACTATTCAGTAGATAACTTGATTAGTTTTGATAGTGCTTATCCGCCAGATAGTGATTTATCCGACTGATGCTTGGAAACTGTTTCTGTTTCTTATTTGAATTACCACTTTGATTTTGTGCAGAGACTTAAAATTTGAAACGCAAGTTTGGAGCACAGTAAAAGGCGCCACTGTTAAGCTCTGGTAAGTAGCTTTCATCGAAACGGCCAAACATTATTTTTTCCTCCCTTTTTTAGGTCACGACTGCTCTATTCGTCTCTGGAATCTGGACAATAAAACATGCGTCCAAGAAATAACCTCACATCGCAAGAAATTTGATGAAGCCATATATGACGTTGCGTTTCATCCCAGCCAGCCGTACATAGCTAGCGCAGGCGCCGATGGATTAGCCAAGGTCTTCGTATGACCGGCGTTCCACGCCTGCGATCCCGGGCTCGTCCGAATATGACGTCAAGAGTTGTTTAGCGTATAGTAGTACCGCGTGGTGCAAGTGAAATGGTTTGCGAGAAAAGCAGACCTCGTAATGCTGTGCAACGTCGCGTGATGGAAATCGAACGAAGTGACTGAGAACACGAGGCGTAGTACTCGGGTGTAAACTGTACAAACGTATCTCTCGTCTGTCGTTTTGGACGACCAAGGAAGCGACATGGGCAGCTTTATTTCGGGCTGTCAAGTGGCGGTCTATCTTTGACCGCCAACGAGGCTGGCGTCTCAAAGCCTGTACTGCCAAATACATGCCTTTTACTGTCAAGGGGAAATCTTTAATTGCTGAACCTGTATAACATGCTGTGAAGTTGTGTAAAGTCTCTTATCAGTCACTGCATTGGGCGTGTTGTATAGGTGCTCGTTGGCATTTGCCTCGCGGAAACGGCTTTCCTATCAAATTGAGAGGCAGAGTTCTCATCTGAACCGAGTCAAACGGATTTTGTCTTCTTTTTGTATTACGCTGGATTCTCAATCGCATTCTTGAATTGGATTGTCTGAGAGCCTTGTGGTTGAGACAAGAAAGGTGGGAAGAAACCCAGTGGCAGTGGTAGTGGTTCGTTCGCAAACGCTTCATAAAGCCTTGACCTCCAAGAACGCAACTAGTGCTGTTTCGCAATATATATTTTTTCTGTGGATTTCTTAAAACATCGAGGTTAACGTTTCAATGGACAGGTTATTTTACAGTGAGGGAAGCCTCGATCGTTAACCTGCCGTCTTAATTGAAGTCAAACTGAAACCAGTTGGTTTTGGTATTCACAATGATTATTTTCTGAAGGTTACTTTTTCTAAAAGTTATTTTGCTACGACAAGGCCGTAGTAAGGGGAGGGGCCGAGGGGCCCGTACCCTCCCCTTCCCCAGTTTTTTGCTTCCGGAACGTAAAAACATACAAGCATAAAAATCTATCTCCCAGAGGTTTCAAACAATAACAATATGTCAGTCATTCCGAAAGGAATCATTAAAAATCTTCTCGCCCCCCCCTCCCCCCTAGTTTCTCAAGGCTCACTTCGGCCCTGCAAGAGCACCGCAAAAGGGTTTTCTAGCCGTCAGAACAAAGAAGGTCGTGTTATTCACATGGAAAGTGATATTTTCCGGGGAATAAACGAGCTTGCGGTGAGCAGCTATAATGACCTATGCCAAGATCAGAGCAAGGCTAGATTTTATTTTTGAAACTGTAGAGAAGCATACAGTACCACTCTCACTTCAGTGAGGATCTCTACCCTCCCACATTCCCCTCCTTCCCCTTTCATTAAAATCAAAGTAATAACTGATTAAGTTGCTGCTAGATTGCTTTCACTTGATGGTCACGCGGAGAGGTCAGATTCAGTGGAGATTGAAATAGCCACCTTAAACAGTTGTCATTAAAGTATTGCTGTCGCCAATCCCAGCACCAACAGACTCTAAGCGCGGGAAAACGTTTGTGAGCAAGTCAATTAGACTTTGGTTTCTTTTCTTATTGGTTGACAAAATTACGTCAGATTCCTCTGATCAGAGGCGCAGTTCTGCAAAGACAAAATTTTGTAAATGCTTTCTACGTGCAAGGAAAAGCGCATGGAAGAGCACCGAAGGTGCTCAGTGGCTTTCATTCGAATATTGACATCCTTGACTGCAATTTACATACGGGAACGTTAACCTTATTTTAAAAGTGAAAGCTTCCGCGATTAGTATCAAGGTAAAGTGATACGACGTTCTGCTTTACACCAACATGATCATGTGTACTTGCAACAAGGCCCTTATAAAGTGTTTTTGCTCGAGATTAGGTTTTTGGGCAAAAGAATTGTACAGTAATTTTGATTTCAAACTTTGCTTGTATAGATTAATCTTAAGGTAAAGTGAGAAATTTTCTGATTCAAAGGGATTATAAATATAAACTTCAACTACTTTAAATGAATGCCTTCATATTTGGCGTCTTCCAATCAGCTCATCTGATTCTGGTGCACGGCATTGTGCGTTTAGATTGACTGAAAACGAGGCTGTCGACATGTTCCATCGGTATGTTAAAACTGAGTTTCAAAAGCGAGACTCAAATTCACCGACACGTACTAGACTAGGCATCATCTGCAAGAAACAAAAATGTTATTTCTGAATTTAAAAACAAGAGCGACATGAAACTGGTTTAGGCATGTGTCAAGACATGTTACTTCAAGTTTTTAGCTGTCGTGTTCGTTGATTGATCAATCGTGCATTCGTTCGTTCGTTCATTTATTCGTCCATACCTCGGTAAGTGTAAAGCTCCATCCTCAATGAGATATGACCTGACCATGCTGTTGGTCTTATCCGCAAGAATCGTGCGGTGATTGGTGGAGTTAGTTCCTGGTAGACAACGGTGTTACTGTCCGAATTGGCAGCGAAGACCTGGATACCAACAAACTGTTGAATTGAAAGTGCTAAAAAGTACTTTGTCATCATAGCTTTTTTTTACCATCGGCTTTTAGAGTAGCTTGTGCAGCTAATATCTCCGAGCATTTCCCACCCAAACATGAACTTACACAAGAATTTAAAGGCCAGACCACAACACTGGGATCCTCCCCTTTGTGTGGGTTCTTTAACGTCCAAGAAAGTTTTTTACGAACAAGGGTTGTGAGAAGGGGGCCTACAGCCGATTTATCGTCGTTAGCCGAGAAGACTGGAAAAGTTTGCAGTTGTCTAAGCAAAGGCAACACATTCTCCCTCTCCTTATAGTTATTTGAAGACCCTTAGTGTTGGTCCGGCCAGGATTTTAACCTAGACATCCCGCACCAAAGTCTAGTGCAATTCCAACTGAGCCTACTGGTCGGCGGTCATACGGGTGCTTTTTTTGAACTGTAATGTTCACCTTTGGCTGGGATCCAAATTCAGGTACTTGACACAATGAAGTTAAGATTGTTTGAGAGTGAGAATCGTGCAGAATCGTGCATTGAATTGTAGCTACTAGTTTCTTTAAGAACTTGTAAGTCATTTGTTTGGCCGTTACACGAAGTAAGGGCCTTTTCTTGTGTCAAACTGACCTCAGTATTGGTAGACAGCCCGACGCACTTGACCAATTGAGAGGCTGAGCTTGTGTCGCTCAATTCTTATTTATGCTGGTTGCTTTTCATGTTGTTTTTCAATTGCGTGCTAAGGTGAATTCAACCGACCCGCAAATACATGCATCAAAAGGCACTCACCGTGCCTAAGGATTGTCCTTCCTTACTGTAAACGAAGAACGTCACTCCGTTGTTGCTATATTGCACCTGGTAGTTTGTTACACATTGCACAGAAGAGATGCCATGTCTTCCCTGGGTGGCAATGTGCGTTACATTTTTTAATTCACTTAGATCGACCTGAATCCACTGTTGTAAATCATTTATGCCACTTGACCAGGATCCTACAGCTTGTGCAGAATTTCCTTTGGTGTGTAACCTCGCTCTCACCGGGCCGTGATAGGCATCCCACATTGACGAAGCTGATATTTGCGAGTCCGTTATGGCACCACTTTCCATTCCAAGAGCTTGCATGTCCTCTGCACGTAGGTTGAAAAAAATATAAAAGGGAAGTAAACAGACAAAATAGCGGGTCTCTCCAAATTTAAATACAAAAAAAGGCAAGAACTCTATCAAATCTTTGGTACACGTACGCAGTCCGAACTTTTCAACGATGGAAGTCAAGTGGATTAAAACCAGTGACAAAAATTGGCAATTTTCTCAGTTCAATCCTGACATAACTCAGTGAAGAAGCTCCAAAATGCCCTTATGGATAACTCTTCCTAATCAAATTCTTTTTGTATCTTCCTCTTAGATTTGATTAAGATAATAACGAAAATGTTTGCACCGTTTTCACTCACCTAAAGACAGCAAAACCTCAGTTATACATAAAGCCTTTCTAGCTATCTGAGGGGTAGAGGGAAAAGGTTTCCTTTATAAAAGGTTTAGAAGCTACAGTACCAAAACACCCATAGAGCTCTATTCTTGTGCTTATGTGGTTATTCCAAACCAATGGTACGATTCTGATGTATCTCGATTTAATTGCTGGAACCAAGGAATGCTTCACAACAGTATCACCATCACTATTGCCAACGAATTCCTGAAGAACAGACGGCATTGTCAGTGGAAGAAACTTCCTGATCCTTAGAACTGAAAGGTCTCTCCCCAGCCCTACCCACCCCACCATCCGTTATGCCTTACCCCATTCCCCCTCAAAAGGGTAACCAGCCTACAACTCGGCACCGGACTGCTTTGGTTTACCAACTTAAGAGATTTACAGAGGTTCATAGGACTCGTAAACTTATCTTACCTTGACAGCATTATCACCCTGCATTGTAAAGCCCTCAAATGAATTACCGTCATTGACAAAGAGTAATTTATATCTTGTTATCCATTGTAAGGTGCTGCCAGGTCTCCCCTGGGTCGCCACGTGCGTTACACGTGTCCTCGTTCCCAAATCGATTTGTATCCATTGATTGAGGTTATTCTGTGCCGCTGACCAAGCTGGTCTGTAATTTCCGCTTTTGTGATTGAAGAGCCTTGCGAGATTTGGGGAATGGTACGAGTTGTATTGGGAAGACGCTGATAATTGGGCAGCTGTAATTTTGCGGTTTTGCATTCCCAGTGGAGCTTGACATGCTAAAACAAAAGCGCAGTCATATTTAGATTAAAGCCCCAGTATTGCCCATTATGCTTTACGTGCCTCTGTTGTTGTGTTGGTTTTCTCGGGAGCGAGGCGTCTATTGTTCTTCAAGTAATCGCAGCACGCAGTGCATAATGGGCAATACTGGATCTTTAAAGCCAGATGGTCGCGTGACAATCTTGTGCTTATGCAAAAATGCCGAGAATAGCAATATTAACAGTGAGTACATAGCATAGATTTTAGTGTGTGCTCATCCAGATGCTATAACAATACCTTAAACAAAACAAGAATTTTAGCTATATATTTACCTGTTTGGCAGTTATAGCCCCTATATCCCGCCTGACAAGTGCATAAGTACTTATTAACCAGGTCAGTGCAAGTGCCTCCATTTAGACATGGTTGACTTAGACACTCGTTGGTATCTAGACGTCGAAAAATGAAAACAAATTATGTTGTAACGATGATGGAATCAAGTTTTATAGCAGGGGCTTGCAAGACCATGTGAAGTGTGGGAAACCGTGCAACTCAAGTGTAACTGACTTTTGACTGAGTAGAGCCTATACTAAATGTTTGGAGTCCCTAAAACCCCATTTACACACGCAGAAAAATTGGCACGGCACTTCTAAATCGTGGCAAGGCACCGATGATTTCTTGGCGCGGCACTCCCTGTTTACCCAGTTTTACACACGCAGAAAAATTGGCCCTTTACTCCTCTGTCGTGGCATGATACCGATGCTTTGTTGGCACGGCACTGCGTGTTTACACAATTGCTTTTTATGGACTTTGCAAGGTGTCTGGAAAATCGCATGCGCAGTAGCAGTTCTTCGAGATACCACTGGCCGCTTTGCACGGAGCGCGGTGCGGCAGTCGGCTTATTCACGTCGAGTTTTCGGTACAGTACAGAGTTTACCCGTGCCGAATACACCTCCGGAGATGTGCTTGGCACCTCAAAAATAATAAGCCCTCAGTCTGTTCTGTTCACACGTTAAAAATCTACCGGGCTGTGCCCGAAAAACATGAGTACCGCACCCGATTTAGGAGTGCCGTGCCGGATTTTATGTGAGCATAAAGGGGGTTTAAGCTAACTATTCATTTTTTGCAAGGGTGAAACGTAGGTATTGACTAGATCAGCATCACGCAGTCACATAGTCAACTTCCAAACAACCACATATGACTCGTAACTACATCGTACAGTCACATTTACTTTACTTTATTTACTTTACTTAACTTTACTTTACTTGAGTTTCACCACCAATTCAGGTGGTGGGGGTAACACTACAGAGCAAAATCCCATTTGATAGTGTGCCCTTTCCAAGGCCAGAGAACACAACACCAAAATCTACGTCCCCTACTCTTCGCGAACTGTCTGTGGGCTCTTTAACGTCCCACAGAGTTATTGACGAACTAGATCACGGAAGGTCGTGGGTTCAAGTCTCATCTAAAACTCGGATTTTTCCCGAGTTTCCATTTGATGCATTAATATCTATTATGTTGATTTTTAATTTCTCAGGTACCTTTTACTGCCTTATTCAGTGCAATTGTTTGAGAAGGTGCAAATTTCAGTATAGGTAACTAGAAAACTAATATATTCTAACTTATTGGGCGACATTTTTAGTGACATTTGTAAAGTCCTATAACCCTGATTGGTGCTAAAGAAGGCAGAATTTTTGGCTGAAACTTATTGTGAATTTACTCAGCTCTCCTGACTTTTTTTACCTGTATCACAATAGAAATCCGTGTACCCCGGGGCACAGACACATTGGTATCTATTTTCTTCGTAATTTGGGACGCAGGTTCCACCATTTTTACAAGGGAAACTCGAGCAAGGAGTCTGCAAACAAAAACAAACAAACAAGTTCTAAGGCTGGTCTGCATGGGTAGCCGTGGATCTGGCCCCAGTTGTTCGAAGGGTGGATAGCGCTATCCACTGGATAAATCACTATTCAGTAGATAACTCAACTAGTTTTTCTAGCCACCATCCGGCGGATAGTGATTTTTCCGGTTGATAGTGTTATCCGCCTTATGAATAACCGAGGCCTGTGGTTCAAGCTGTTGTTCATTTTGTTGGTATAACTGAATTTTGCAAAAAGGCTGTTTCGCGGTACATGTACTCTCTAAATTCGGGCTTGTCCAGTGAGCTAGCAGTTAAGTTGCTAGTTTATTTTTGTTTCTCAATTTTTTGCAGCTGTTTACATGGTGTTGTGACTGCGATGATCACTAAAAAAAGTCTGTAAAATTCCTTAGTTTTTCTTGTGAACTTGCTCAGCTTTGAAGTCCAACTGAAATTTCTCGGAAACTACGCTTTGGCCACTGTGCATTATTACTCATTATGTTTTCACTTAGCTAGTTCAATACCTTTATGCTGTAGTGGTGAAATAACTGAGATGAAACAAGTCCGCTTGGAGTTCTGTACTTATCTCCACTCAATAACTGGCATTGTAGCTTTTTCTTCTCATTGTACAACGAAGCAAGGTTGAGAGAAAAACACGCTTGATTCTTCAAACAAGCCAGTCTACATTCACCTGGTTTATCAACTTCAAGAGAAGCATCTAGTGGTGATCCTTGAAGATGCTGATACCTATGAACTGCAAAATTTGCGTAGAATACGCCGTTTCTGTGTGAAGATCGCCTTAAGCCACGATTACCTTCAATGATGTGTTGATTCTGTTGACCTAAATACGGAAGCATGAGCATTAAGCTTACACTAAGCACTTTGTCTAAACGCAGCATTTTCTAAGGTTCTTGAGCAAATCTCGCTAGTTTTGTGGAAAGTATAACAAAAATTAATTATGTAGTGTTTTCACGAGCATTTATCTAGCCGCGATATGTTTACTGAAAGAAAGAAAAGTATTTGCATAAAGGTAAATTCAATTCCAGTGACCTGTAGATCTGGCCTGATGCGCAGACGCTTTTTAGGGCAGGTGCGCGCTGTATAAAAATACCCTACGATCGTCACTGGGATGTGATAGGATGTCGTGAAAGACAACGAAGCAGACGGCAGAAACCTGGGCCCGGTGCTGGAAACTTGCACTGAAGAACCCGTGCTCGGATCGGAGCCTTGGGCTTAGGATCATCTTTTTAGAGTCTTCTGCTTAATTTGAGATGGCTGCAATGTTCTATGCCCTCGCACAACACAGCATAGTCCTCTTGGCAGGCTACTAGAGGATTAGTTCAATTGGTAAACTAACATGACCTTGGCTTCTATGTTTCGGTACACCAACATGGCAGTGACGTCAGATTAAAAAAATAGATAGTCGAGGACTACATGTGGCTACTACTGTAAGCTAGAATGAAAAGTAGACATAATTTCTTTGATTATTTGAACAATAACATGTACAGTCTCTGAGGATAAGAAACATCCAAGATACAAAACAAGCATCGGTGTCGGTCGGCATTGCATCGCCGTCGATCGAAGCCCGACCGTGCGATTCCGAACATTGCGAAGATTAGGACTACTTACACCCACTCATACAAAGTGCCAACGTAGTGGCTACTCTCAACGAGTTGAAGCCACAGAAACGTCTTTTCAAGTGATCAACGTTAGTTATGGATACACAAGGAGGTTGCTATGCAGGAAAGAAGCGTACTTCGCCTCGACCGACTTCAGATTCTTGGCTGTTTTGCTAACATTGAACGAATAAAAACACTAGAACGACTCGTCAGCGATCGTCAACAACAAAAATCCATACCCTACAAGTCTCGATCTCTCTCATTTGGCGTTGGTCCATCAGTTTACAATAACGACCAATCAGATTGGCCCCGATAACCACAACAAGTCTGATTGGCCCACCCGCAACCGAGAGCCGCACGAAGGATTGTTCGTGCTTCCTCTTTGCCAATGTAGCAGTTGTAAACTTTGTACAACTTTACAGTACAAATACACGTTTCGTTGTTGTTGTTGTTGTTGCTAAATGCAAAATAATGCAGCAGCCGTTGTAGAGATAGATAATACCGTAAACTGATGGGCCGCATTCCATTGCAGATCATGGACGTTTTCTAATAGCACTACTTGCGCGAAGGGGGGGGGGACTACCTTTACTCACTCCTTGCTCTAAGAGGTAACAACAAACTGATAAACCTAAGAATTACCATTATGCGATTAAAACGAAATTCAACTGGATCCTAGACGTGGTCTTCCTGTGGCATTCCAGGTAAATAGACCCTTGCATACCCTGTCGGTTCGTGTGATAATATCAGAAGTAGGCAAGAAGTTTGAAAAGCACTAGTTTGGTTAGATAGTTCATTAGACAGAACCCATGATTCGCTTGCGTTCGAAAGAACGCTCAGGACGGACGCCTTGAACAAATCAGTCCACTTTGATTGTCAAGTCTGTTTCTGTCGACCAGATCTTTTTCATTTTCCATACTTTAGCTTTATGGCACTTAGTCTTTGTCTGTTGAGTTGACGTACGAGCCCTAATATTGGAAATCTGGTACTCGTTCAAGCTCACATTTCAGGGCGGTTGGAAAAAAGTGACACCGTTTCAAGTCATAATGGCCCCATAAAAAAACGCAAGGGTGCATTCCTTCTAATTAGTACTAGCTCGACATGCAAACAACGCCCACATGAATCGAACTGCGTTTAGTGTTCGAACGATTGATCACAGATATTTGATTGCTGGGCGGGTAAATTCGCCCTGAGGGCCTCTCAGGCCAAGGATCGTCCTGCAACTTGTATATTATGCTGAGAAAGAGGGTTTTTGCTCTCGAGTCTATAGATAGAATCTTAAGGTGTACTAAGCTTACTTCAGGTGCTAACTATTAGTTCAATCCTAACACTCTTTCGCCGTGGGCTATATTATATGTACAAACATTTACGCGCGCGCATGCACACGCACAAGCACAAGCATAGGTTCTGTGTGGGTATTTTCGACGCATTCCATATTCCTGGAGGCTTGCATACTCCATCAAAGTAGTACAAGCAACTCAAGTAGTAGAAGCACGCCCAGTAGTACATGCACTTCAAGCAATAGAAGCACGTAAAGTAGTACAAGCACCTCAAGTAGCATGGGTATGAGTTATGTGTTATTAGTATCACCCAACTAGTGGACTAATGCAAATCCTGCATTTTCATTGGCTACGCTACTAGAGGACTATTAGTAATCGTCCTCGAGTAACGAAAAGCGTAACGCTTTCTTTCGTTTTATTCGCAAATAAATACTTCTTCAACTTGCATTTGCTAACTTTATTCTTGCCTTTTCTGTCCGACTACTTGGGTGATACTAAAACAATTAGACACTTCGCCCTCAGGGGCCACGGGTTAATAGCCCATTCGGCTTCGCCTCATGGGCTATTGCCCCGTAGCCCTTGCGGGCTACGGGTCTAATTGTTAATTAGGATTTAGAGAACAGTAGCATAAGGTTTTCTAAAAGAACGAGTATTCCGAATACGTCCCAAATCGGAACATGGTTCACAAATGTGCCAAGCATTCCTTTTCTGGAATAGTTCCGAAAGAGAAAAAACACGGACTGTTTTGAAGTCTATGCTACACTCTTATTTA
>BLFK01000304.1:431341-436341 GCA_014634185.1 Astreopora myriophthalma | reverse complement strand
AGGTTTTTAAAAGATTCAAACTTTCCGTATCTCTAATTTCCTTTGGCAAAGAATTAAAGGTCTTTGCTCCATGAATACAGAAGACCTTTGGCCAGTCGTAAGTCTGCACTTAGGTAATACAAGGTCATTCTTTTGCCTAGTGTTTCTTGTATGAACTTTAGAATGCTGTTGAAAGTGTTCACTAAGATAGCTTGGAGTTAGGTTGTTCATGCATTTAAAAACCACAACTAGATCATTGAAGAGCAGTTTCTCCTTTATGCCAAGCCATTTAAGGGAGTTTAGCGCTTCTGTAACGTGGTCGCATTTTCTTAAACCGGCAACCATCCTGCAACCATAGTTCTGGACTAGCTGAAGTTTTCTCACATTCTCTTTGCTCATGTTACTGCAAACCATCAAACAGTAAAATAATTTACTGAAAATGAAGGCATTTAGGAGATGGGTTAATGTCTTTTGGTCCAAAAGGTGTTTTATCGTGTTAACTCTCATTAGTTTAAACAAACAGTGCCTAATGTTTCCAGGTAGAGCAAGCAATAAATGCACGGGCTCTGTTAATAAACTTCCCTGGTACATAGTAGTTTTCCCAGTGGGTAGGTCCCAGCCACACGTTTTAAATTTCCAGAGTGCCATTGCCATTTTGAATTTTATGATGTGAAGCAGTTACCCTGTTGTTTGAGCATGGATGCTTTGTCTGAAACAACTGCATCCAAAAAGGTGGTTCCCAGAAAATCTGAAAATAAAAGTAGTTGCCAATCAACCTTTCTTCTCAAGTGATGAAATAACTTTTCTTCTTTTCCACAAAGTTTGAGAGCAAGTCAGTATTTCCTGATTTAACGTAAATTTGTTGTAATACTGGAGGTTTTCTTGAATGTAATCAGTGCAACGTGAGAGAAACTTTTTTGTACTTTCAGCTGGCGTGCACACTTTACTCTAGAGGCCTGTTGTTTGACATGATCTTTCTAAAAAGCCAAAATGGAGGGTGAGAGACTTCTGGCACCCAGGGTAACTTTGATAACAATAACTTTCCCCTAATAAGCACATTTTTCTTGATTTCGTTCTGATGAGATAGCTCTTAGTTTTTAAAAATGTTGTAGGATTTCACTTAAAAAAAGTTGATTTATGTCTGGAAACATGTAAAGTTGAACATAACGCTCGTTGAAAGGGGATTCTATAACTACAAAAGAGTATGTAGAGATTATTTACCTGTATGCTTAAAAGGAAAACTTTGCTGTGCCTTTGACAGGGCTTTATATTGTGGGGTCAAAAGAAACTTAATCTTTTGGTGGGAAGAATTTGTGCAGTTTACAGCAGGATAGACCTAATCGGCTAACACAATGTTGTACCCAATTCAAATCCTTTCGGTTTAAATGTTTTGTTCTAAGAATTTCTATGTAATTTAAATGTGAATGCTACATTATAATGCAAATACAATAAACACAGAATCTTAACCCGTGGAGATCTGAATTGGGTATGACATTGCACTAGCCGATTAGGTCTATTCAGCCCTACAAACAGCAACTTTACAACAGCTTTTATGCCATTTTTTTTTAACAATTTAACAAACTTTTACAACCTGCAAATAGCATAGCTAGTCTAGGCAGGTTGTCAAAAACATTTACTACCTAGAAACAGAATTATACTAACATTGGCTCTTACATATAATAGTATGGAATAAAAAAAAAATGGTTACATAGTATCAAAGGCTTTTGTATTAGGGCTTATTAAAATGCTTATTATAGGGCATATTAAATAATATTATTACAAAAGCTAACTTATATTTTTATTTCACGCTAAGCCTGTGTTAAAATCACAGGAATTTTTTTGGGTCTTTCTGCATGTACCGGAAAGCGTTCTCTTTTGTTCCCTTGGGATTAGTCTTTATTTGGAGTTGTTTTTGTTTTGTCTTTTGTTTTACATCACCCGTGCTCCGGTACATGCAGAAAGAACCAATTTTCTTCATTGGCAACTACCCTCAGGCCAAAAAAAAGGCGCAAAAAATGATTTTAGTTTCATTCGCTCATTCTCTTACGTCTGTAATGGTGAAATATTAAATAAAGATGGGTCATTCTGCAAGGAAGGGAAAGCATTGTATTTTGTTCACATGAGGTGAGGCTTTATTTGGAGTTCTTTGTTTTGTGACTTTCGTTTCTTTTCTTTTTTTTTATGTCACCTGTGCTCCCAAACTTGCAGAAGGAGCCATGAAGATGGACATGTGGAGAAACCGTTAAATTATTTTATTGTCTTACTAGTACACGTAAGCTACCTGCAATAGCAATACGACTAAAAATAACTAATTCATTTTATTAGTGATGTACAAGATACTTCACCATTGAGAAAAATTACCAATTATCTTTCTACAGTGGAACGCAGACCAAAAAGGGCTAATTATGTAATCTACTGCCCTCCAATTCCCTTAGAAATTAAAGCAATGGTTCATCTGTTTTCTGTCTCTTCCAGCTTCTTTCCTTTCTTTCTTCCTTGCGTCAATTCTCTCACTTGAGTTTTTCTGCTGATTCCCTTGTTAGACAAAGCTACAAGAAAGGATAGTCGATGTGAATTACAAGTTGTGCAACAGCATTTAGCACAAATATCGTACGTTGTTTACTTCAGGATCTGACTTTCTTGGCACAACCCAAACTCGTGTCACGGGTCAACGGAACAATGACCATTGAGAATGCAATTTTGTTTCTTATAAAAAATTGTGTGGACCTTGAAAGAAACTGAAATTTAAACCATAAAGTAGAAACTGTCCATTTGAAAGGTCTGAATTTCTTGCCTAAGACAATGCCTAGGCCACATATGCAAACAAGGCATCGTTTGCACATGCTGTTGTGGCAAAGTAGTGTCACTTTATTAGCATTCTTTTGAAACATCTTTAACTAAGTGAACTTTTCCCTGTAGAACGTACATATTATTTTATTAAAGAAGTGTTTTGCATAGATTTTAGTGAGATCCAACTGTATAGTTGTTTAACGTTTTCAAATTTTTTTTTTTTTTTTGCATTTTGTTCAGCCACAAATGCTGGACAAAAGCAATAAAAAGAGAAAATTTTTTGAAAATGATCTGATAAGTCACCTCATTTCTAGGGGTTTCAACCACTGTTTTGTGACAAATTTCTGTACATAAGGACAGATGTTGTTTCCTGATCCTGTGGTGTCGCTTGAAGCTGGGAAGCATCTTCACTTTCACGATCTGGAAAGGGGTGAACATACAAGCTTTCAATCTCCCACCACGGTCTTCATCAAGTACTGAGGTTTTAAGTTTGAGTGGTACTTAAGGTTGTGTGGGCCACGTGACAAAATTCCCTGGTAGATCACTGGCAGTTGGTAACCACTATATTGAAATACAGTGGAGGGCCCACACTGTAAGTTGATAACGCAGTTAAAAACTACCATCAATCTGCCCGAACATTCTGCCTCAAGGCAATTGTTTTAAGCCCCCAGAAACAAGATCAGTTAACCAAATCATGTCTCAGTTGTTTCTTCTATGCTTAAAGTTTCTTTATGGCATTGACTCTACATGTGCACATGTTTAACAACTCACATTTTTCCTTTCATAGTCAATTTCTGCTTTGCTCTGTGTTATCAAGGAAATGATGGACTAAACAGGACCAAAAAGACAACATCAGTTAAGTTGACCTAGCATACTGTTTGATGAATCAGTGCTGCTTTTGCAAGTTATGAATTACACCTGCATTCTTGCTTACACCAAGAACTTGCTTAGTTTCATGACCAGCTGTCTGCCTGGAGATTCCACGTACTACCCTTAAGTGCCAAGGCAGCTTGAAATTTCAGCACGTGATAAAGGCTCTGCAAAAGAATTGAAAGCTTGAATATTCAAGTCAAGTACAATATCTACTTCGAGGTAATTCATGGTAACTCTTCTAAATGTACACACACACATACAATATCGTATTCCATGAAACAGTAGTTCCAGTCTACAGTCACCAAAAACACTTCAACTTGTACATGAGCTCAGTAATCATTATGTTTGCACCTACGCCTGGTTTTCAGCTGTACATAAATCTTTCTTGCACTAACATCAACATAGATAAGTCACGTGAAAGTGTGGAAACTTCCATGTTTCAACCAATGTGTAAATCACCTTTAGTTAAACTAGTGAGGTTTTCTCATCCAGGTCATTGATCTAATATACAACTAACTCTTCTTTTGACTCTAAAAATAATAATGGTTTGCCGCATCGGATGACCGACCTGGAAAATACCTAGCGTTCTACTACAGCATATTTATTTAATATATTCTTGGTGATTAATATTTTTCATCAGCATTAATCAGGGCTCAAAATTAACTGCGACTCACTGGTCGCCAATGCAACCAGACATTTAGCGCTGGCGACTAGTTTTTTGGAACTGGTCACCAGCTGGTGACTTACGTTTGTTTGGACCCAAAACGATCAAATACTTTCATTGACTTGTAAACCTTTGACACAGAATATCATCCGGAAATGATGGCGCGAAAATCTGCCTTTTGTGCCCACCAAAAAAAAGATCTACCTTCGATCTCAAATGTTCTTCAAAAGATATCATTCCCATGAGATGGCGACGAAACAACGCCAAATGCGCTCCAACATTTTCATGTTTACCAAGCGCCATATTGTTTCAGCGGCTTCATCTTTTTTAAGATCCGTAGGTACTTCATGTGTCTCTTGTTATAGTGTATGTAATATATTATATAACAGATACATGAAGTAGATACCTATCCGTAGGTACTTCATGTATCTCTTATTATAGTGTATTGCATATTATAATGTGATTAATATATGCATAAATTGGTACATATACCCTTGTATACCATATCGCAGGCGCACCAAAACTATTAATATTGCAGGTCAACTAAAACTAGTGCAGGGCACTGGGCTGAGCATTGATGAATGATGCTGGATGAAGAAAACGAACACGGCACATGAACACAGGTCACAATTTGTAACGAGATACCCCTTAATATGTGATTCGTTGATTGATCTATAAACAGGCGGTTCCGGAT